>CM060661.1:7377579-7737579 GCA_030686955.1 Odontamblyopus rebecca | reverse complement strand
TCTGTGTGTGTCTGTGTGTGTCTGTGTGTGCTGTGTGTGTCTGTGTGTGCTGTGTGTCTGTGTCTGTGTGTGCTGTGTGTGTCTGGGTGTGCTGTGTGTGTCTGGGTGTGTCTGTGTGTGTCTGGGTGTGCTGTGTGTGTCTGGGTGTGCTGTGTGTGTCTGTGTGTGTCTGTGTGTGTCTGTGTGTGTCTGTGTGTGTCTGTGTGTGTCTGTGTGTGTCTGTGTGTGCTGTGTGTGCTGTGTGTGCTGTGTGTGTCTGGGTGTGCTGTGTGTGTCTGGGTGTGTCTGTGTGTGTCTGGGTGTGCTGTGTGTCTGGGTGTGTCTGTGTGTGTCTGGGTGTGCTGTGTGTGTCTGGGTGTGCTGTGTGTGTCTGGGTGTGCTGTGTGTGTCTGGGTGTGCTGTGTGTGTCTGGGTGTCACTGTGTAAAGAGCTCATTTTGGTCGGCCCATGGCAGCTCGGCCTCTGTTTGCACCACAAAATGAAAGGATAATAAACAAGCAGCATAAGCCAATGGGTTTTTCCTCTTCAAAGTGGCACTGTGTGGTTTTGGGGAATGTGCCACCTACAGGCTACGAGGTGCAACCTGCAAACTCAAAACATACATGTGGAGAACATGCACACCGCAAAGCCCCACCTACACCAGCGATCACACCAATACTGTAGCCACACACATGTTTCAACTATTACATGGAAGAACCACCTACCACTTCAGTAAGAACATTTCCCATTCGTTTTCTAAACTATTTCTAAGAATAATGAATATTAAAAGTTTCAAAGCTCATTTGGAGCTAATCGGCAATGTGGGAACTAATGACCTCAAGACCTAAAGATTTATTTAAAATCTGTTTCTGATTTTTTATTTTTTTTAACTATGAATGTTATTAAAATCAAATTAAATGAAAAGTTTGAAAAAGTGTTTTTGTTCTGAAAACAACTGCTCTGGTAAACATCCATTCTGTCTATGGAAAAATGAATGGGAAATGTACTTCCAGAACCACTGCAGGCTCCAAAGTGACTGTTGGGCTCCATATGGATTTAGTTTATAAATGAAAATGAGGGCTGCAAATCAATGAATCTAGCAGCATTTTTGGGTGAATTGATTTTGAACTTCCCCTGCACTTCCAGAATGATAACCTCTATGTACTTACACATATTTTATATCTGGAGGGATATCAATCTGCTCACCATTTCCTCCAACCAGTGCCAAACATCATTGTCCAATCAGATTAGTCCATTTCAGTGATGCAGTGAAATGAATGGGCTCATTGGTCACACATCATTAACATACAAAATTACATCTCTCACCTCAGATTAAGAGTTCAGTGCTTCGCTCATTGATTCTGCAGAAATGTGCAATGTTTTTCAGTATATTTCAGATATTTTTTCCTTTCTAAGTCGCCGTAATTGTTTAGATTTCGATACAGAACCCTCATCGGCTCATACATCCAATCACGCCCATCTGAAAACAGTGAGATTTACCAGTGACCAGACCCACATCTTTGTAAAGTATTGAATAAATATGTACTCCAGGCAGATTTTGAACATGAAATTCCCACAAATAGCTAGTTAGTGACTAATATGTGGACTCAAAAGTAGCAAAACCCAAAACATAAACAGTGAATCAAATCTCTCACCCTCCAACAGAAACACCGCTTGTTTTCGGAAGATTTTGACCAGGGCGTCGTCCAGTTCCACTTCCTGTAGCTTGGCCAATAGCTGCTCTTCGTTGCGGCACACTTTCTCCTGCGCGTACAGCCCGTCAGGCATCACCCGCTGCTGCCCTAAGCCGATCAGAGCCGTCTCCACCGCCAACGCCACGTACGATTCGCCGTCTCCCAACAACCGCTGCACGGGCAACCGCTGAAGCTCCGCCCTGCTCACAACACTGGAACAGTCTGGGGAAAGGAAACAGAGAAAACGTTGTGGTTAGTAGCTCCGGTTATGATTAATACAATGTTTTTTAGTGAAGGCAGCAGTTTGGTGAAGACTTAAATCTCAAGAAGTTTTAAAGGACCCATATTACACCATTTTCTGATCTATGTTATAATGTTTCCTCATCAAAAACAAACCCGGAGTTGTGTTTTGTTTCATTCACGCGTTTAAAACACAAACCCTGCAGATTTAGGCTGAGTTCTTCTCTCAATTAGAAAACACTCTTCCCCTTTATGATGTCATGTGGTAATACAGGAAGTGCTCCACTGTGTTTTTAAACCCAGATCTTCACTAGAATCATTTCGATGCTTTCTCTTAAATGCAAGAGAGAAACGTTTAAAGGGACAGTTCGGAAATTTGGACACAGGGCCTCATTTCCTGGTGAGCCACAGTGTTGGAGACGTGTGGAGACACTTTTTAAAATATTCCATCCAGTCCTTGTATTTGCAGAGGTCGCTGGTGCTAGGCTAATGCATGTCAATGGGCATATTTGTCCTGCCACTAAAAACAGTCTTACCCACTCCACAGTGCAGCCGAGGCAAAACTATTATAACTCCAGACTGTCGATGTGAATGTCTGTGTTGATAGAATAATGTTTGAAATAAAACTGACCTTGCATCGCATGAATCGCCGAGGGACTATTTTCTCATATATCAGTCCGCCGCTGCCGAGCTTCTATCAGGAAGTACAACTCGCTGCTGCAGCTCAGACATAAATCCTTCAAATTCAACGGTTGGTTTTACTTCTAACATTATTCTATCGACACAGACATTCACATCAACAGTCTGGAGTTATAATAGTTTTGCCTCGGCTGCTCTGTGGAGTGGGTAAAACTGTTTTTAGTGGCAGGACGACTATGGCCATTGACATGCACTAGCCTAGCACCAGCAATGTCTGCAAATACAATGACCGGATGGAATATTTAAAAAAGGAAAGGAAATGAGGCCCTATGTCCAAAATTCCAAACTGTCCCTTTAATGCCATATTTTGGAACATTCCAGGCAAAACCAAAGAGAAGTAGTGGTATTTTTCGCTCTATTTTTTGTTTATATCATGTTACAAAAGTGAAAAAATTGGAATGCAGTGTGCCGTCTGTATCGGAGGAATACAATTTAATATGTGTACAAAAATCATAATGGTGATTGTATGGGAAGGTTTGTGAAACTCAACTATGGCTGTGGTGTGGGAGTGCTTGTTTCCCGAAGTTGTGCATCAATTTGCCCCATGGGGATAATAACAACTCCATGACCCTAACTACCCCCCTCTGTCACGGTCTGGAAGTAAGGCGAAGGTTGGGGTGTACTTTATAGTCCCAACTGGGTCATTTGTCCTCTGCATTTGACCCATCCTTCACCGCTGGGACCATTCGTCAGGAGCAGGAAACTAGGTGTGGTCAGGATTGTTAAACTAGAGGATTAGCCTCATGTTTATATGTTTTGGGTTGATAGAAAACAGTGTATCAGCACTCAATATCAATACTTAATCACAATTGCAAACGATAATGTAACTTAAAGGTCCTTTCGTAGGTCAAATTGACTCTTGTGAGATTTAAGCCACGTTAGGATGTTGTTACGTCATCACAATCATGCCTGGAGTTGTGTTTTGTTTCATTCACACCTTTTATTATTAGTCTGTCAATCTCCAAAGCTCAAAATGCTCTGCACCACCTTCTGATGTCATGAATCGGTAGTTTTCAAGTTAACATCTGCCTTTAAACCTTTAGTTCGGTAGAGAACGGCAATTCCTGGGCTGAAATGATCCAAATGATTCGAGTGAAGGTGCACGGAGTTTAAAAACACAGTGGAGCACTTCCTGTATTACCACATGACGTCACAAAGAGCGTTTTCAGTCTGACAGAAGAGCTCAGCCTAAATGTGCAGGGTTTAAACACACAGATTGCCTGTTTATTAATTTCTTCTCTTGAAAACGTTAAAAGGTATCGATACCTGATTGAATGAGTATCTAGTTTCGATATCAGCTTCAGTATTGATTTGTATTTATTTATATTTGTGTCCGAGTACTGATTTTCTTGACCATCGTAAAGGGAATTCTTAGTACACAGGGACATGCAAAAAATAAACTATAAACTAAATAAACAAACATTTGAAAAAGCCTCATTGTGCCCTGACTTTTTCTTTTGTATTGTTACCAGGACCTTCTTACTGTTGTCCACTGTGTTCATTGTGTGAACTGGATACTGGACCTTTATAATAATAATGCTAAAAACCTGTAATTTTTGTCATTATATCAGAATTTAAAAGGCCCATACTGCATTGTTTTCTAATCTATGTTATAATGTTGTTTCCTTATCAAAAAAACTCAAAAATACCTTAGGTTTTGACAAAGGAGAGAGTTAATTTGTCAACTGGACAAAGTTTATTTAGTTGAATACATTTCACAGCTCATCCAAGCTGCTTCTTCAGTTCATGAACTCGTATTCAACTAAATAAACTAAACTAAATTCAACTAAATAAACAAGTTTAAGTTGACAATTTAACTCTCTCCTTTGCCATGGATTCTACCTGGACGACTGAGGGATTTTACACACATACTTTACGTTTTGTTCCATTCACACATGTTTAACACACAAACTCGGTACTGAATTATTCGCCGATCCACCTTGTGATGTCATGTGCGGATACAGGAAGTGCTCCACTGTGTTTTTAAACTCCATACACCTTCACTAGAATCATTTGGATAATTGCAGCTCTGTAATTGCCATTTTCTACTGAACAAAAGGTAAAGGTAACTTGAAAACTACCGCTTCATGACATCACAAGGTGGAACTGAGCATCTAGGCAGCCTAATAATGCAGGATTACTCAAACGTGCGTGAACGAAACAAAACAAAACACAACTCCAGGTATGTTTTTGATGAGGTAACAACATTATGACACGATTAAAACTCACGGGAATCAATTTTGAGTCGTAACGACAAAACAAAAAACACACCATTGTCCTTTGTTTAGACTTTACACTGCCTCTTGTTGAAAAGCCAAGTTTCAGTCCTACACTGGAGACCAGAATAGAGAAGCCTGCCCAAAGTAAAGATCAACACCTCTGGAACATTCTCCGGTCTAAGCTGCTACCTCAGAGGAGAGGCTATTTCTGTGAGCGGAGGAGCCAGTGAGGCCTGAGCCGGAGCAGTGTGGGAGAACGGCGTTTAAAATGGAAGAGATAAGACAAGGTGAATTTGGAATGAACCCAACTTTCCTCCGCTGTCTGCATCGCAACTATGTCAAGACTAAGAAGTATGCCGACACAATTCAAAGTCATATTATAATGTGAAATGAGTCATTGGTCAAAAAATAAAACCCGTATAATCTGATTTGTACAGAAAAGGACGTTTGTAGCACAGACCAGGAATAACTTTGTGGCCATACAAAAAGGTTTGGTTTTAAGATGAGATGCGGTAACCGTGCTCCAAATGGATTCAATTTTAATTAAAAACCACAGTTAAACCTGGGATGCCCTTAAACGCCTGGAATGGTGGAAAATTTGGACAGCTTCCATAGCAATTAACAATTTAAAACAATATATCCTGTGTCGCGAGTGGGGAAAAGTCCTCAAAAATGTTGCCTATAGCGGGAAACCTATGAAAACTGAGGACATATCACGTCATAGAGTCTTTAGGGTTTATTTCAGACTGAATTCAGTGTTTGGATCTGGCAACCCAAAAGTGAAGAGCTCATTCTGCTTTCTGATTGGACGATTGGACTCAGAACCAAAACAAAACATACGAATATTATGTAAAATACTTTGTCAATTGTGAATATATTGTCATTATAGTCCATTTTTGATTTCAACATTTTTATCAGAGAACACAGATAAGTAATGTTTATAAATTGTAAAGTAAATAGATTTTGCTCTAGTCTTGTTTAGTCCAAGGCCCAGTCCAGGTTTAGCTCTGGATTTTGTCCCAGTTAAGTCTAAATTTTTGATTATTTTCATTCATTTTCTTAAAAGATGTGTTCCATGTTTTGATGTTGAAGCTTTGCTAATATTTTGAACTTTCTGCACTCTTCCCTTTTCAAGTTCATTTTTATAGTGGTTATTTGTGTTTTCATTTGGCGCTTTGTGATTCGCACGTCTTTCTTATTCTGTAAAGCATCTTGTTTTACTTTGGTACAATTTAACAGATAAGTGATGTTTATGAATTGTAAAAAATAAACTGTACATATACTATTAACTATAATACAAAATTTCCCTCCAGGGTTAAAGTTTGTTCTCAGTTTGAACAATGCAATTTTTTGATTTTTTGCACGAAAAGCTTTTTTCAACGTGTTTTTTTGAACTACAAATGGGAAATAAATATTCATTTTTGTTCGATTTTGAAATCAAGCAAATTAAAACAAAAAAAAACTCCAAAAACTCTCAACAAAAACCCTCCCACACCCACTCCTCTCTCCACACTAAACACATAAAAATAAACTAATCTAGCCTAGTTTTATTTTAATATTCAGTCTGTGTGCTAGGTTTACCTGAGAGGTCTAAGCAGGTGGTGGCGCCCTCCTCTCCGCCTCGCCCCGACTCGGTGAGGGTGCTGAACAGGGTCCCGATGGGGTCCAGCGGGTGGCCCACCCAGCCCTCCATGTTGGTGATAGAAGTGTGGCCCTTTTGGAGCAGCTCTGCGACAAGACCAGAAAGTAATATTCATTTATAGAGTTTCTCCAAAAACAAATCCAAAAACATGAACTCAAACAGTATTCACAAAGCGGACTAACACCAGGAAAGTGCGGAAATTGTTTTCAGTTTGACGAGTAATAAAATTGCCGTTGTCACAATTTCAAAAGCTAGTTTCGTTTGTTGTGAATATAATTACCATAATTTTAGAAGCTGATATTTTGTATTTATTGAACTCATTGGTTCATTTCTTGTGGAATGCAATTATTACTACAAATCTTTAGTAACAAAAACTCTAAAAGATGAAAACTAACCACAATATAAAGATAATCATGTGTGTGGACATATACAGCGCAAACACACTTTATACAACCTGGGTTATGTTCACACTTGGCCTGGTCGGTTCTGGTTTGAGCTCAGTTCAGACTTAGACAAACTTTACTGATCCACAAAGGACATTTCTTGGACACATAAGCTCACACATGACAACATACTATAATAGCAAAGAGCAGCAAACATAAATTAACTAATAATTTCAAAATAGCCAGTAAGAGTCCTGATGTAGACATGATTTAGTCCTGGTTTAGTGCCAGGGTTTGTCCAAATATTGACGTCGTTCGTGTCTAAGTGAGGACGCACCCTTAGTTTTCATTTGATGTTTGCGCTCGCTAATACTCTGAACTTCACAGCACACTCCTTTCTTTTAAAATGGTTATTTGTATATTGATTTGTATGTTCTTCTCATTCTGGGAACCATTTTGAATTACTTCTCTGTGCACATTTTGCTTTACAAATTAACCTCTGCTTTGCCTCAGTACAACCCTAAAAACTCTGATCCCAAAGACGCAGCTTCACTGGACTCTCACCTTTCTTGTGTCGCCGGAAGTGATCGAGCTGCCTCTGCTGTTGTCTCCGCAGCGTGTTGACGACGGCGATGGCGAGACGCAGCGCCTCCCGGGGGTAACCGTGGGAACGCAGGGCATCCACCCGGGCACAGGCCGTGGGCACGTGCTCTGCACAAACGGCACACGCGAGCATTAAGCAACGGAAACTCTGCATCCCCTCCACACGTTTAAACAACAGCCTTTATGAACATTAGATAGAGAATCGTTCTTAGTTATTTAAAATGTTGATCTTTACATTAACGATTAAAGGTCCAGTGTGTAACTTTTCTGATGGAGGGTCTACCAGCTGCTTGTCTCCATGAAGATGTTATTGCTTTGTCTCGAATGTCCATTAAACTTATCAAACATTTATCCTTTATTTCAAAAGAGGCGTTTTTATTGTTAAAACACATGACTGGTCTTTGAGAGCAGGGCCGCCTCTCCACAGATCTGACTTGTAATGTACCTGGTCACGTCACCCATTTGTCTCCATGACGATGCTATTGTTTTATGGTGATAAACGTATCTAACATTTATCATTTATGTCAATAGAAACATTTTTATTGTTCAAATACATCCCTGGTCTTTGTGAACAGCACCGCCTCTCCACAGATCTGACTTGTAATTTACCTAGTCCCGTCACCCATTTGTCTCCATGACGATGCAGCTGTTTTATGGCAATAAACTTATCCGATATTTATCATTTATTTCATTAAAGATGTTTTTATTGTTCAAATACACGCCTGATCTTTGTGAGCAGGGCCGCCTCTCCACAGATCTCACATGTAATGTACCTGGTCACGCCACACATTTGTCTCCATGACGATGCAGCTGTTTTATGGCATTAAACTTATCTAACATTTATCTTTTTTTTTTCAATACAGTCATTTTTATTGCTCAAACGCACTGACAAGCATGCGTTCTCTCTGCGACCAGGGAGGCCTCTGCACAGATCTGACTTGTAATTTACCAAGACATTTGTCTCCATGACGATGCTATTGTTTTATGGCATTAAACGTATATAACATTTATAATTTTTTTTTTTCAATACAGCTATTTTTATTGCTCCAACACGTTGAAAAACGGGTTGAAAAAGCGTTCTCTCTGTGACCAGGGCGGCCCTCTCCACAGATCTCGTCTCCATGGAGAAAGATGAGATAAATAAAGCAATAATATCTCCATGGAAACAGCAGAAGCAGGCGACAGACCAACAGAAAAGTTCGGTGTACACTTTCACAGACTAAAATATCCCGCTGACAAAAACACGACGTTAAAAATCCTGTATATTTACCCCCGTCCTTACCGTGCCACAGGGGCCAGCCGCGCGCGTCGAACAGCGAGCCCTCCTGGTTGTCGTGGTAACAGTAGTTGGCGTACAGGTCGCTGGCGATGATGTGCTGGAGGTGGCGGTCCTGCCAGTGGAGGTCGCAGGCTTCGATGGCCCGGGTGAACACAGTCCGGTGGGAGCGCATCTCTGGAGCGCGCGGCGGTTCGGTGAGAGATACAGAGGTAAGTGGATTAAGTGGATTATCGGAGACTCAAGGGACCGACAATTAGAGAAGAATTAAGCAGGATCATCCGCAGGTCTAAAAAGGACTTATTTAACAGGTGTTTGGAAGGAAAGCACAGGTGAGGAAACTGTTTATTAGAACAGGAAAAACTGCATGATAAAGGTGCACTAAGTAACTTTTTGGTTGAGGGCCCATCACCTTGTTGTTTAGGGATGCACCGATACCACTTTTTTGAAAACCAATACTAGTACAGCAAGTACAATCATTTCTGTACTTGCTGATACCGATACTTTACCAATCTTACAAATATATATTTAATAAACCCGGAAAAAAAATACAAACAACCATGACACACCCCCTACACACCAGGCTGTCTCCCTAAGAAGAACTCTGAACTTTTCTTTCATTTTATTATTTAATTTAGCTTTGACTGAAACTGAGAAACGTCATTTCATTTTTTGTTATGTGAATATGAAAATTTGACGATAAACTTTTAAAATCTTGATTATAATGTGTTTAATGCAGCTTTGCGCACATTTGGTTTCATTTTACAAAAACGAAACTTAAAACCGCATGGCTCATTTGCATACAGTATAAGCACTGAAAAAAAAAAAACATACGCTGAATAAAATACGCTGATGTGTTCAGCTTCTGTGGGACGAAAGGACACGAGTCAGTGGAATATGAGTGTTCTCTCTGTGACAGAGGATGTTCTGCTGATGGTGAGTGTGTTCTGTGCGTATGTCGCGTTGGAGACGGTTCGTGTTAAACTTTTCAGAGATCGTACGAGTGCAGCAGCTCTTCCACTGATGTCGCTACAGTCGCTTTATTTATGTTCACTCTGGTTTCTCATCACCGGGATACTGGATTATGCGGGATACTAAAACTGGAATACTGCGTAATGTGTCGTGTAGTAGTGGTATCGGTGCATAGTATCGGCAAATGTTTAACAAGTACGAGTATATTATGGAAGTATCGGGCCAGTGTTGTACCGGTGCATCCCTATTGTTGGTTTTATGGATGTGTCTTTGCTCTGTTTGGAATATTCCACAGTGTGACATTAAACAGCTCTACTTTACATTTAGTCAATTACAGGTGGTTTTATAGCTCAAAAATACCTAGAAAAACAGGTATTCTGACTGTGAGCGGGGGCTGCCTCTCCACAGATCTGACCTGTAACCTGGTCTGGTTTGGTGTCCGTGAAGACAGAAAGGTTTAATGCCATACTGTGAAACATTCCAGACACAGCAATAACGTCTCCATGTACAGAAGCATTTGGAGGACCCAGAAAAGTTACACAATGCACCTTTAACAATATTGTCTCGTCATGTTTTTGTGTTTCCTGCCGAGAGACTATGGATGCAAATTAGCATTGTTGCTATAGTCCAGCATGTTTACGCCTGTCATTGTTCGATAGATGTTCATTAATGTGCACTGTCCCAATAAAATAAAATAAAATAAAATAAAATAAAATAAAATAAATACAAATAAAATAAATAAAAATAAATAAATAAAAATAAATAAAAATAAAATAAATTAAAGTAAAATAAATAAAAATAAAATAAATTAAAATAAAATAAAATAAAATAAAATAAAATTTAATTTAATTTAATTTAATTTAATTTAATTTAATTTAATTTAATTTAATTTAATTTAATTTAATTTAATTTAATTTAATTTAATTTAATTTAATTTAATTTAATTTAATTTAATTTAATTTAATTTAATTTAATTTAATACATTTTGCCTACTGCACTGATCTGATACTGGTATCGGCACCAATACTGAAAAATTGGCAGGATCGGATATCGGCTTCCAAATATCGGTTCAATCGATGTCCTGATGTAATAAGAATATTTACTGAATGTAGTTGTCCCAGAAACTCTCACAATGTTTGACCTTTTATTTACACAAAGGATCAGTTTAGTCTTATTTTATTTTAGTTTTAAAGAAATAAATCATGTTTTTACTCTCTGCACTGGCGTTGGTTGATATCAGGTGTGGGTAGATACTTAAAGCTATCTGTTTAAACAAGTAAAAGACAAATAATAAATTAGTTTTATTTTCTGACAGCTTGAAGAAAGCACCTTTACTTCATACAGAAATAATTTCAATGTAAAATACTACATTTCCGTGCCTGACATGTCCAACTGCTCATTAATTTCACAGTTAGTGGGGGCTGAAATCGTTTTCTACAGTCAAAAGCAGGTAGTCTCACACTTGAGGTCTGTAGTGAGGCTTTCCGGTGTTTTTATACCTTTTCAGAACGCGTTGTTTTTGCCCATTAACATCACAAATTACCATAAACAAACATAACATCATCTCGGACATTGGCAGCGTTTAATTCCACAGGCGACGAGCTGCCAGACTCTTTCTATTCAAACTGAGATTTTCCACTAAAATGATCCGAAATACATGAACCAACTCTGAACGGACATCACGAACTTCTATAGGTTTATAAAGTGTAATGGAGAAGTTACAGAATGAGACGCCGAACTCTCAATCAATCAATACATGGGCCTATTATCTGTATTAGTTACACTGGATATTAGTATTAAATATGTAAGAAGAACCGTTTCTGTTATTGCCTCCTGTGATCAAACATCTAAACATCAACCACATCCATTTTATTCGCCCGTCGAATATTATAGGCATTACAGAGCGTTTAATTAAGGAACGCGGCGAGGCCCATAAACTTGCAATAGTTTATAGAATGGCGCGACGTCTTCTAATGTCTTTTTAATTTTATTATATTAAAACGCTTCAATTAGATATTATCATTCTATTTAATAACGTCATATCATCTGAACAATTGGTCGTAAAGGATTATACGGAAAGAAATGACCGAAAGGAAAATTCTACACAAACGTTGAGTGCGTTTACATCAGTATCCCGGTTATGGCAGTATTTAGGATACGCCGAGAAACTGGAAAACTCTTATCCCTGTAAACCTGGTCAAATGTAGTATCCTGGTTTCTTCATGTAATCTTTCAAAAGTGCAATGCAAAAATTATATATTACAACCAGGAAATATACAAACATCCATGAGCTCCTTTAGCGTAGGAAGTTCGGGACGTTCCTAACCAGCGGTAAGGAGCTATGGGGTGACCTACGAATCTGCGCAGATCAAATGTTTCCAAACACTATTGTACAAATTTTACACTGAAGCAGATTATTGATTAAATTCTGCACAAATAAACTCAATTTTACAACATATAAACCATAACTACTACAGAGGCTGTTTGATATGATATGTTTAAAGCAGCTTTGCGCATATTTATTTACGTTTTACGGGAACGAAAACAGCTCGCTCCTTGTGCCCGCTTCAGTCGGACTAAAGGACAGGACTCAGTGGAATGTGTGTGTTCTTCCTGTGACAGAGGATGTGCTGCTGATGCCTGATGTCTGTTCTGTGCTCGTATCGCATTGCAGACATACAACTGTAATGAAATCATGTCCGTTTTTCTTTCGGACGCACGCGCACTCAACTTTATGTTGCAGTAACCGAGACACTGAGAACACGTGCCATAGTATCTCGGAATCTCCCAGCTACAGTATTCCGATTTCTCATAACTGGGATACTGTAGCTGGGATATTCTGGGATATCACCTTATTTGGGATATTGAAACCGGAATACTGTGTATACATGCACTACGATGAAACCGGGATACTCAAAAACCCGATCATAACTGGGATACTGATGTGCAGGCGTACGCACTCACTGGATCACCTCATTCGCAAAAGGGAAAAGGGGCGTGTGAACATACTAATACAGCCATACTCAGCGTATTGATCACTTATTGATAATCTGACCCCATTTCTTTTAATTATTTCATTGAATGCGGCGATGTTATGTGAAGCAGTGCACAGGGGCCCCACACCTGCACTCGTGGGAATAAAACATGTTAGGGACAGCCGTACAAAGTTGTCAATCACTGACCTTGGTTGCCATGGGCACCCTGAGGCAGTGAGTGGGTGAGGTTGGGCAGATCGTTGCCGTGGTTACCGTCCTCCCAGGGGCACACGTCCACGCTGTTCCACCTGCGCAGCTGCCGCAGCCACGAGCTCTTCTGCTCCGGTTTACAGTGAGGATTCAGCACGATGCACATCCACAGGGCCCCTGCACAGGCACAAACAACAGCTCGTTCTAGAGTCGATTTTAAGATTTTATTGTTTGTTTTTAACGCTTTAAATGGACGGGCCCCACAGTACGTCTCGGACCTCATCCAAATTTACAGCCCCGCAAGCGAGCTGAGGTCCGAGGGCCAACTCCAGCTCCAGCTCGTGGGGCCAAAGTCGAGATTTAAAACCAGGGGGATCGGGCTTTTTCTGTGTCCGGCCCTAAACTGTGGAAACGCTCTGCCCCCCCACGTCCGAACAGCCCCCACAATTGACTGTTTTAACTCTCGTCTTAAAACCCACTTTTATTCTCTGGATTTTAACACTGCGTGAGTTTGTGTGGTCCTCTGCGTCTCTTATCTATTTTATTTTATTTATTTTAATGCTGCTTTGTGATTTTTATGATGTTGCTTTCATTTGATTTGACTGGTTTTACTGTTTTAGGGCTGGTCTGACCAAATTTCAGCATTTCTTTATGCTTTATCTCTGTGCAGCACTTTGGAAACTGCTCTGGTTGTAAAATGTGCTATAGAAATAAAGCGGATTCGGATTTTGGATTTGAACATTCACACCAGGGCAGGAGACACAGGGGGGCAAAAGGGGGCTGCTGTTCGGCACCCCAGGGTTTTAGCGGCACAGAATTTGACCCTCTTCCTATTAATTAACAGTAGAGGCGGACCCGTGTGAGCCTTCCAGCCCCGGGCCCTGAATTTTTTGTTGACGGTGCTGCTTAAAACTATTATTTACACGGCAAAAACTCAAATCTAGCCAAGTTAGATGATTTAAATTAAGAGCTGAGTTAAGTTTTATCATGATCTGAGCACATTTCACTTGACAAGTAAAATGATCTACCAGTGGAACAAGACATTTTATACTTCAAATATGAAAATACATCTTGCTACACTGAGGATAAGAAAAACAACAACTCTATGCACTTAAAATAAGAAAATTAATCTAATGTTGCTTGAATTTAGAAAAACACACTTATTCCACAGATCATTTTACTTGACAAGCTGAATCTACTCAAATAAAGTAAAATGTTCTTAATTTAACTAATTTTAACTCACCTAGACATTACTTTCAGCAGTGTATATTAATATAGAAAGTATGCAACACGTGAGGGAGTGTTTTTACTACTTTTTTAAACAATACAGCCTTTCTGGTCAAGGGTTCGTCACATGTCTCCACAGAAAAGTCACTGCTTTGCCTAGAAAGTTTCGCGAAATGGCACTAAACGAAAGAAAATTTTAATTCTGCCAACCGGACAAAAGTTGACGTGGCTTCTTCAGTTCTGGTCACATGGTTGGTGGACACTGCCTTATATCTGAAACTGAAACTAACGCACATATTTGTTTGGAGTTGGTGTTTGTTTGCTTGGCCTGTTGAACTACGCTTAGTGTGAACCGTGCCTGAGTCGTATTTACATAATCGTCCAAGGCCCTATTAGCATATTAGCATAACGGTTATTGTTTTCCTTGACGCCTGGATGAGCAGCGAAACGTCACTCTAAAAGATTTTTGTCCAGTTGACAGAATTGAATGTGTCTTTTGCTACGGACCCTAAATCTAAATCTTTTTTGCCTTAATTTCGTTACCGTTTGGTGTTTTGAAAGCTAAAAATAAACTAAAAAGTACATCCTCGCTGGGAGCTGGTCGCCTCAAACACAGATCACTTATAATTTAGCCTGGTGGTGTTACCCGCTGGTCTCCATGGAGAAATTTAATCCCACATCCTGGAACATTACAGGAAAATTAAAATGTTGTTTCCTTTTTTAAAACATTTTTTAATGTATGATTTATTTAGGCTTTTTAAAATATGAAAAGACAATTTACACAGAGATGTGTAATATCCACGGCCAATATAAGTTTCCTATTTAAAGGTGCATTGTGTCATCTGATTTTTTTCGATGGAGATGCCATTGCTTTGCCTGAAATGTTCCACAGTAGCTTTAAATTTATACTGTTTGCATTTATTCAGTCAGAGGTGTTTATTTATTGCTTAAAGAACATGAGGAGGGTCGCCTCTCCATAGATCTGACAGGTAACTTGGCCATGGCGGTGTCACTTTTTTGGTCTCCCTGAAGATAAATAGATAGATAGATATAGATAAGATAGATTTAATGCAATACTGTGGAGCATTCTGAACAAAGCAACAGCATCTCCATGGAGACGAGGGGGTAAAAGACCCTCCATCGGAAAAGAAAAAGAAAGAAAAGAAAAAGTAAAGAAAAAGAAAAGTTCCCTCTTTAAATTAAGGTTTCATTAGTGGGAAAAAAAATAGCTTAAATACTTTTAGTCACAGATTTAGTCATATCTAATTACCTTTCATTAAGTTTAAATTGGTTTTAGACAGAAATATACTTTTTGGAAAACATTCAAGATTCAAAATTAAAAAATATAAATCATTCTCGCCTCCTCAAATGGCCTTAATTTCGAGTTAAATTAGGTATTTCTCTGATCTCAAGAAAAGCTAAACCTCTGGCATTTTTTACTTTGTTTCTGGTTAATAATGAGCCTATCCACACAAATAAACACACAAAGTTCACTGATTTCCCTGTTAACACAATAAACAAAAGTGAAATTATTTGCTCTTTTTTTTCCCTCAGTATCTTCAGAGATTTGTGCACATTTTCAACCCTAAAGATGTGATTGTTGTCAGTTGTCATTTAAACTAATTTATTTCTTGTACTGATTCAATTACAGGTGTTTTTTTACTCTGAAATACTTTGAAAAATATCTGTACTGTGAGTGGGCTCGCTTCTCCACAGATCTGACCTGTAACTTGGCCTGGTGGTGTCACATATTATAGATGAGGGATAGATGAATTTAATGCCATACTGCAGGATGAAACCAAGCAGAAACGAGGACCTTTAAGCAACTGGATTAATACGAGGAGTTTGTGGAGATTTTCTCTAACAAATCATGATAAGTTCAACATTTCTGTATTCAAAGTGATTCTCCCTTAGAGCGACACAGGCCCCCGCCCTCCATCTGGAATTATAACGTCATCAAATTTCCAAACGTGAAAGCAACATGATGTTTGAGTTTTTATTTATTTTCTTGTTTGACCCGCCAGTCCCTTCTGCATTCTGTTCAAAACCAGAAAATCCGACCATAGAGCATGAAAAACCTCCGTCCAAACTTTCCGATCACAGATGCCAATTTGTATCACACGTCTCAAATTTGGAAAACATCTCCAAAATTCTCCAAAATTATCGTAACATTCAGAACAAAAAACCTCCATGATCCCCCGGTTTTCTACAGTGTTACTTCCTGTTTTGTTTGTAAAGCGTCTTTGATTGTCCAAAAAGCGCTATATATATATAAGTTTGATGTATTATTATTATTTATTATTATCATAAAACTTCTTTTACCTGAGATACGTAATAGTTTGATGCTTCAATCTCTTCTCTCTAATTCTCTCCAATTTAATGTCTCTATTTTAAATTTTATGATGATTATTTATGTTTTGATTTGTTTGCATTGTGATTTTAACGTATTTCTTACTCTGTAAAGCACTTTGAATTACTTTGTGTACGAATTGTGCTATCCAAATAAACTTGTCTTGCCTTGATTCTGTAAAAGCCTGCGATGGTTCTCGGTCCTTTTTTACGTATAAACAGTTATGTATGTTTTCAATGCAAACTGACCCATGCGTCTCTCTGATTGGTTACTCCGCCTGTCCGTCACGCCCTCTGAAATCTTTTAAATCCACTCGTCTTTGTCAAGTTTTATCAAAACGTGTGATTCTGGCTGCTGAGGTAATTGATTTGCTCAACGTGCTATATTCCCAGCTCTACTTTCCTTTCTCCTCTGTGTATAACAATGACATCAGCATCTCTGAGTCACATAACGTACATGGGCTCGTTCCTTTGAGATTTGACTAAGTCCTAAATACAGTTTTCTGGTGAATATCGGCGCTGGAGGCTTGATAGATTCACAACACTTTCGTATGCAGCGGCCATCTTGCGCTAGAAAACCAGACTATGAAACAGAGGAGCTAACTAGTCCCGGGGCTACGCTGACTGCACACACATCATTTTGGAGTAAATTGGAACAAACAGAATATGAAAAGTGCTTTGGTCTCCGGGGAGGAAAGGGAGCGATGAGGGATTTCTGCCTTCAAGACTGTTGGAGATGTGTAAACTCAGTACAGAGCTTAGTCATTCAAGGTTCAGGTAGGAAGAGAGACGTTTGTGTGCACAGGTTAATGGAGGAATCGTGGTTTTTGTGCGGAGTTTGGAAGAAGACCACCAACAATACAAGGTCTCACTGGAAAAGACGGTGATTCGGTGAAAAATGTTGACGCTTAAAGGCCCATATTGCACCGCTTTCTCATCTACGTTATAATGTTGTTTCTTCATCACAAACAGACCCGGAGTTGTGTTTTGTTTCATTTGTTTAACACAAAAAACCTGCAAATTTAGGCTGAGTTCTTTTCGCAAACTAAAAACTCTCTGTTCGTCCTTGTGACGTCATGTGGTAAAACAGGAAGTGCTCCACTGGGTTTTTAAATCTCCATACACCTTCACTAGAATCATTTGGATAATTTCAGCTCTGAAATGATCTGAACTAAAGGTAAAAAGGAGCTGTTAATGTGAAAACTATCACTTCATGACATCACAAGGTGGAACAGAGCATTTCGAGCTATGGAGATGTAGACAGATTAATACTAAAGGATCAAACGTTGTGGGGATGAAACAACTTCAGGTCTGTTTTTGATGAGCTAACAACAATATAACAGTCAAAAGTCAAAATTGCATAATATAGGACCTTAAAAAATTGCACAGGAAATAAATTGACTGTAAAAATAATGGCAGAAATCACTATTTTTATTTTAATTATTTATTTTGAGCTTTGGGTAATGACCGAAAGGACAAGATCGCGGATACAAGCGGCCGAAATCAGTTTCCTCCGCAGGGTGGCTGGGCGCTCCCTTAGAGATTGGGTGAGGAGCTCAGCCACAAGGGAGGAGCTCGGAGTAAAGCTGCTGCTCCTCCATGTCAAGAGGAGCAGCTGAGGCGACTCGGGCATCTGTTTTGGACGCCTCCTGGAAGGAATCAGGCCCAGAGGAAGAACCAGGACACGCTGAAGGGACTATGAGAACGCCTTGGGGTCCTCCCGGAGAAGCTGGAGGAAGTGTCCGGGGTGAAGGAAGTCTGGGAGTCCCTGCTTAGACTGCTGCCCCCGCGACCCCGGATAAGCAGAAAAAAAATGGATGGATATTTATTTTTAATCTACGTATCTATGATATTCATCCAATCTTCCATCCAGACGAGTGTCCAGTTTTCAATGGACGGCAGTAATAATGTTCTATCAACTGCTGCACCAACCCCCAGAGACTCATCCACACTCCACATGTTTAAAAAAGCTCTGAAAACCCATCTCTTTAAAGCCACCTTTCATTAATTATCTTTTTTGTTGTTGTGTTGCCTTGTCTCTCCATGTAAAGCGTCTTTGAGTATCTTGAAAAGCGCTATGCAAGTATTATGTGGTGTTGTTGTTATTATGTATTATCAAGAAACCTTTATGTATCACTGTTATGTTAACGTAATTCCTTATAGATACAATGTATGTGGACTAGGTATTCAGCTGATCATCAAGATTACCTAGATGAAGGATTTGCCGCTTGAGTTTTGCCCGTTGTTGTGTTAGTCCTCTTCTTTGTGGTCCTAAGAGAGTGTGAAGGCATCCACAGTGTTCGGCTCCTTCACAACATAAAGTGAAATGGAGCCAGAGCCGGTGGATCCAGAAGCGCGCCCATGCTCACTTCCTATTTGGATCACAGGGGGCTAGCAGCTATGTCCATTTATCTATATACAGTCTACGGTTTGGACCTTTACCCTTCACCGTCTTTTAGCCAACTAAAAAATAAAAAACCTTCACCAAAATAAAGAGAGCATTCCCAGGTCTGCTCTTACACCTCGAAGCCTTTTCCTCGTGAAAGTTTAATGCTTTGAAAGAACCGACAAACAAGTTAGGCAGTGTTATTAAAAATGCATCGTGCTCTGGTCTGAAGCACCCTCGGTATCGCTCCGAACAACTAACTCCATGTTGGGCTCATTTGTTTACATGTGTTTAGCCGTGTGCGTGCCCTACTTTACTGCATCTGAACGGGCTTCTCAGAGCACTGTACAACCTGAACGCCAAGGAGGAGGAACCATTCACTGGAGGATTAGTTTGGGTCACGAGGAATATACGGCTGTACATTAATCGTAATCTAAACGAAATGAGAATTTGAGCCACACGGGCTGAAATTATCAGCAAAAACCAAAATATTGATGAAATACGCATAGAGGTTTTGAAAGAACTACACTTGACTATGATGTTTGAATAATTTATTGTATTATTTTTCTTATTTATTTTGATGTATTTTTATTTTATGTGTGTATGTGTCTATTTTACGCTTTTTTTGTTTTAGAAAATTCTCCAAAAAATTTAAAATTATATATTTAAAAATCCTTGTATTAGTGTAAATCTGTTCATATTCGGTCGGAGAGGAGGCAGAGTTGGGTGAGATGGATGGAGAGAGCGAAATAGACAAAGGGAGAAGGGAAAGGGGGGAGAATAGAGAAAGAGAGAGAAAAATGAGATGCAGATGGAGAAAGAAAGAGAAAGGGAGGCAGAGGGTTGAGAGGAAAAGCGAAAGCAGAGGGGACAGAAGAAAATGAGGAAGAGGAGCACAGGGAGGAGGGAAAGAGAAAGACAGAAAGACAGACTGAGAGGAAGGAGCGACAAAAGAGGGGATGGAGAATAGCATTCTCAAACACAAAGAGAGAGAAAGGAAGACGAGAGAGTCGAGACAAAATTGGCGATGAATGAGAGCGAGAGAGAGACAAGAGTGTGCAAAATAAGCAGGAGAAGGGAGAAGAGAGAGAAGAAAGACTGGCCAAATAAAAACAGGGAGACAAAAGATGGAGAGAGAACAGAGAGGGAGGAAAGAAGAGACAAAGGAGAGAGAGACAGATCGTGTGAATAGAGGGGGAGAGCAGCCCAGAGGCGACGTTCAGCACACATCAGGGTAGTGATAAGGACTCGGCGAGAAAAGGGTTTGAAGTGCGGACTTCAAAGCCGAGCGCGCCGTCCACCCCTCCACCCTTCCTCCAGCGCTCCCCCATCCCTCCTCCACCTTCCCAAAAAAGAACGAGCAATCGAAGCAGATGAGCTCGCTGTCCTCGCAAAGTGCAAGAGACCAAAGGGAGCGGAGGGGGGAAAAAAATTACAAAAATCATCAACAACTGTAAAGTACAAAGGAGACAAGCCTGCGGTGCGACGGCGGCGCTGGTTCTGAGGGAGAGAGAGGAGAGGACTGCTGTAACTACAACTCCTCTGTCAGAAAGAAGTACACTTTATCCGACAGGGACAGGGCCGCTGTGACGTGCCGAGAAGTGCGGAGTCACTGTAGACTTTTATTTCTTCTAGTTCAGGAAAATGCATTTCACTCTGGGTTATGGTTGTCAAAAGTATAGAAAATCAGAAAATAAAACGACTATCAAAACTAGATACTCATTTGAGCAGGTATTGATACTGATACACAGGACAGAAATGAACCTTCGCTGAATAGTTTTAGGCCCCGCACTAGTACATATTCGAGTCGTTTTTGTTACGGATGCAGTGTTCGTCCACACTAATCCGATGGAAAACGGCACCAGAGACGGAACGATCTGATGCCACCAGCTCCCACCTATTCACCTGAGTACGGATCTGATCCGGGGCTGTGTGGACGAATGAAAACGGTGATACGCTGACCTAGTTGCCGTCCTTAATGGACCACGTCACTGTGACCTGCGCCTTCCTGAACATGTGAGACAGACTCTACTTTGACTCTGTTTAAATCCAGGCTAAAAACGGTTCTGTTTAGCTGTGCATACGACTGAAAGGTTTTCATTTTCCATTCCGCACTCTTCTCTTCTCTCTAATTCTCTCTAATTTAATCTTTATTTTAAAATTTGATGATGATTATTTATGTTTTGATTTGTTTGTATTGTGATTTTAATGTATTTCTTATTCTGTAAAGCACTTTGAATTACTTTGTGTACGAATTGTGCTGTACAAATAAACTTGCCTTGCCTTCCTGATTCGCTGGGTTTGTGACATCGGTCATGTGGCGCTATTGCGTAAAACAAGTTTAAACAAACGGAAAACGGCGTAGCTAGAACTACTTGCTAGTACGCCATGGAAAACGAGGAACCAACGACTGTTTTCACACTTTCCATCTTCCTTGGCTTGAAATCGGCTGCTGTAACTTCACACACGGTGCTCCACTACCTTGTTTTTACTGCCCCCCATGTAACGTCGTGACGCCAGCCTAGTCATGTGATTAGCGTTTCAGGCACAGGAACGATGAGTCTGGACGCAAATCGTTTCTGATACGGTGATACGTTTCAGTGTAAACATAACCTGAGAATGATCTTGTGAGAACAGGTATAAGAGCACATAGACGAGTACACGCCCATGGATCACAGTGGAACCTACCTGGATAAAACAGATATAAGGCCACATGGTCATATTAAAAAGAAAGTACTGTGATTTAATGTGGAGAAAAACATTCCACTGTCTACATAAAGAGTGGTTTTTATTATTGTGTTATCAAAATCAGAACTGATTCTATTCTGAAATCGCGTTTGAAATCTTTATATGACTTTACATGAATATGATGATCCCAGACAGTGGCTCGGTTTGTATGCACACTGATGTATGGAGTTTAAAGATAATGACATGCAAACAGCCAAATCTAAGGTAAGTTATCAGAGGGACCATGATCAGAAAGAAATGAGGTGAATTTGCTGGTAATGTGTCATTTTAATAGTCTTAGAACTCCAAAAATCTGTTCATAATCAGATTTGGAGCGCGCATGTAACCGCATACTGTTGTACGCAATTATTTATATAAGCAGCTATTTGAAAACGGCATGATTATAATTTTTAATATTTTACATTTTATTGGATGAGAACCATAAGAAAGCAGCTGCCAAGAACAGGCAATATGATCTCGTAAGGTTATTGGATGAGAAGGCCTGGGAGTATCAACATCAGAGTTGGAGAAGGGATTTCTTACACTGTAAAAAAGAAAACTATGGTTTATTCAGTAAAGTTAATATTCAGAATCACTTGAACAAGAAAATGTGCATTATTATTAATGAACGCAAAAATGTAAGTCAGACTGATAAGGTGCACACTAATGATGTACAAACATACAATTGTTAATAAACTGAATTTAAAATGTCTAATTTGCACAGCTGTTTATTTGGAACGACAGCAGCGCATGCGCATAATGACCAAGACACGGGTTTCCTTTCCAGATGCAAGGGTTATTCTTGCCTCATGGTGGATAAGCTAAAGTTTGGAAAGGTAAGTAATACCACTGTTAATAAACTTTAACTTTGTATCCAGCTTAATATAGGATGCACGATATAATAATGAACCCTACTGAAGAAACTGATTAAAACGTGTACGTTTTTACGAATTAAATGATTTACTTACACATGTGCTAGTTATGCTAGCTCATCATATGACATTAACGTTAGCTATTGGAGCGGACTGCCCAGCAGAATGTCATATTAGGGCTGAAACGATTCATCGAGTTAATCGAGTTAATCGATTAGAAAAATGCATCGATTATTATTTTTTTGGCCTCGATGCTTCGTTTTATTTTCATCCGCTCGGCGATGACCGGAACCTTTTGTGGTAGAGGTAAAGTTTCCGCACGACCACTGCACTTCACTGTACACACAACAAGCGCGGCTCCCATGGATGTGTAATAAGAGCAGAACCTCCTCAGAGCGCGGTAAACAGAGCGCGGTACGGTCCGTACGCCGTGCACCCGCATCTACCGTACGCCGCACTCTGCGCGTGGACTGTGTCTTGTCTCGTACACCGTGGACCGCGCTTCCTCCTGTGCGCCTCTAAACCAGGTCTAAACCAGATCGAAAACCAGGACTAATCCAGGTCTAATCCAGGTCTAGAACCAAACAAGAATTTGCAGGAGTTGGTTGCTACATTTATGTAGTTTTAAAAATCATGACAATATCAAGTAATCCAGAGTCCAAGTATTCAGATTACGTTACTCATTTTAAGTAATTTAATTGATTATGTCACAAACTACATTTTAGGGAATGTAATCTGTAATCTGTAGGATTACATTTTAAAAGTCACCTTCTCAACACTGATGCTACAACATCTAAACAGAACCGTACATTACATCAAGTGGAAAAGAAACCGTGAGGTGAGTCGACCTTAGCCCAGCGATAATGACGTTTTCATGTCCAAAACACGCAGTATCTGTCAGTACACGTGGTGTGTACTTAACATGTGCAAAGTAGACACGACAATAACAAACGATTACTCGATTATTCGAACAAAAATAATCGACAGAATAATCGATTACTGTAATAATCGAAACTGATATAAACGGTTTATCCACAAGCCATCAGTATATTTGTCTTATGTGACCAGCATGGTATTTCTGATTTCAGTGAGCTCTTTTTAGTCATATGGCATGACATTTGTTTGTTAGCTCTGCAGGACGTTTCCAGTGTCTCAATGTTTCTCCATGTTGTTAGCTAAGCATGTTTCAAGCCAATGCCTGTCCATCTAGAAATAGCATTATTATTAAGTAGTATAGCTAACATTAACCACTCAGAATTGTTCATGATGTAGTCTGTGACCTTTTTTCTGTTATCTGGCTAGTAGAGTTTCTAACAGGCAGAATTTGGCTATTGGTTTAATTAATATTTATTTGCATAATTCCTAATTTGTGTGTAGCATATATCAGCCAGGCTTACCTCTAAAAACCTAAAATATTTATCATAAGTGTAATTTATTCTTGTTTGCATTTCTTGTTTAAGGCTTCTTGACTTTTGACAAAAAAAACTTTACTTGAATATTATATTTGTATGTTTCAGATAAGACCACTAAATCCACATGCTGTGCAAGTACTGCAGTTTCTCTGCAGACCAGGACAATCTTGTCAGACACCATCAGCTTCACCACAGGAGACCCCATCATTGGCCGTGTGTTCACTCCCAGTGTGCTTGTGTCTTTAAAACTCAAGGAGCTTTAAGGTCACATCTTTCACGATATCATCGCAAAGGTGCACTTGTTCATATTCAGTCTAATTTTACCTTCAAATCACGAATGTTGTGATTTTCAAGAGATATGTTCTGAAAGAGATTTTTTAAAACATCTGGGAAATCATCTTAAAATTCAAGAAACTATCCAATGTCCCTTTTTAGGCTGTGATTTCAAAACTAACACATACTCAACTTTCAGCTCCCATAAAAGCAGAAAACATAAACAGTATAATACAAAAGACTTTAGAACTGTGATTCAGCCTTCTGCTGTAGCTGGCACTATTAATGAAAGCGATGCATCAACTTCCATTCAACAAGAATCAAGTCATGTGTTGGAGGAACATACAGTAGATAATTTTGATTGTACAACAATTGAGCACAAGATTGCAAGTCTTTTTTTCTTTCTATGCAAACTACCTTGCATGTCTCACGAAGTGCAGTACAAACAATAATTCAGGGATTTTGGGATATATTGATATGCTCACAATCCAGTGCTTTTCAGTTAGTTTCAGAGGTTCTTAAAAAACACAACCTCACAACAGAGAACACTCTTGTTCAGGAGATAGTTGATTCTGTTTTTACACGTAGTCCATTAGTATCTGCAATCTCTGAAAAGGGCTGTCTATCTACTGATCACAGAAGAAACTTGTATTTTACACAAAATTTTCCTTTCATTGAGCCAGTAGAATATCTATACAGACAAGATAGTAGGGACACCTTTGTTTATGTGCCATTGACTTTGGTGCTTGAACACTTGTTGAGGCAGCTCTGATTATTCAGGTGCATTAGTTCTCAGACAAGACCACTCACCTGGTGTTTACAGGACTTTCAGGATGGCCATTACTTTAGGCAGCGTAATGTTTCCCTGAGTGAAGGTACAGAAATCAGTATAGCCCTGTACATAGATGAATTTGAGGTGTGCAACCCTTTGGGCACATCGCGCAAGATCCACAAAATAGTTGCAGTATATTGGGTCATCTTAAATTTACCAGCAAAGTTTAGGGCAGGTTTGACGTCCATTCAGTTGGGAGCTTTAGGAAAAAGTGTTGATGTCAAGAAATTTGGGTATGAGAGATTTTAGAGCCCCTGATAAAAGATCTAAAGCTGGTTGGGCAACATGGGGTCTTTGTGAGACGTTGAAGAGGTCTGTTGAAATAAAGCTGTTCTGTGTCTGTGCAGATAATCTCGGAGCACATAGTTTAGCAGGATTCAAGAAAGTTTCAATGTGGACAAGTTTTGTCGTTTCTGTTTGGTGAGTCACAGACAAATAGCAACTGTCAAACCAAGAGATTTTGTTTTGAGAACTGTTGAGCAGCACAATGAGTTTGTGGAGGAGCTTAAGCAAAACCAAACTCTTCAGAGTGTAAATGGGGTTAAACAAGAGTGTGTGTTAAGTAAGCACTTGTCTTTCTTTCATCCTGTGACTGGTTTCCCCCTGATATCTTACACGACACTTTTGAAGGCATTGTTCCAGTCGAATTGGCATTGTGTCTTTCGGATTTAATTTCCAAAGGATTTTTACATTGGACCGACTTAACCACAGCATCAGGTCATTTCCGTACAAATACACAGATCAAGTAAATAAACCTAAGATCATTACCAAAGCAGCCCTTTCAAAGAGGTCTATTGGGGGCAATGGCCATGAAAATTGGGCACTGTTGCGACTGCTCCCTCTCATGGTTGGTGGCTGTGTCCCAGAGAATGAACCGTCATGGGAAATATTAATGGATCTAAAGGAGATAGTGCAAATAGTTGTTTCTGACAAATTCACAGAAGAAACATTAAACTTCTTAGCAACCAAGCTTTCAGACCATCGCTTATTACTTACAGCCACATTTCCTAATTTTGTCTTGAAACCAAAACATCACATAATTGAGCATTATCCACAGCTCATTCGCTGTTATGGTCCATTGGTGGAATTATGGACAATGAGGTTTGAATCCAAGCACAGTGTCTTCAAGAAAGTTGCACGATATACATAATATAAAGAATGTGCTGCTTTCCTTAGCCACAAAGCATCAGCAGTTAATGGCATACCATTTGGATGGGCAAAGTCTCTTTAAGTCTGACTTGTGCATTGACAAAGTTACAGCTGTTCAGGTGGCAGCTTTGGATAGTGCACAGAGATCTGCTGTGTTAAGAAAATTACCACATATTAACACAGTCTCTATTGCTAAACTCGGACTTTTTGGAACAGAATACACTCAAGGCATGATTATCACAGCTGGGCATTGCTATGGCCAGCCAGAGTTTTTCAAAATTTTGAGTATCATTGTCAATGGTGACAAAGTATTATTCCTGTCAAAGAAGCTTGTAGCCTGGTACTTTGAGCATTATAGGTCTTTTCAAGTTGAGGACAGCATCTATAGTGAAGTCATTGTTCTTGATGTCAATGATTTGAATCATTACTATCCTTTGGCAGCTTACCTTGTTGGAGGAAAGCTCTGGGTGACACTGAGAACATATTCAAGTTAAAAGGATAATGGTGAGTGTTCTTTCGACTGTTATTCCAATTCCATGAATGTCATTATTTTCTATTAATCTGAACATTTTCTGTTTCCTAGGCGTTGTTGCTTCCAGTAGTGATATCTGCTGATGAAGCACGGGCGTGTTCAACTTTCACAAGTGCCAGTGACAGTAGATGCCCTTGTTGATTTGATAAAAGAGAAACTACTGCTTCAGGGTGATTTTGAGTTACAGTTTGAGGACCCCGATTTCCATAATGCTCGTTGCAATTTGTCGGCTTTTTCAGAACTTCCACCTGACCGTGCGGTTCTACACATTAAGTGGAAAGGGCATGCCTTCCTGAAGATGATAGTCAATCCCTTGGATCCATCTCATCACTCGACACTGCAAGCTTAAGCTCTTCAAAAGGCCCATCACCCAGCCCTTCACCCACAGCCTCAAGAAATTTACGCAGTGCTTCAGAGTGGCCTTCTCCATTCCCTATCCCGACTCTGTCCCTTGATATTGAACTGAAGTTAAGAAAAGGTAATGAGGCATATGACAAGACCAAAAAAGGCATCGATGTTACAAGAGACATTAAGACAGACATTCTGGACAAAATTGGCCAAGCTGCTTTTGATGTAAAAGCATATCCTGAGCCCCATGAGGTTGAAGCCATTGCAGTTGCTTTGATTACTTAAATACCCATGCCTCCGAGAGGTGGATGGCAGTGGTTATGATGGATGGCTTGGTAGCATCAGGAACAAGTTGAACAACTTCAGAGCAAAGCTGCGGCTGGCTGGTTGCAGTGAAGTTTCCCTCAATCGCAAACGAAAGGCAGATGGAGACGTTACAAAATACACACTGAAAAGGGCTAAGCGTGGTGAGATTAACCATTTTCCTGAACATCCAAATCAACATGATGATGCCTCACTTGAACAACAAAGAATCCTCTTGGTGGAAGCGTCAAAGAAAGCCAGAGTTGATGAGTCATTCATAAGGGAAAAGATGGAATTAACCTTTTCCCTCAGGAGAAGAGAGGTTGTTGATGACCAGCCCATGGTGATCGAAGTACAGGATAGATGGCCTGCTTTGTTTTTCAAAGATCAGGTAAGAATTTACAAATTAGTTTTTTTTTTTTTTTTGTAACTGTTCTACACCTCTGTTCACAGGGTTGTATCCTGAGAACCCTAGCCTGACTTAAACCTTATGTACATGTTGGTTTCTGTGTTTGACAGATCGATGAGGAGTTTTTTCGCATTACAAACAAGATGTTATTGACAACATTCAGAGCTGCAGTGGAGAAATACACCCCCAAACTAATTCGGCTGTACCGTGCCCGAAAAGCAGCCTTCGGACAGCGTATGGATGATGTCTTGGCAAAGCTCGATGATGAGGTATGGTATAGTTGAAATACTTACCTTTGCTTAGTCAGCATGCACTTAAAGATGTAGGTGCAATATCAAGTCTCTAGCTGTGAAATTATTTTTTATAGATATGCAAATTTGCTAGCCTGGGTAAACCCGCCCCTCAAACTTCATTTCATTCCGTCCAGAGGGTCTGGACCGGACGTCATAAGACACGATTTCGTCCTGGAGGTGGGCACTCTGCTGCAGTTTAAAACAAGTTACTCTGCCTTTACCCAATCGCTAACGTCTGGTCATCACGCATGCAATTAGCCTATCTGCTCACCACAATTCAAATGTTGCACACAAAGTCAACGTCACTCACGAACACACCCTCTGTTCGCTGATTGGGCCAGCGACGGCCGATCCGAGAACAGCCACCCCCAGAGGCTCCGGTCCAGACCCTCTGGACGGAATGAAATTAAGTTCGAGGGGCGGAGTTTTGCCAGGCTACAAATTTGCTACCACAGTTGTCAAATTTTGAAGCAATTTCAGGGTGTGATTGAGTTGGGAGGGCAGATTAAGAGGGGCTGTGTTAGATGGGCTATGTGTGAGGGTAGTGCTGAGGTGTGTGAGGGCTCTGTCGTGTGTGTGTGTGTCTGAGGGTGCTGTGTTGAGATGGGGATGGGGCTAATGTGTGTGTGAGGAGAGGGGTGAGTGCAGTGAGGGGATGTTAGGAAAGGTGTTTTTTTTTTTTTGGACATGACATGACACATTTTTGCTTTTGGATAGACCACTGACATCCTGAGGCACCGCAAACATGCTGCTCTTAGAGGACTTCCGGTATTTCTCCGTGAGGAACCTGAGGAACTTTTCAAACAGTGCCTTGTAAGTATTAGCATAAAACAGTAATCACTTTTTTACAGACATATGCAGAACAGATTGCAAAGCCAATGTGAGTTGTAAAAGTCCTTTTTAATCCTTTGTTTTCCAGGAGACCGATGCAGAGGATGAGACTGTCAAGGAGTGTGGCTGTTGGCATTCTTTATGTTCTTGGAGGACTGTGGTCTGGAAAGATCTACAAAAGTGCAGAACATTACGTGTCATCCTTGAAGAGAGAGTTGTGTTGCAGGACGTCCCAGATACTCCAACAGCTCTGGCATACCTGTTCGGCCTTCTTTATGCCCTCAATATCTCCTACCCAAAGGCTCTTAAGTATACCTTCGACACTTTGCAGAATGTGTTCATGGAAATTGGTCCGAAGTGCACACAGCGTGTGCGATCCCTGAAAAACAGACTGTCACTTTACGACTTATAAAAAGAGTGAAGAGGAGGTTATATGGCGAAGATAGCCCATGTTGTCATTTTAAGTTTCAGTATGTTTCAGACATTTTATTTTAGAGTGATTATGTTGGCAACATGTTTGCACTTTACAATGGTTTAACGTCACACCTCCTAGCTTGGTCCATAGGGGGTCCATTTTTTATTGTACTTACCATAGATAAACCTGTATGTTTAGGCTGTGCAGGTACATGTTCTGGGTCAATCTGTGTGTATTTAGGCTGTGCAGGCTCGTGTTCGAGTGAACCTGCATATTTACTTTCAGTTGAAAGGGCCATGTTCTGAGTGAAGAATTGAAATCCTCTGTATTAATGTTTGAAGAGACCCTGAAAAAGGACTGATAAGGGGAACGTGCTCTGTGTAATTATTGCAGAATTTAATTTTGTTCATGAATACTTAAGTCGTGAGTTACTGAAAACTATAAGGGCACAGCTTTTGTCACTGTGTGCAACCCTGAACCCTCAGGGCCCCAGGTCAATGCTATAGTGTTGGTGATCTTTTGTTTTATTTTCGTAATCATCTTGGCAACATCTTTACACTTGTTTGCACATTACCGCCTGACCGCTTGACTGGGCCGTAGAGGCCATTGTTATTTTTATACTGGTTGCCTTAGTCATGTTAGACTTCTGTGTATGTAGGCTGTGCAGGCTGTTCTAAGTGAACCTGTGGAAGGGCCATGTTCTAAGACAAAAACTGAGTCTGTGTATTAAGGGTCAGAAGGGCCATGTTATTAGAAAAATAAAGTTACAAAGATGTGCATCAGGTTCATTGCATATTTCTTTATTTAAGTTTTATAGAACAATGAAAATAAGTATGTATAGTGTAATGACAAATTCAGATAACCTGAAGTCACCTTTTTGTATTTCTGTGAACACCACTGTTCAGTGAACAAACAAATCTACACTGGCCAGATGAGGAATTGCAAGTAACACTCATTCACCTAACTAAGAATTCTTAATTGGAACAACAGTGTTATTGTAGTTGATTATCGATGGCAAATAATTGGCAAAATTTAAAATTCTTAGTGCATAATGTTGCCTTGAAATTTTAAGTATTCTCAGCTGTTCTTTTTTTACAGTGTAGCTGTTCATTCTGAGACACGTTCTTCAGTCAACTTCAGCGATTCAAAATTTGGTACATGCCCTTTAAAGGCTCCGTATCTGAATTTTACGGTCTAAAAAAAAAGGCGAAAAACAGAACAATTTCATCTAAATTCTTTGCAGTTGTCCAATCTTATTCCCATTTTCCTAACACATTCGTAGCATCACCATAATTCACTGTGATGACTTAATTTATTTAGCCTTTCACAGAGCTGAGTTACAGCCACGCTAATTCTAACAACAACTACGATGCCAACAGCATACTTCCTGGTTCGCAGATGATAAAAACCCTTTATAATTTGATACAGACAGCACACAGCAGTCTCATTTTGTTCCTAAGAGCTGCTTTTACAATATGTCTGTACAGGGCAATGCACATTGAACTTTGTATTAAAATCAGATTGACCAGAATTTTAGAATAAAAAGCAGTTTTTTTGATAGTTGGTAATAATAAAATTGCGAAACGAGTGCGTAAGTAGGAGAAAATGTTATGCAGAGACCATTCATGACTATGCGAACCAGTATAGTCACATTTTCTTTGAGTTTTGGTCATTTTTAAGCAGATTTTTTTGGATTTTTACCTAAACAAATACAAATTTATGCCTCTCGTTACTGTTGGCAGGTGTCAGATTGGTCAGAAATAGGGACACCTGGGACATTTCTTGTATAAAACTGGGGCAAATCACTGGTTTTGGATAAATCTGCTGGGACAGGGGACTCAAAAACTGGGACTGCCCTGGGTAAATAGGGACATCTGGTCACCCTGGTACATCCCCTTTAATAAAAACTCCAAAAATGCAGTTAACCAGCTAAACTCTTGAATAAAATCCTCGCTATAGCACTGAGAATGGGTCTTAAAGTCTAAAAACACAAACACTGTAAACTTGACTAAAACCCGTCGATTCATTTTCGTTTGTATTTTGAGCGAAAGATCCGAGTTCTAAAACAATAGGAGACATTTTCACGGCCTGTTCTGCTCGTATTTGCTGAGGGTGCCAGTGTTGGTGGAGGGACTGTAATCCAAATATTAGTGGGGCCATAATATTTGTGGTTGTGATGAGGCGCGATGTGCAGAGAATCACAAAGACACTGTCACATTCACTGAGACTGTGAACACAGAGCTCTGCCAAGACGACGAGGACCCAGTGTGTGCACCTCCGCCTGGCAGTGCACTGATAATACAATTCATTATACTGTTAAAGGTACAATGTTTAAAAGGCCCCATATTACGCACTTATAAAGTATTTAATGTTGTTTCCTCATCACAAACATACCTGGACTTGAGTTTTGTTTCATTCGCACATGTTTAACACACAAACCCTTATATCACTATGAAAATGTAATTCCAAAATTATGACAGTACATATGAAAACTAGAAAAATAGATGTTTGAGGCGGTCTTAACGGTAGCGATCTGTTAGGTCTTAGTTAGTGACAGTCTAGTCCTGACATTCTTCTAATCTCATCTCAACTTATCTTCTTGCCTATAATATGTCAACTGTTTTTAATGTATGGATGTCAAATAAAAGAATCGGAAATCTGCATATTTGTCTTTTTCTCTCAAACAGAAAACACTCTCTTCCATCTTGTGATGGCATTTTGGTAATACAGGAAGTGCAGATTGCGTTTTTAAACTCCACACACCTTCACTAGATTCATTTTGATGATTTCAGCCTTTCAATAACCAATCCAATATGTTTCTGAGGAGGTAACAACATTATAACACGGTTTAAACCTCACAAGAGTCAATTTTGCGTAATCTAAGACCTTTAACAGCTAATAAAGGTTGATTTTAGGTATTGCCCCCTCTCCTCTCTGGCAGTGTGTGCATGGACAGACTCACCCAGCTCGTCCCACAGCTGCCTGTACTTGTCGGTCATGGTGGTGCCCTGCTGCCTCCACAGAGCCAGCCTGGGGTCGGCCATGAACTGCTCCGTGATCAGTGTTAACATCCGCGCGCCGTTTGAGTCTCGCATCTTCAACATCTCCCTCACCTGCGAGGGAACAGACAGGAGCAGACAGGCGCGATGAGACCGGGGCAGTGAGACAGGGGCAGTGAGACCGGGGCAGTGAGACAGGGGCAGTAAGACAGGGGCAGTGAGACAGGGGCAGTGAGACAGACGAAATGAGATAGAAACATTGACACAGAGGCAAAATAAGAAAGGAAAATAAGGCAGGAACAAGTCAGGTGAAATTAGACAGGAGCATTGACACAAGTGCAATAAGACAAGAGAATTGAGACAGGTGCAACAAGACAGGGGCAACAGGAATGGTGCAATGACACATGGGCAACAAGACGGGGGGAAAAAAGAAAGGTGCAACAAGGCAGGTGCAATTAGACAGGGGCATTGAGACAGGTGCAATGATACAGAGGCAACAGGAAAGGTTCAAAAGACAGGTGCAAATAGACAGGAGCATTGCGGCAGGTGGAACAAGACAGGGGCAACAGGAAAGGTGCAAAAGACAGGTGCAATGATACTGATTGTAAATGTTTAATAATGTATTCATGAGTCTATATACTCCTCTCTTTGTACTCCTTTTCATTTATACTTTTAAAATGAATATTTCTTTTGAATTGAACTTCTTTAGCTTCTTAACTTCTATAATTCACTATTCTTTATTCTAGCCAATTTCACTTATTTCCTATCAGTTTTTAAGTTTTACTACAACTAAACAATTAATTTCATGCACACGAGCCTTTGATATAGACACAGACGGGTTCTAAAACATGAAAACACAGAAGTTTATAAATTAAGCTCTTTAGCTTTAATCATATGAAGCCACATTTTTAGCCTGAAGTGCTGTGTACATTGTGTGAAGCTGCTGTGGGCGTGTTCGCTGTGTTTGCTAATGTACAGTCTGTATGTGGGAGTGTGTGGGACTAAAACAGCGCAGGATAATGGCCTTCGCTCGGACTTTCATTTTTCATGGAGCAAACAACACATGAGCGTTAGCGTTAGCGTTAGCCAGACTCTGACACCACAGACCAGGCCACACTGAGAATTACACCTCTGCTCAGACTGTAGCAACGGGTACAGACTACAGAGTACACACTACATACACACTACAGAGTACACACTACATACACACTACAGAGTACACACTACATACACACTACAGAGTACACACTACATACACACTACAGAGTACACACTACATACACACTACAGAGTACAGACTACAGAGTACACACTACATACACACTACAGCGTACACACTACAGAGTACACACTACAGAGTACACACTACATACACACTACAGAGTACACACTACATACACACTACAGCGTACACACTACAGAGTACACACTACAGAGTACACACTACATACACACTACAGAGTACACACTACATACACACTACAGAGTACACACTACATACACACTACAGAGTACACACTACATACACACTACAGAGTACACACTACATACACACTACAGAGTACACACTACAGAGTACACACTACATTCACACTACAGCGTACACACTACATACACACTACAGAGTACACACTACATACACACTACAGAGTACAGACTACAGAGTACACACTACATACACACTACAGCGTACACACTACAGAGTACACACTACAGAGTACACACTACAGAGTACACACTACAGAGTACACACTACATACACACTACAGAGTACAGACTACAGAGTACACACTACATACACACTACAGCGTACACACTACAGAGTACACACTACATACACACTACAGAGTACACACTACATACACACTACAGAGTACAGACTACAGAGTACACACTACATACACACTACAGAGTACACACTACAGAGTACACACTACATACACACTACAGAGTACACACTACATACACACTACAGAGTACACACTACAGAGTACACACTACAGAGCACACACTTCAGAGTACACACTAAAGAAGACATACTACAGAGTACACACTACAGAGTACACACTACAGAGTACACACTACAGAGTACATACTACAGAGTACACACTACAGAGTATACACTACAGAGTACATACTACAGAGTACACACTACAGAGTACATACTACAGAGTACACACTACAGAGTACACACTACAGAGTACACACTACAGAGTACACACTACAGAGTACACACTACAGAGGACACACTACAGAGGACACACTACAGAGTACAGAGTACACACTGCAGAGTACACACTACAGAGTATACACTACAGAGTACACACTACAGAGTACCGAGTACACACTACAGAGTATACACTACAGAGTACACACTACAGAGTACAGAGTACACACTACAGAGTACACACTACAGAGTACACACTACAGAGTACACACTACAGAGTACACACTACAGAGTACAGAGTACACACTGCAGAGTACACACTACAGAGTATACACTACAGAGTACACACTACAGAGTACAGAGTACACACTGCAGAGTATACACTACAGAGGACACACTACAGAGTACACACTACAGAGGACACACTACAGAGTACCGAGTACACACTACAGAGTATACACTACAGAGTACACACTACAGAGTACAGAGTACACACTACAGAGTACACACTACAGAGGACACAGTACAGAGTACCGAGTACACACTGCAGAGTACACACTACAGAGTACACACTACAGAGTATACACTACAGAGTACACACTACAGAGTACACACTACAGAGTATACACTACAGAGTACACACTACAGAGTACACACTACAGTTAGAGAGTACAGCCTTCTGTCCCTCACTTCTCTGCTGTAATTAACCAGTTTGTAGAAAATACAGAGACACTAATTTTAGAATTGATAAACATGAGCGACGATTTAAATCTTGGTAACACTTTAGTTTCGTTTGTATTTTAATTTTACTTTTTATTTAATTGTATTTCCTCATTCAGGCATGGTAGACTTACTGCCCTAACCTCAGTATAAAACACAGTATTCGGGGCGTACCTTGCTGAAGAGGAGGTTGAGCTGTTTGCCGGAGCCGTGGTACCCGCCCTGAGACAGAAACAGCTTCACTTGCTCCTGGACCTGTTCTTCGTCCAAATGCCAACAGTTCTCATCGTCCACACTGGCCCCTGCTGTGGGGTCCGGGGCCCCTGCACAACACACACATAAGAGATGTTATAGTCACAAGAAAAATATGTAAGACAAACTAAGACGGGAATCACATTTCAGAACATGTTTGTACTGATCTAAACTTACAAGGTTAGCAGTTTTTACACAGAATAAGACAGGATGCTTGGTGCTTAGGAAAAAAGGACTAAACCAGGACTAAACCAGGACTAAACCAGGGCTAAACCAGAACTGAGTCAGGAATAAACCAGGACTAACTGAACTAAGAATAAACCGGGACTGAACCAGTACTAAACCAGGAGTAAACCAGGGTTAAACCAGGGCTGAATCAGGAATAAACCAAGGAAAACTGAACTAAGACTAAACCAGGACTGAGCCAGAACTAATAAGGATTGAACCAAGTCTAAACCAGGATTAAACCAGGACTAAACCAGGACTGAACCGGGACTAACCCAGGACTGAACCAAGACTAAACCAGGACTAAACCAGGACTAAACCAGGACTAAACCAAGACTAAATCAGGATTAAACCAGGGCTGAATCAGGAATAAACCAGAGCTAAAAGAACTAAGATCAAACCAGGACTAAACCAGGACAAACCAGGGCTAAACCAGGACTAAACCAGGACTAAACCAGGACAAACCAGGGCTAAACCAGGACTAAACCAGGACTAAACCAGGGCTAAACCAGGACTAAACCAGGGTTAAACCAGGACTAAACCAGGACTGAATCAGGAATAAACCAGGGATAACTGAACTAAGACTAATCCAGAACAATACCAGGACTGAACCAGAACTAAAGCAGGACTAAACCAGATTTTGCCATTTTCTAACTGTGTCCATTCAAATTGTGATTTTGATTTGACTGCGATGAATCTTGCAGCCCTCGAGAGGAACCACTTGTCCCTCTTTTACCCGGCACTGGTGTTGCTGATCCTCTCATCACACTTATATAATGCCCCATGTTTTCACTGGGTCAACTAAATTCTATTCAGTTTTGATTTTTACACAGAAAACAGGATAACAAACATGTTCCTGGTCAAACTCCAAAACTCTCTTACTGCGTTTTACAAGATAAATATTGAAAATCCTATGGTTTAATTGCGTCACGCCACCATGACCCAGCACACTGCACGTCGTCCTACTTTTACAACTATTTGAGGTACTTGTCCTAAATATGCAGAGGGTTATGGTACTGTAAACAACACCTAAAAAAGCTCACCAATAAATAAATAAATAAATACAGAATGTGTAAGAAAAGGTACAAACTTCTGACTTAAAAGGCTCATATTCCACTATTTTCTGATCTGTTATAGTATTGTTTCCTCATCACAAACATACCCAGAGTTGTGTTTTGTTTCACTCGATATTGTAGGACGTGCTCCACTGTGTTTTTAAAACCCATGCGCCTTCACTAGATTTGGTTAATTCAGCTCAGGAATTGACGATCTCTAATGAATAAAAGATAAAAAAGGAGCTGTTAACTTGCCTTAATTTGAAAACTACCGCTTCATGACAAAGTGGAACAGAGGATTTGGAGCTTTAGAGGTGTAGATGTGTGAATGAACATGTGTGAATGAAGCAAAACACAACTCGGGGTGTGTTTTCGAGGAGGTAACCACATTCAAACGTGGCATGGAGCTCACAAGAGTCAATTTTGCGTAATATAGGCCCTTTAAGTTATCCCACAAGCTGCTTTAATAATAAAACACCTAAATAAGATATGCAAAGACAGCACCGTGCATCATGTTTAGTCAAAAAGGAGTTAATTTTTGGGGTACCTGAGACCCCTTTTATCATGTGAATCAATACCGTGAGCCAATGTAATTGTTTTAACGAGAAAATAAAGGATTATGACAGTCTTAACACCCCAAACCATACGAGAAACCACGGCTTTTCTCAGTTTCACACTCTGGCGCGTTAAGGTCTTTTGCCTTTGTAGGGCAGTGCACTTATCTCATCACTTTAACACATTTCATTAAACCATTTTACACATTCACTGGAACCATTTGACAGAAACAAAGAAAATTAAATGCCCACAAGTTAAATTTCATTACATTATCCCACATCAGCAAAGTTTATGAGTAAGTATTAAACAACAGGAAGCCGTGTTATGCAGTTTTAACTCAGCAGAGTCGTAGTGCACCGCGATGCAAACTCCTGTGTGCACTGTGTTTTGCAGCAGTTCTGTGATTTATTGTTCCGTCTTTGCTCATCTCCTATTTCTGTTCTTTTCATCGGCTGCCCCATCCTTTTTCTTTTTCCAGATCTGTTTGTGTTTAACCTGTGTCCTGGGTCTGGGTCACTGGCTCAGAGAGGAGTGCAAAGTTGTGAGACCAGGTCAACTCTGAATTTTTGTTTGCTCAAACTTGAACTTGAACTCAAAACCTCACATCACATGAAAAGTATTTTTTGCTCTTCAGTGCAGCTCAGAAATGGAGTGGGAAGTACAGAAACCTGCTCCTAAATGGGGTGAAGTGAAAATAAAAAAAGTATATACTGTAAACTGGGCAATATTTAGTTACTTTTCTTAACTTACTGACGTTGTGTAACTTTTCTGGTTGAGGGACAAGTGCTTTTCTCCATGGAGACGTTATTGCTTTGCCTGGAATGTTTCACAGTACGGCATTAAACCTTTTTATCTTCATGAAGACCAAACCAGACCGAGTTACAGGTCAGATCTGCAGAGAGGCGACCCCCGCTCACAGCCCGAATACCTGTTTTTCTAGGTATTTTTGAGCTATAAAACCATCTATAATTTAATAAATGTAAAGAAGAGCCGTTTAATGTCATACTGCGGAACATTCCTGGCAGAGGATTGACATATTTGTAGAAATAAGCAGGTGACGGACCCCCACTTAAAAAGTTACACAGTCCACGTTTAAGTACAGCACTAGATGCATGTGCTAGAGCTATGAGCTAGTACTAAGCATACAGATTTAATACATTATTTATAACTAATGCGGTTTAGAATTAGATACAAGAAAAGCACAAAACTTGAATAAGCCTTTTGATAATGATTATTCACAATGTATTAATGTTATTTCCCTATAATATGGCATCAAAACACTCAGTATATTCCTCTTTAGGAGCAGCTCTTAACGCTTTCGAAGTAAACACACTGAACATATGAGTGCTCTTCTATTCTGAACTTAATTATCCCCATTTCTCTATCTCTCCTTTTCCTTTCTCCTTGACACACAGTTACCTCCGTGTCGTTATTTACTTGAGGCTCTTTGGCGAAGCTAAGCGGAAACAACGCTGACGCCCCGCTCGCCCGCGTCCTCCTCACATCTCAGGATCTATAGTGTTGATTGGACGCCTGCTGTCTCTCATATACTGTCTGTGCTCCACTAATGACTCGCATTGACCCGAAACGCTTTAACCGTCAACATCACGTATTCGCCGGGACACAACGCACAAGCAACGACTCACAACTTTACGCTTCCGTACAACTGCGGGAAGTTCCTGAATAAAATAATTAAAGGTTTTATATTGCGCAAAATTGACTCTTGTGAGCTTTAAGCCATGTTAGATTGTTGTTACTTCCTCAAAAACATACCTGGAGTTGTGTTTTGTTTCATTCGCACGTGTTTGAGTAACATTTTAGTATTAGTTTGTCATCTCCGGAGCTCAAAATGCTCCGTTCCACCTTTTACCTTTTACCTTTAGTTCAGTAGAGCTGTAATTCTAGAGGTGAAATGATCCAAATGATTCTAGTGAAGGTGTCTGGAGTTTCAAAACACAGGAGTTTTTTTCTGTTTGAGAGAAGAATCCAGCCTAAATATGCAGGATTTGTGAATTAAACGTATGAATGAAACAAAACAACTCCAGATACAGTATAACAACATTCTAAAATAGTTCTGAAAATATCATAATATTGGCATTTTAAGGTAGATAAAAGGACAAATATCAGCCAACCAGTGCATCAGTCTATCTGCAATCCTACGCAAAGCAATGAACATTATCATCATGGAGGCAAGCACAAAAAATGACATAGTGCATCTTTAACCAACCCCCCTCCTCCTCACACACAGTCCCCTGGCTCAATAGTCCAATATAAATGAACTTGGTTGATCTCTGCTTAACCTGGGCTTTTAAGTTTGTTTCCATACAAGAATTGCACAAATCTCTAATAAGCCTTTTGAAAACAAATCATCATTCATATTATCAATGCGATATACGCACAATTTAGCATCAAAACATTCTAGATTTCTCTTCAGGAGCTGCTTTTAGTGCTTTAGATGTAAACACAGTGCATGTATGAGTCTAAACTTGGCCTCATCTCCGTGTATATGAACAAAATGTGCCTTGCCCCAGTACAGATGTATTGTATAAGCAGCTTTTACGGTCAAATGATTAATTAATTAATCATTGCACTTATATAGCAGCTTTCAAGAGACCCAAAGTGCTTTACAGTTCATTATTTATCATTATTATCGGCCCCTCCAACCACCACTATAACTCACTGACCACTTTTATAACCAGGCAATGTGGGTGAAGTGTCTTGCCTAAGGACACAGCTACAGTTTTTTGTCCCCCTGTGGCACCTTTTCCCAGTGGTTTCCCATCCAAGTGCTAACCAGGCCCGGCCCTGCTTAACTTCCGAGATCTGACGGGATCAGGCTTTAATTAAGGAGGTACGGTCACAGTGTGTACGTTCTGCGTCTCACACACACAGCCCCCTGGTTCACGTTAGCATGCTAGTTGTCAGTTGCACCTAAACTCGCTCAGAGTCTTACCGTGGACCTGGTTGATCTCTGAGTTCTGGGAGAGGATTTCGTCTGCCAGTTTTTGCGCGGTTGGCAGGACTTCAGTGTGGTGGACTGAGATCAAATACTGCACAAACTTCTGTAGCTGGTCCCGGCTCATCTGGAACAGGGTCTCTGAGATGGGCAGGTGCAGTTTGACCTGCTCGGGCTTCCGCACCCTGTAAAGCGACAGCGCCACCACGTGGGCGCAGTAGAAGATGTCCTTGTTGCCGCACGTGCACGTCACCGCGGTGATTTTGCAGCGGTCGAAGCTAACGCTAACGCTGCACACGAGCTCCGGGGACGACTGGGTGGCCGGGTCTGTCACTGTGCCGCTGAGATGGAAACCTGAGGAGAGAGAAAGAGAGAAAAGAGGTCAGGATTTTGAGAAAAAAAACTGGAATGAACACAAAGAACGAGCATGGATGTTGTAGGCATGTCTCAGGAACAAATTCTCAAGTTGATAAATGATAATAAATGGTAAATAGTCACTTTTTGAATAGCGCTTTTACACATTCAAGGCACTCAAAGCGTTTTTACATCAAGGAACCACTGACCCATTCACACACACACATTCATACACCAGCGTATGCAAATCCAAATCCACTTTATTTATATGGCACATTTTACAAGCAAAACCGTTTCCAAAGCGCTGCACGTCATAAACTGAGGTCATAAAATGCTAAAATTTGGTCATACCGGTCCTAAAACAATAAAACCTGTAAAATCAAATAAAAGCAAAACCTTAAAAAGCATAAAATATAGCAGTAAATAAGTAAAATAAATAATATAAAGTATGCAGTATACCATTATGCCACTGACACATTAACAGTAAAGTAGAAAATATTTAAAGTGTTGCCTGTAGAGTCATATCTAAAGAATGTACATAGAAAATCAGACAAAAACTAAAACAAAAACAAGGCGCTCTGTCTGTTTAGAAGGTTCAAAAGCCTTGATGGCACCTCAGCTGTTAAAGATAAGAGCATAAACACCGACGCAATTCAGCCAACACAGCCTCCGTCAGGGCGCAAGGACAAGTCTCGTCTCTTGTTTTTTGTCGTCTGATTTTCTTTATGTATCTTTGAGCTTTCACCCTACAGACAATAATAATAATAATAATAATAATAATAATAATACATTTTCTTTATATAGCGCTTTTCACGATACTCAAAGACGCAGACAACTATTTTCGAAACTATTTTCTAATCATTTTAAATAGGGGTGTAACAATATCCAAGTCTCACGATACGATGGTATGAACCTCACTGTACGATACTTATTGTGATATCGTGGGAAAGCTCACGATATTACGATATTTTACATAATAACAAGACTTGACTTTATAAAACGCTTTGACCAGTCATTTGGTGCGACATTTATTGTCATTAGGGATGGAACGATATCCAAATCTCTTATTTTCACCATAAACATCTCACCGTATCATATTTATCGCAATATTTTGTTGTGAATCTGCTCCTTTTTCCTCTAAAAACGCCTTCACAAGACTTAATCCAAAGAATGAAGATGTAAACGTGCTTAGAACAGTTATTTCTTCATGTCGTCTGCACTGAAACGGAGCAAAGGATCATGGTCCATGTAGTTCCCTCTGTTCTTTTAGCTATTTCTGCATCATAACTATTCATTTACGCAAAGAGACTTGTGATTCGATATATTGTGATGGTCCACGATATTATTGTGAGACCTTTGACGATACGATAACACGATATTTCGGTTATTGTCACATCCCTAGTTTTAAATATTTTCAAGTTAAAAAGAAGTCATCTCTAAAGAGCATCTGTCTATGATTTTTAACTCAAAATCTAAAGCAGGATTCCCCCCCAAAAACACACAATATTGTGAGTTGAGTCTTATCTACAGCTCAAAGCTTAACACAGTACACAAAAAATAACAAAAACAGTACAAAGAAAAAGTATCCGCGATAAATACCGATCTCCCCAATATAAATGTTCCATCTCCATGTACTGAAGGACAAGTTGGTAGTTATAGTAATTAAGGTGACAGGCCTATATGTTGTTTGTTAATTCAATCACGCTCTCACGCTTTACACACTTTATCAGATTTGTCTAATTTTGTGATTGAATAATTGTTGTTATTTCAGAGGTTTTATGACAGCGCAGTAATTACCCCGGAATGACACATGCTTCTGTTTCTCCTTTCAGCCTCCTAAAATAGACGGTACAATCCCTACGAGTCTGGAACACATCACATCACTTCATAACGCGCCGTTTGGGTTTATCGGAAAGTGTTTTTTTGTGACAGGACCTGGCAACATCCGCGTTTTATTCAATCACAATTTGACCTTTATACGTGATGTGTACAATATTAGTTAGAACAAAAATTTCTTCAAGAAGGTTACACAAAAACGTAAGGTATAACATTTCTAGTCTTCGAGTCTTTCTAGTCTAATATTTGCCCCCACAGCCTAAATCTAATCTGAACAAAAAAATGGGGATACTATTTATACTTTATAGCTGTAGTATTATCTTAAACATATAGAAGTCACAATGCTTTATCTGTATTTTGTATTTTTTTAATCAGCTGAGCCAAACGGTCACATTATTCTCCATATATTGCACTGAATAAAATGATTGAAACCAGAGATGTCAAGATTTTCTGGCTTCCAATCCGATTTTTTTAAGGAATGCTCTTTCCGATACCAATCCGATACCTTTTTTAATTCAACCTTAAGCAATGAAAGGAACCGTACACAGATTTAAAGGATTACTTAAGTGTTTTATTACACTTTCGAAACCTCAAATAACATTGTTTAACTTTTGTAACAAACCTACTCTCCGAGGCTGGTCATAATAAAGAACACAATGAATATATATTTTAATAATTTTCCTCCGCCAGTGTTTGCTGCTGTGGCGTTGCCGTCTTGCGCTTGTAAATCTCAAACTCGCCGGGATGATTCTTTTGTAAGTGACAAATCAAATTGGTAGTGTTAAAGTGGCTCTGCTGGTTCCTCCAAGAGAAACTGCTTATTTGCAGCGATTGCGTCGCTGTTTGACTCTCGTTTTGTTGTAAAGAAAAGTCCCACACAGCGACATGGTGGTGTTTTGATTTACAGCGCGAAGATGCAGCAAAAACATGTGAAACTGGATCAATCCGATCACGTGACTGAATCCAGTACTGTCCGATACTCATTAAAAAGCCGGATAGGGAGCCGATACCGATACTGAATATTGGATCGGGACATCCCTAATTGAAACATGGATCTTTTGTGCCACTATGTCAGGATTTACTTACGGGAAACTCTGAGATAGCAATACAAACTCGTATTTCTCGTACACATTTTTGCTATCCCAATTCCCGTTGGCTAAAAGCAGTCGTTCGATTTCGCTTTAACCCGGTCAGCGCTGATTCTTTGACGAGATCAGACGGTGAAATTCAAAAATCAAGATAAGTTGAATATCTGTCCGGGTCCAGCCTCGCTCTACAACATTTTTCACTTAGCCTGAACAGCTTAATTGACCTTATTGAATCTGCCCTTTACAAATGACATTAGTGTGGAAATCTCATTGAGGCCGAATGGAGTCAAGGTGGAGTTCAACCGTAGTATGAAGCAAAATGAATTGTTTACGGGCAATGTTAAAGGTTCACTGTGTAACTTTTTCGGTTGGGGGGTCCTTCGCCTGCTTGTGTCTGTGGATATGTCATTGCTCTGCCTGGAATACTCCAACAAAACAGCTCTAGCTTACGTTTATTCAGTTGCAGGTGGGTTTATAGCTCAGAAACACCAAGAAAAACAGGGATTCTGACTGTGAGCGGGGTCGCCTCTCCACAGATCTGACCTGTAACTTGGTTTGACTTGGTCTCCATGCAGATACAAAGGTTTAATCCCATTTAAAACTATGAAATATTCCAGATAAAGCAACAGCATCTCCATGAAGAAAAGCATTTGACGGACCCTCCACCGGAAAAGTTACACAATGCACCTTTTTCTATCAGAGGGTCTACCGCCTGCTTGTCTCCAGATGTTGAACTTAGTGTTAAACTTATCTATCTCCATGGAAACAAGTGACGCAAACTGCAAGAAAAAGTAATTTAATTTGCGTCCCTATGACTCAGATAAAAGACAATAGCTGCTCGCTTTAAAAGTGAGCTGTATCTTTGTACCAGAAAGTGTGAGATCTAAAATACTCTAATCAAGGTCTACTGAACATTTAAAGATATAAAAACATATGAACACTTCCTGCATGACCACCTAATGACATCACAAGGTGGCACAAAGCGTTTCGAGCTCTGGGGAAGAACGGCCTCAAGGTGCAGGATATTCAAATACGCTTTTTTAACAAAACACACCACCACATAGGTCTATATTTTTGCCAGGAAAACATAAAAACATACATTAAAACATCAAAAAAAATATGTACATTTATGATATTAGACCTTTAAATGAGCTGTACCGGATTTCTTTCATATAGTAATGTCAAATATGTTAATTCACAGCACAGATATATTGTAAAAACAGCACATAGGGACAAAATAAGACCTCTGTGTGCTCTCTGCAACTAAAAAGCATGATTTTGTCTGTGAATCGTAAAGTGCGCAGTTAGCATGCTAGCTGTTGAGAGCATCACCATAACAACACAACTCCGCTATGGGCTCTGAAAGTTGTTGAAAGGTGAATAATTAGGACGCTCTGAATGCAGAAGAAGAGTGTGGATCACTGCAAACCGTTTAAAATGAACAATTTTATGTTTTTACAACCCGTATGAAAACCAAACCTATTATATCTTGCAGAAGTGAGCCGTGAGATAGCTCTTACCATGGTATGAATAATAAATACTTGTCTGATTATAATTCATAGTGTGAGCGAGCAAAAATATACAAATAAAAACTACAAAAACAGGTACTTTAATAGTTTTACTTCAGTATATTTTTCATGTGATACTTTTAGCTTCACTTAAGTATATTTTTCACTCCAGTACCTGCACTTTTACTCAATGCCGGGTACGCTGTGCGATATTTTCGATCATTTCACTCAGCCTCAGCTCAAACTGTACGACCAAATTGCAGGGTTTAAAAGTTCACAGCTCACGATTTATGTTCTGAAATTATGCAAACCACTTCAACAGTGCAAAACCCTCACGAGAGGGGACTGGATTTCAAGCCTGCGAATGCCGATCGGGAGCTGGTCATGAGGTTTTAATCGGTTCTCGTTACCCCATGCATATTACACGAAGCACGACACACGATTAAGCCAAAACCCGATCACAAAAACAGTCGCACGAGTGAAAAATCAGCTCAAAAGGGGTCAAAAATCGCAATTCTTAAGTAACAAAACTGAGCACTTCTTCCACGATTGGTGCCGTCTGCATCTATCCAGTATTTTATTGTCCGATAATCAGGAAGTTTGTGTTAAATGGTAAATGAGGCATAACTTTGGACCGCTGCAAACCGCTTAAAACTATTTGACATTTTTGAGTCAGTAAAATCAGGTACAGCGCCTTTAAGAAGACCCAGATCGACTACATCTCGCCGAAGTGAGCCGTGACCTAACTCTTACCATGGCATGAATAATAAAAACCTCTTGTTTGAATATTACGTTTGATCTGCTACTGTCTGATCCGGAGGCAGGCTGCTCATTATACCGGCGATGAATATGAATGAGGGGGGCGGGTCCTCCGCGCTGCTAAAACTCACACTCATTGGCATATGAAAGCTCCGCACGTGTCCAGCAGGGAGCGCCGCAGCGTGGGCTCATGCATATATGAATGATGGGGAGTGGTTATGGAGAGATAGAGGGGCTCATCCATTCATTTATAGGCTCAGGAGAGGTCTGGAGGCACCTAGCTCTTAAATATGTTTATCAAAAGGAACAGGGCGCGCACTTGTGTGTTATCAAGCGTGTGTGAGTGTTCGTATCAGAGGCTTTCCGGGGCATCTGGGTTAGGAAAGAGGGGAGGCGGGGTGAATATTTGATGCGATGGAGAGAGCAGCGTGAGGAGAGTCAAACGTAGGTCAGGTCAAAGAAGTAAAACAACACAGACAACAGATTTAAGTGAGCATTGAGGTATTAAATGGTGGTTAACTGCGTTGTCGGAGCTGCAAAGTCATGTCTTATTTTGAACAAAAAACAACTGGAAAGTGCAGGCTCCCAACCCTGTTCTAGCTTTTTAATGATCTAATCTAGAATATTAAACTTTCAAGAGATTTTTCAAGGACAAGTCATCCATCAATACCATATATTTTTTGTTTATATTATTCATTTGACAAAAATGTTAACTCCAATCACTGCTACACTGGAAAAAAACAACATCTAGGTAAGTTAAAATAACTTAAATTAAAAACATTTTACTTTATTTGAGTGGATTCATGTTGACAAGTCAAATTATCTGCCAGTGTTTTTTCCCTTAATTCAAGCAACATTAGATTTCGTTTATTTTAAGTGTAGCAAGATGTATTTTCATATTTAAATACAAAAATCTTCTTGCGCTAGTAGATAATTTAAGTGAAATTTACTCAAATCATGATAAAACTTTCTTAATCCAAGTCATTTTAGCTTGACTAGATTTCGTTTTTTGCAATGTACTACTAATACTACTTCTAGGGGTGACAAAAGTGTTGAAAATCAGATACAAAAACGAGTATTATCAAAATCTAAGGTGACGCCAAGGTTGGTGGGGCGCACATAATTTCTGAGGGGTCCCATATCAATGAGGACACTGCCAGATTAAAACAGTATTTTGCTTCGTTCAGTCTTAAAAAGTTTTTGGACAAACAGGCCTTGACGTCAGATAAACAGTCAAGTAAATGGGCAAGTAAATCTGGCAATCTTCTGCATAAAAATGGTAAGAGAGACTAAGAAAGCTAAAGAAAACTATGATTTAAAGTTGAAAATCACCTCTACTGTCTAAAATAATGTGTTTTTGATTATCATTGTGGTATCGGAATCAGTATTGAGTCTATTCCTTAGTATCAAAATTGAGTTTGAAATGTTGAAATGTATTGTGACACCGCTAACGACGACTACAAAATACAATATATGACTGTAAGGTAATTTTCTAAGTCAACAATCCATTAAAATAGCCCTTCAATGTCAATAAGGGATATAATATTTTTAACACCTTTTGATCAAGGTTTGCCAAATTGAAAGGTTCATTGGGCTGTGGTCCAAAGAAGTAATGTGTGTGTGTTGGCTCCCACAGTGAGGATCTCGAATGCAAGAAGCTCTTTATGAAGAATCAATCACAGATCATTTCAAGTAGAGTTGCAATAGTATAACAAGCCTTCCACATAGGCCTCTCACCGTAACAAATTTCGAAGTGCGACGTATAGCTGAGGTAAATATAGACGACAAAGCATAAAAAGGGAAAGTTTAAATCATAAAAGCTATTCTAAATCTACAATATTGTTAGAAATCATGAGTGGCAATTAATAAACAGCAGAATGAATCACTTTGGTACTTAGTCTGCATCTGTAATGAGTCCATTTATCGCATAAATCTTATCAAATAGCTGAAAAATAACCCAAAATTCCCCAGTATTGCAAAGAAAATATCCACACAATAAATACTGACCCCCAAAAATATTGTTCCATGTTTCATATATCGAACGATAAGTCAATATAGTGATTATCGTGACAGGCCTACTTCCACATAAGCCATAAATACTGTATAAAACTCCCTTTGAAATACTCTGAATACCTATATGGACTGTGCATCCCCAGTAAATACATTAATGAATGCACATATAAAGCCACTCCGGTTGCATTTGCATTAGGTAAGACGGGAGTTGAATATTTCATGTTGGAAATGGAAAAAAAAGCAGGGGTTAGTGGCGCTTAAGCTAGCCAAAGAGAGGTCAGATCGGAGCAGCTAGGCGCCCTCCTTCATGGTTAAGGGAGGGCACTGCGGAGGAAAGGAAACGAAGCCAAGGCAACTCAGCAAGATCACAACCCGGCCTATATGCCCCGAGGATGCTTACAAAAATAAAACCGGCGCTTTTTCCGAGGCTGTGCTCTTCCTTTGTAGTAACCCTTCAGGAGTTACAGATAAGCTATTAAAAATTAAACCACGCCCTCAGGAGGATTTAAGAGGAGTTTTAGCAATCAAATATGAAAAAGGTTGCAAAAAAACGAGCCAAAAGAGTGTAGGGTTGTCCAAAAAAATCTAAATATTAAAAAGCGGACACAAAATTAGATCATTAACGCAGGTATTGATACTAAAAAGTCACATTCACAAGACAGAAATGAATCTAGATCTAACGTATAAGAGCACATAGACTAGTATATGCTCATGGACCACTGTTATTTAAAGGTGCATTGTGTAACTTTTCTGGTGGAGCGCCCGTCAAATGCTTTTGTCCATAGAGGCCAAGCTATAAGTCAGATCTGTGGGAACAGTCAGAATCCCTGTTTTTGACCAATAAAACCATCTGTAATTGAATGGGAAGATTCCAAGCAGAGCAATGACACTTCCGAAAAGTTACGTAGTGCACCTTTAACCCGTTTACGACCACAGGGATCACCGGTGACCCCACTATTTCAAATGACCATAACTCCTCGCTACTTTGTGCAAATTTAATCATCCAAATTGCCCCTGCAAACTGTGAAATGGGGCTTGAAACGGGGCTTGAAAGTTGACGAAAATTCAATTCCTTCAATTCCTCCTTTTCGTCTAATAACACACAGTTTTAGGTATTTAATTACATGAGAATGGCAAATACTTGACCGTTCTGCATCACCTGGAAAAGGGTGTAAATTATTTACACCACAGGGCATTCTTTGACACAATTATTGACAAAAATTCAGTTCAATTCAATCATTATTAAGAACATATAACATCTGGTTCATAGTAAGAAAGTATGTAAAAAAAAAAAAGAAAAAAAAAGAAAAACAGAAAAAGACCAGGTGTTTCAGTAAATATAGCTATTATTATAGGGCTAAAAGAGTTGAAAATGTCGTTCTACTGTTTAATTTAACTGTTTGTTTTTTTTCGGTGTTAAGTATCAAGTCTATTCCTTCGTATCAAAATCAAGTTTGAAATTTTAGTACCATGACAACACTAAGAAAGTGTTGAAAAACAGAAAAGCGTGCGTTTGTTTGTATAGCCTTTTTCCTTCGAGTTATCTACAGATGTGAGAAGTTGTTGGCTGCCGATCCGGAGCTGAGCGGAACACTGCAGCGGAGATATGGTTTTTCCATTGAGGAAGCCAGCTGGCACAGGAAGCACATGTTCGTTAACAATGTCCACAAAAGAGGGGCGTGGAGGGAGCACAGGCACTTCATCTGCAACCATCAAACAATATACATCTGCCAATGATAGGGGGCAGAAAGGCAGAGAGAGGGATAGAGAGACGAAAGGAAGGCGAAGGAAGAGAGAGGCAAGAATGCGACGTCGTATTTCTGTCAAAATCTTCACCTCTGAAAAGCTCACAGCTGCGAGTACAATGGGAAGAAGCCATTGACTCGGGGAAAGTTGCGAATGTGTTGAAATAATTCCTTATCTGTTGAGCGTGAAAGTGACATAAGCGGCTTCAGAAGTAGCTAATGCTTTCCAAAAAGAAGAGAGAGAGAGAGAACAGGACATCAAAAACATGTGGGAGTCAAACTGCAATGAACCGCGCAGCCATTCAAACGCAATCACACGGCTCACACAGACACGGGAGGCGAGCTGGGTTAAGTGTCTTGCCCAAGAACAACAACGGCATCCATCATTATTAGCCGAGATTGAGGGAAAAACGGGTCGGTCCACTTTGATTCGCGTGAAAGTGACATAAACGCCTTCGTTGTCGTCTTGTCGCCATGTGTGCTGTGTTTTGTTGTTATGTGCTTGCTCTGTTTTCTTTTTTTCTCTGCGCAGTGGTTCTAGATAGTCAGGTCCCAGATAGTTAGCGTCAGATTCACTTAGAAGTAACAAAAATAATCATGTTACAGATAGCAGTTTCAGTTAGTAGTAAAAAAGTAAAAGTAAAAAAGCCATGTCATAAAAAGCAATCTCAAGATTCACCCGTTTAGCTTAGCTTTATGGAGGGGAAATGTCAAATTGTTAGTTTTTAATCACTGTAAACCGCTTTGAGTTGCATTTTTGTATGAAAAGCGCTCTATAAATAAAGTTTGACTGACTGATTGATAAACTTCGGTTTCAGAAATCAAGCTACAAACCAGATTTTCAAAAGTACCAAAGATCGGATACTAATTGATACTAAAACTAGTGCTGAAACATACACAGGACATAAATGAACCTTTCCTGAATAGTTTTCGAATGATCTTGAGCTGTATCAGTAGCAAACGCCCATGGACCACTATGGAAACTACCTGGACGACTGAGCGTTTACACAGATATAAGACCACATGATAACTACAATATAATGCTGAAAATGACATTCTAAATAAAGAGTGTTTTTTATTATCACCGAATCAATATCGAGTATTGAGTCTACGGTATTCCACAGTATCGAACACTATTAGAAACGACTCAAAACAGCAAAGAACCGTGCAGACGTTCAAATGCACTCATACATAGACCCACACTGCGCACATACAGTACATAGGAGGCAAGGCAGGTAAAGTGTCTTGCCCAAGGACATAAAACAGCATCCATCTCTTCAACTATTTGCACCATCAACTTTGGTGACAGTGGGTTTGTCTACCAACTAAGCGACTGTTTTGTGTAAGCTTATAAACTAGCATGTTGAACAAAAATGGTTAAAATATGAGAAGTTGAGGGAAGCAGGGATTTAAAGAAGTAAAATTCCCATATGTTTTTCAAATACGCACATGTTTAGAGTTTCAAAGTTTGACAGAAGTGAGCCGACTGCGTGATTAAAACATATTGTACTGTATGTACTTGTATATCTGGAAAGTTGCACGGACATTTTGCAATATTTTAAAGTTTTCCGTTTTCCTTTTGATTGAATTCAAGTGCGTTATGGTCATATGTTTCCCCGTAGCTCATTGGCTTCAGTTGTGCATTTAAACTATTGAGATATTTGGAAAGTCACAGGGGAAAACAAATGGGAATTTCACTTTTTGGAAGCATGAAGTCCCTGCCCACTGTTGAACTACACAACCCTGCTAGCATGTGTGTTGTCCTGCCCACTTGAGCGGACGTTCTGCCTCTCTTCCCAGTCCTCCCTCTGTCCCTCCACCATCCCTCCTTCCACAATCCCACAGCTCTCCCTCTCTCCCTCTCTGACAGATGGGTAGGTAATGAGTTTCGCCTTTCCTCGTCCAATCGTCTGGGCACCGAAATCTGCCCTCCACGCCAAAAAATGCCCTTTTAATTTAGCCAAGCGCTGAGTACAGGGATATTACTGTTTAGAGACGCACACATATACACTCCCCTCCCATGACTCCCACTTGGGTGAAACCTCCAGTGTCTCATGTGCTAGCTATTAAAGAGGCTATGCATGTTCAAGAGGCCAGGCTGGGCTTTCAAGTTACCATGGCGTCCATTTTTAGCACAGGGCTTGTGTGAGGTTGCCCTAGAAACCCCTCCAGATCGCCACGGTGAAATCACACTTGGCCCAGAGCGCTTGGGCATGAGGAGGAGAGTGGGAACTGTGCAGGGACCGAGGCTGGCCTGTGTTTAAATATACTTACTATATATGAGCTGGAATCCAACCGACAACCCACCCAAAGACCACCCACATTCTTTTAAAGGGGGCCCACATGAAAGCACCCACCCCTTTGGCCCAGATCTTTGTGTGTCTTAAAAACAGAAGATAAGCTAGTGGGAGTTTGGCTAGAGAGGGCCACTTGGTAGCATTGTGTTCAAAGAATGTCACCTTTTAGCTCAGACGTGGGGAATATTGGTATCCAGATGGTAATTTATCCTAAAACTAGCATTGATACTAGAAGAATGCAAAAAAATCCATTTATAGGACAAATTTGGAGCTTTCTTGACTAGTTTTAGAAAGGTCTTGATCAATATCACTGTCATCGGCATGGCTCCTTGAAAAGTTACAACCATATTTTGGATCATTCTCCATGGAGATACATGCCAAACTGAGGAAGATTACAGCCAAAGGAACGACACTTCCAGGGAAACAAGCAGGAGGAGGCCCTCCTCAGGACAAATAAGGTTTGCAGATATGCAAGTCTGCTCAGTATACGGGGCCAGTTTTTCTACATTTTCCAGTGCAATAAAGACTGTTTGAATGAAAAAAAAATATTGAAAAACAAAACAAAAACATGCTTTTGTTTTAGTCTATTTTTTGTTAGGCCTGGGCAAAAAATCAATTTAAAATAAAAATCAAGTTGGTAAGACAAATCGATTTGTTTTTTCAGAAAATCGATATTTAAGATTTTATTTATACAGCACGTACATTTTGCATTCACCTATAGGCTTTCCGTAGTCACTTCCTGCAGAGCGTCTCTCTCACTTTCCCCTGAGAACGGCACAAGCACAAACAAATCTCTGTCACAAAATGAACACTCGTATAATCCACTGAGTCGTGTCCTTTAGTCCAACAGAAGCTGAAGCATCAGCACAAGGAAAGAGCTGCTTTTTATTCGAGCATTTACAGTTTATGCAAATGAGCCATGCAGCTTTAAGTTTCGTTTCTGAAAGACGTAAACAAATGTGCCAAAGCTGCAGTAAATACATTACAATCTCACACGGGCTCGTGGTGATGGTTTATATGTTGTAAAGTTGAGTTTATTTATGCAGATTAGTAATAGTAATAATAATGATGACCATTTTAATATAAAAATGTTAATGATTAATCGATAATCGATCGCTAATTCCCGGCAGTCGATTAAGAAAATGTACACCCACCCCTAATGTGGACCATATGAAATACTTCCAATTTATTTGGTGGAGAAGAGAAGTTTTCACAACATGGTGAAAGTTTTGGATGTTCACGTCGATTTGAATAAAAACATGAATCGAGTTTTTTTTTTATTAAAAAATCTAACATTTGGGGGAGGGGGATCACCCAGCTCTATTTTTTTGTCAAAAAACTTACATACTATGGCTTTAAAAATACTGTTAATATTTATTGTGAATCTACTTCTTTTGTCTACAGGTTAACACTGAATACCAAGTGTACCGTCTTAAATAAAAGTAAATTAAAAGTTGCAATAAGGAAATTATTGCAACTTTTAACCTTGTGCAATACTTGAACAAACCAAGATATATTTTGTCACATTTCTTATAGATAAAAAAAAGAAAAGAAAATAATAATACTTTTACTTAGAGATAATAAAATTCAAATCTGTTATCGAACATACATTATAATTATTCTAGTGTTTATGCAAACTAGCTCTAAGTTTAGCTCGTACTCGCAGATAAACTGGCAGCACTTGTACTCTTGACCCAGTGCAACCGCTACGTCATGGGGCCCCAAGAAAAACGTGCTCCGGTTTCAGAAAGCGAGCCTTACTCAGAACTGCTACACTGTCTGCTGTGATGGGAGAACGCTGCCTTTATGGACCTCCTAATAAAACAGGATTTAGCTTTCCACATGAAGAGACGGAAAACCAAAAGCACTGAAAAGGTCCTATCGCTTAAGCACAAAAGCGCACGCTGTTCCAAATATCGCCGAGGTAAATTCGATTGAGAGACGTACATATATTTCCACAATCAAATTAAGATTCCGAGTGAATGGGGAAATTTCAGGAGCGGGAGTGGGAACGGTTTTAACTTCATTGGTTCAATTGGCGAATGAATGACTGTCACTGAAATCTAATATGGCGGATAACACCCACCCCCAAAGCAGCCATAGAGATGTGATTTGTAATGTAAACAATGGCCTCTGTACCCAACAAAGACGAGCGCCAAAAAGGGGTTTCGTGTTCGTTCAAGGGCAGAGTAAAATCACTAAATTAGATTAGCAGAACTATTACAGGGCAAGGCGACGTTCTTTCCCCTTACTAATGTGTCTAGACCATTTCCGATAACAATTCCAGAAAAAGTAAAAGCGAATGAAACCGATGAGAAAAGGGGGACATATTTTGTGAGACGTTCTACGGAAAATACAATGTAAATGTCATTATATGGCAGCAGCAGGCGTTACAGAAAGGGTTTGAGTCATGGGGTAAGCACAGTATATAAGAATCAATGTTAGTGTAGTAAAGTGTTCTCAAAAGCCTTATAATAGTTAAGATTATAATATGGCGATCGTTGCATCTTAAAAGTGTGATGTGCATTCAATGTCAGCTCCGGATCCGGCTCTTTTATGAGTATCGGACAGTATTGGATTCAGTCACCGATCCAGTTTCACATGTTTTTGTGGCATCTATGCGCTTTACAGCAGCCGTGAATCAAAACGCCTCCAGTTTCTCGTGGAGGAATCAGCAGAGTTCACTTTAACACTGCTAATTTTGGTTCCCCACTTACAAAAGAATCATCCGGACGAGTTGAGATTTACAAGCGCAAGAAGACAAAGCCACAGCAGCAAACACTGGCGGAGACATTTCAGAGAAGTTAAGGTCGGTAAAGGCTTTCGTCGTCTAATGGACTTTTTGGAGCAAAGGTACGAACTTCCTTCACGACACTACATTACAGAGACAGCGCTACCGGAGCTAGAAAAAAAAGGTATCGGATCGGCGTTGGATCGGTATCGGAATGAGCACTCCTTAAAAAATCCGATCGGAAGCCCAAAAATATTGACTGGGACATCTGTACTTTATTGTTAAAATAACACAATGCATTCTTATTGTGACCAGACTCCCCTCTAGACACAGAGCTGATCTGTAACTTGGCCTAAAATGGCACCATCTGCTTTGTTTTCATGGAAGTACAAGCAGCAGGCAGATCCCTCCCCAGAAGTTACGCAGTGCACCTTTAAATATCAGTGACATACAAATCATGCCCCCCTTCCAAAGAAATACGAGTATTTATTTAGTACTGCTGGCTGCACTGAAAACAGAGCGTCTGAACAATTCCCCGCACAGTATTTCACAAGTCTTTGCAACTGAATTTTAATTTAGGACATTTCTCACCAAAATACAATAAAAAGCTCTAAATGAAAAGACCTGAAAAACAACCAATAAAGTCTGCGAAATCAAATCAGACAAAACGAATGAGCTGGTGTGAAAGCAAAGAGCGGAGTGACTAGGAGATCGGAAGTATATTTAAGGCCCGTTCGTCTGTGCGGGTTCAGTTCATCCAACACACGCACACACCTATACACACCTATACAAACCCACGCACACACACACTGAGTTTCCATGCTTTTTGGGAGGATTACGTTGACTTCCATTCATTTCCTGGAGACTAATCCTAAGCTTAACTAGTACTCAACTCTAAACTTAACTTATTTTAACCTATATTTGTAACCCACAAGCTAAGGTGGTTGTAAAAAATATCGGATATCAGATACTCAAACTAGCATCGAAACTAGATACTCATTTGATCAAGTTTTGATACTAAAAAAAGTCACATTCGGGGACATAAATGAACCTGATCCTGAATCGCTTTATAATGATCTTGAGCTGTATAAGAGCACAGGCATTTCAAAGACGAGAAAAGCTACCTTGAAATGGTGACAAGTCCAAGAAAATAACACAGACGATGGTCGAATTCATCGCTTTAGACCAGGGGCGTCCAAAATTTTGTCATCGAGGGTCGCAAACCAAAGCACAGCTGAAGTGGAGGGCCGAGTGAGGGCCATAGACTAGTACAGACAATATTTTATAGCTGTGCATTTATGAGCCAAACGACCTTTATTCATGCTTAGATCTTCACACAAATTGGTATTTTTGCTTTACAAAATAGATTTTCAAAAACATGTGGTTAAAAAGTACTGCTTAATGTAATATGGGCCAATTCATCTGGAAGCCTGAGGGCCAAAAAAAGTTAGTATGGGCCATATTTTTGACACGTCTGCTTTAGACGATCAATCACTGTCTGTCGTGGAAAACATCGGCTTTCGTCGTCTAATGGACTTTTTGGAGCTAAGGTACGAATTTCCTTCACGACACTACATTACGAAGACGGCGCTACCGGAGCTAAACGACAAGATCTGTGAGCGTGTTCGAGCCGCTATTTCATTCATAGGTTTTGAAAGCTTAATAAAACAAGTAAACCTTTCAATCCATGTTGGGTTCCTTCCATTCCTTAGGGCTGAATTAAAAAAGGTATCGGATCGGTATCGGAAAGAGCCCTCCTTAAAAAAATTGGAACGGAAGCCAAAAAATCTTGATCGGGACATCTCTACTGAGGGAGAGATATTACCATCTGGTCTATGAAAGAAATTACAAAGATTTAATGTTGAAAATCACACTCTAATGTCTAAAGAGCGTCTTTACATCGGAATCGTTATTCAGTATCGAGTCTATTCCATAGCATCGAAATCACGTTTGAAATTTCAGTATCGTGACAACGCCACTTTAAACCGCGTTAGTGATCGATTCTATAGGATTTACGTAATGGGACGGTGTGATAAAAACGTATTCACGCACACGGAGCCATTCCTGAACACGAGTCTGCCTCGCTACAGTCACTGATCCAGGGAAGATTACCTGTGGTGTGAACCCTTGGGATCTCAGCACTGGACCAGTCCCAGCGTGGACCAAAGATAGTGGGCTACAGCTGCACCCGTGGAAGGGAAAGGAAAGGCTATCTGTTTATTTGCACTGAAGAGCCGGGGCCCCACTGAAACAGGAGCCACGATACTCCAGGAACTCTCCCATCGGGTCGAGAAGGGGTCGGAATTTTTTGGAAACCCTCACCGTGACCACTATGTCAGTCACGCCCTATGATACAGCAGCATGTTCACTTGATATAGGCTTAGGGTACAAGATTACTGCAATTTCGGAAAAAAAAGAAAGTCTAAATATGTTGGGTTTTATCAAAGTGACGATGTCGGTCAATGGCAAACGGATTTATATCGCGTTTTTTTTCCCACCTTCAAAGCACTTTACATCAAGGAACCGTTCGTGCACACATTCATACACCAGACACAAACCTGTGGGTCTGTGGGTTCTGACCGCTCAGCTAATGATGTTTATGTCGAGAGCGCGATTTGAACTGCCAGCCTTCGGATAAGTGGACAAACGTTCTGCCGACTGAAGTACTGCTGCCCGTTATAGCCGGGTTATAGCAATCCATCGAAAATGTGCCTCGTCTTTCCTCAAACACAATGTACTGAAAAAAATCATCTCAAATTAAACTGCCTTCAGATTGCATTTACGGGAAAATTATTATAGACAATAGACTATGCGCATTTATCTATATATTCTCAAAACAACTTTCTACACTCGCTAAATGATTGCAGTCTGAAAACAGATGCAACTGGGACATAACTCGCAACATTATTAGACATAAGAAGACAAATGAAAAATCAGTGCTCTGTCTCACCTGAAAAGAAATGTGAAACAAATCACTTTAAGGTGCCTATACATTTCTGTCTATTTTTCGTTTTGTTTTTTTACATTTTTGCGTGACAAATTGGGAATCTTTTAAATTTCCGTCTGTCAAAATAAAGGCCCCAAAGAAAATGTTTTTCACAGGGCCCCAACAAAGTCAAACCACCACATTTCTTATTTCCAACCCGAGAAATACCTGAAGTTCCATCATCGAAAATGTAAAAGGAATTCCTCTAATTACAGAGTAAATTCTCTCACGGTTAAGAAACAAAACCGTGTGAGGCGAGAGGTGCAGTGTTTGACTCCATTTCCCAAAGACACAAAAGAAAATTAAGAACTGTACCTGATCTTTTCCATGTATTTGAGTCTTTCCCCTGTTTCCCCTTTCCTGTTCTGATTTGAAAGTACCGAATTGTCCAAAAAATAATGAAGTGTGTGTTAGCATGCTAGTTGTTGTTTGCTTTACCATCGCAGCAAAACTCCACGCTGGTCTCAGAAATTTGTGAAAAGCACTCATGACTAAGTCTAAATCAAAGTCTAAATAAGTCTAAGTTATAAACCCATTGAACAGTCCAATAATAATGAAGTGCGCGTTAGCATGCTAGTTGTTGTTTGCTTTACCATCACAGCAAAACTCCACGCTGGTCTCAGAAAGTTGTGAAAAGCACTCATGTCTAAGTCTAAATCAAAGTCTAAACAAGTCTAAGTTATGAACTAATTAAATAGTCTAATAATAATGAAGTGCATGTTAGCATGCTAGTTGTTGAGAGCTTTACTGTCATAAGTAAAACTCCGCGCTGGTCTCTGAAAGTTGTGAAAACTACTTATGACTAAGTCTAAATAAGTCTTAATTATGAAATCATTGAATAGTCCAATAATAACGAAGTGCGTGTTAGCATGCTAGTTGCTGAGAGCTGTACCATCACAGCAAAACTCCGCGCTGCTCTCTGAAAGTTGTGAAAAGCACCTATAAACTCATTGCGTTGCCCAATAATAATGAACCATGCTAAGTCATAAACCCATTAAATAGTCTAATAGTAATGAAGTGCATGTTAGCATGCTAGTTGTTGAGAGCTTTACCATGACAGCAAAAGTCCCCGTTGGTCTCTGAAGGTTGTGAAAATCGCTTATGTCTAAGTTTAAATAAGTCTAAGTTATAAACTCCATGAATAGTCTAATAATAATGAAGTGCATGTTAGCATGCTAGTTGTTGTTAGATTTACCGCCACAGTAAAACGCCACCCTAGTCTTTGAAAGTTGTCAAAAGCACTTATGTCTAAATCAAAGTCTAAATAAGTCTAAGTCATAAACCCATTGAATAGTCCAATAATAATACTGAAGTGCGTGTTAGCATGCTAGTTGCTGAGAGCTTTACCGTCACAGCAAAACTCCGCGCCGGTCTCTGAAAGCTGTGAAAAGCGCCTATGTCTAAATCAAAGTCTAAATAAGTCTAAGTCATAAACTCATTGAATAGTCCAATAATAATAATGAAGTGCATGTTAGCATGCTAGTTGTTGGGAGCTTTGCCATCGCAGCAAAATGGTCTCTGAAAGTCTCTGAAAGTTGTGAAAAGCACCTATGTCTAAGTCTAAATAAGTCTAAGTCATAAACCCATTGAATAGTCCAATAATAATACTGAAGTGCGTGTTAGCATGCTAGTTGCTGAGAGCTTTACCGTCACAGCAAAACTCCGCGCCGGTCTCTGAAAGCTGTGAAAAGCGCCTATAGACTCATTGCGTTGCCCAATAATAATGAACCATGTTAGTTATTGTTGAAACGCCGCAGTCATAAAGGTAAATAAGGAATAACTTTGAACCGCCGCGAACAGTTTCAAACTCACCAATTCTGTTTTTCACATTTTAGAAGAGTCAAAATCAGGTACAGCGTCCTTCATTTTCTAGTCTCCTTCATCTTTCAAAGCACACTCCACCTGCACAGCGCATTACGAAAGGCTTGGTTTTGTATTCAGAACATTGTGCGTGTGTGTGTGTGTGTGGCCCTATAAGGAAGCAGCCCATACAGAGGTAATAAGCAGAGATCAATGGTGTGGAGCGGGGGACCTTGCTGGAGGCGTGAGTGGATCTGTGCTGAGGAGGGGCCCCATAACACAGCTGGGCTCAGGGCGAGCTGCTATTCACGCCTTAAACCTGGAATATAATAAGGAAAAAGCCCATACACCAGGCCGATGGTTTCCGCAAAGCAATGGGAAAAAAAATATATGCCATAATTTACATCCCACATGTATATTTAATGCGCCGGGGTTGGTGTGGATTATTGTGGGGCTTTGCAGGAAAATTGCGCTGAAAAATGACGTGACGGCATAAAGGACTTGCAGTGTATGGCTAAGAAATACAGACTTGGTTCAATTAGGGAAACGGGATAAGTAAATAAAGGTAAATATGCAACTAAAAAAAGGAAATTAGTAAAAAAAAAGGTTTGTTTATTCTCATGGATCTGAGCAGTAGCAGATCTTGAGGTCAAAATGTTCACTGTCTGGACCTCGAAAATGGCATACAAAGTGGATGGGCTTTAAAACCAACCACAAAAACACAAAAACATCCAATTTTGACCTTGGAAAATTACACCACATTTCGTCTAATCCGTTTTGCAGCTTAATGTTTTTTCTTAAAGCCACAGTATGTAACTTTTTTAGCCAAAAACAGGGCAGGGTTTAAAAAGTTGGTTGCTTATTACGTGGAAAAACAGGCATCTTTACTGTGAACTGGCTTAAATCTCCACAAACCTGACTCCTGTATGGCTTCTTCTTGCTTCTCGTCTCCATGGAGATTTAGTTTATTGGATATAATATTCCACAGTATGGTGTAAAACTTATTATCTCCATGCAGAGTGTTCCAAAGTATAGCTGTAACTTTCTACTTACTTACAATGCGTTTAAATGGATAAACTTTACATTAATTAATCATGTTCTGATTAATTAATATCCTGCAGAAAAAAGTAAGAATATTTTAGAACATTCATAGCCAGAACTAATCCAGGACTAAACCAGGACTAAACCAGAACTAAACCAGAACTAAAACCAGGACTAAGCCAGTACTAAACCAGAACTAAAACCAGGACTAAGCCAGTACTAAACCAGAACTAAAACCAGGACTAAGCCAGTAGTAAAACCAGGACTAAAACCAGGACTAAAACCAGGATTAAACCAGAACTAAACCAGGACTAAACCAGTGCTAAAACCAGGACTAAACCAGAAATAAACCAGTACTAAAACTAGGACTAAACCAGAACTAAAACCAGGACTAAAACCAGAACTAAAACCAGGACTAAACCAGAACTAAAACCAGGACTAAACCAGAACTAAACCAATACTAAAACCAGTACTAAACAGGACTAAAATCAAGACTAAAACCAGGTCTAAACCAGTACTAAAACCAGTACTAAACAGGACTAAAATCAAGACTAAAACCAGGTCTAAACCAGGATTAAAACAGGATTAAAACAGGATTTAACCGGGACTAAACCATTCTGCGCAGACTACGATTGATTGATTGTTGATTCTGCATAATTTTTAGTAAAAAAAACATCAAATATTACTGATTTTTACTGTGCTGGCGCCTTTATGTTTGTACTCAGTGATTTTTTTTTAAATAAGTAACAAAATAAAACAAGTACCATACAGAACAGAAAACCCTTAAACCCTTAAACTGCAGTACGAACCGAACCGTGAGTTTTGTGAACCGTGCCACCCCTAGTTAGGAGGGCCCCTTGGCAGAATTTGGCCTAACCCTTGAAATCTCTCTTAAAAGGGGCCATATAAGACAGAACATGCTCCACTCTGTTTTTAAACTCCACACAACTTGACTAGAATCATTTGGATGGTTTCAGCCCTGGAGTTGCCCATTTCTACTGAACATCACAAGGTGGAACGGAGCACTTTGAAGCTTTGGAGATGTCGACAGACTAATAATAAACGTGCGAGTGAAACAAAACACAACTCTGGGTTTGTTTGTGACGAGGAAACAGTATTTGTAATAGACGATAACAACTTTTCTGCAAAAATGTCCTCCTACCATATTTTCACCCCATTTCCTTCGCATTATAGAGCTATAAGAAAATGCCATACATTTGAAAAGTATACATCAGGCCGCTTATTTCCTGACAGTCTAAACGCAGACAGACACAAACAAGCATAAATTAATGTTGCGAGTCATTCCATGAATTTCAATGCTTTTACTTGGGTTTTTCTTCATTTCTCTGACAGCCGAATCTGCATACTAATAATAGGAGAGCGGAGAATAGCTGTACATCGGCGTGTATAGCTCCTGACGCCGTGTGGGTGATTGGACATGTCATTGCGCGGAAATGGCAGGAGACTTCTGGGCCGCTGCCACTTGGTTGCCACACGGTACATCACAGGAATGACTCGCAATTTTCTAACTATCACTTTCAAACTAGATTCTAATTTTGTCGGATTGGGGCTGTCAGAGGAGAGCTGATGTCTGATCCCAGAGGCGAGCGTTCAGGCAGCTGACCAAACACACAGAGAGAGGGAGAGAGACGGGAGGGATGCTGCTAGCAAAGTCGCAATCGAGTCGAAATAGCTATTTAAAGGTCCTATATTGCGCAGAATTGACTCTTGTGAGCTTTGAGTCATGGGAGAATGTTGTTTCCTCCTCAAAAACAGACCTGGAGTTGCGTTTTGCTTCATTCACACACGCTCGGTTTCCGGTTTGAGGGAGGAACTCGGTCTAAATATGCAGGGTTTGGGTGTTAAACATGTGCGAATGAAACACAACTCCAGGTCTGTTTCTGATGAGGAAACATTAGAGCATAGATCAGAAAATATAATACAGGCCTTTTGAGTTAATCAAATAGCAAAGATGCAATTATTTTATACTGTACAAACTGTAGCCACTGTATTCAGATAGCAATTTATTGTATATAGAATTTTATTTTCTTTTATAATCCTTATCTTTATAGAGTTTGTCTATTTTTAAGTAATTCTGTACTTCTATGCTGCTACTGTTTTCTTGCTGTTCTCTTAACTGTGCGTTGCAACACCGAAATTTCCCCATTGTGGGACAAATAAAGGATATCTTATCATATCTTATCTTATTTTTTAAAGGAAATTTTCTACTTTTCTACTATTTTAACTCAAAAATCGTGCACTTGTACCTCAAATTTATGGAACACCGGCTCGAGTGTCCCCCTGGCTTGAAAGTCCCAGCTTGAGCGTCCCATTTTTTTCCGGCGGGAACGTCCCCCTCCTCCCTCCGGGCACAAAGGGTACCTGCTGTGCCCAGGCGAGGGGGGAACATTCTTGACGGCCTTTAGTCAATCCCGTCATGCACTGGGATGTATCGAGTTAGAAAATCGGTGTTCTGTATCATAATAAAATAAAATGTGAATGCAGCAAGGACAAGCCGGGCCTTGTTTGTGTCATTTCACTGATCTTCTGTGCCTCACTTGTAGACTATTCCTGAGGAGTAATTCGACACACTGTATTCGCGCTGTGTTGTTATTTAATTTGGTCCGAAAGAGAAACAATTATCGCAGCTTCCTCCTCGCATGCAGCAGGAAAACAGCTACATAGGGACTTACAGCTGAAATATTCTAACAGAGGTGGATTCTATCTTTCTCTCACTTTTTATTTTATGTTGATAGACCCAGGAATGACAAAGATATTACCTTTTAAACCTTTTAATACTTAAGAATCGCTTATTTAGCTTTACATCGACTTTAATCGGGGACCTTTCAGCCAGGGGGACTTTCCATCTTATTCCCAATTCATGTGATTCTTGTATTAAGGTATCAGTTACATTTTAATGTTATCTCAAATGTTTATGCTTCTGAAAACAAAAGAATAATGTTGTAAATGTACTAGTAAACAGCTCAAATCTATAAAAAACGAAGAAAGTGTCATGGTGTTTGGTGGAGCAATTATCGAATTGTGAAGGCTGCAAATATTTAGTATCCGCTGCTTTTTATAGAAAAATCTTGTACCTGTAGCTTAAACATCTGCAAACATGTTCTGGTTTTGGTGGGATTCAAGTGATCAGTTCATATTTCAGTTTTCTCTAAAATCTTAATGCTTCTGACCTGAATCCTGCTTTTTAATCGCATACACAACAGATTAACAGCAATACCAATACTTGTCAGTCCTACCCCTAAAGAGAATGTAGGGGTCATGACTCCAGTTGTGATTTTTCTGAGAAGAGAGAAAGGAGAAGTATACAGTAAAAAAAAAAGTAAAAATAATGCAAAAATGACTGAAAAGAAGAAGAGAAAGTGCAAGTTTAAAGAAGGAAGTGCGAACTGACATCCAATTCTGTGAAATGTAACTTGCGTACAATGATCACATTCCTCAGGGGTGAGGTGCTAACTAAAGGCACCGCTCTGTCTGAAACTTTGTTACTCAAATTAGACTTAATCTGAGTTTAACAAAATCTGACCAGAAAGAAATGACATGGGTTGAACTACAGCACTTCTGAGCTGATTTCTGCACTTAAACAAGTCTCTGACACATCAAATTACAGCCAAAGCCCAGCTAAAGGTTTGCAGTTTGTCACTTTCACCTTTTTTATTTAAAATCTAACCAAGAATGTGTTGGGGCCGTACCGGTTTGTCAAAGCCTGATCTCGTCAGATCTCAGAAGATCAGCAGGGCTGGGCCTGGTCAGAACTTGGATGGGAAACACTGGGAAAATCAGGTGCCACAGCTGGGTCATTGTGTCCTTAGGCAAGGCACTTCACCCACAGTGTCTAGTATAAAAGGGGTGAGTGCATGGGTTGGTGGTGGCCGTGGGACCGATGGCGCCAACTGTCAGTCTGCCCCAGGGCAGCTGTGGCTACAATAGTAGTTTACCACCACCGGGTGTGGAGTCAATGAATAATGCTCCGTAAATAATGCTCTGTAAAGCGTCTTTGTGACATATGTCTGTGAAAAGTGTTATATAAATAAACACTTACTTACTTAATGTATGTATTGATGACAGGCTCATGAAAATGTATGTGTGTGTGTACTTTAGGTAAAATGTAAATCCACTTTGCACTTTTTCTTGAGTTTTCAGATGTTTTTACATGTTCTGAATGATATTTCTGTGCAAGAAATACACCAGCAATGTAATAAGCACTTGAAGTTTAACGCCATGACTCTCTCTCTCCTTCTCCATAATGCCTCCAAGCTATAAGTTTGTCAGAAAAGTTCCACAGTACTTCTTTAAATGTGGTGGCTCCGGGCTGATACCTCCCGACTCCCTCTCTCCATAATGTCTCCAGTCTATAGGTTGGTCATTAGAGCGATCCTCCTCCCTCCGAGTGGTAGACAATAGCTTTTCGATGGATCCCATTACCTTTGGTCTATACGGGCTGTGGCTCTGCAGGGACCCACCGCGGCTAATTACACACATTCGTTTGCAGGCAGCTGTAATTTCATTCACACTAATGAAGCGTGCAGAGGACGGGGATAATGTATAGTTAATGTACAGAGGGGAGGCGGAATTAAGCGGCTACGGTGGCATCTCCAGTGTCCCGACTATCACATTAAAGAACAGTTAGAGCACATTTAGATTCTGCACGTACTTTGACTTTGAGAGCAATTCCAGGAAAACAGATAACAAGTTTATACTAATGTTAAACTTAAAAGTGGCCACAGGGGCTAGTGCTGCAAGACTTTGGAGGAAAAAAGTGTGATTTTTTTGGAGTATTGCTTCTGTAGCCGAGTATTGCTTCTATTAGATTTGGGGATTTATGTCAAAATGAAAGTAGGACTGTGTTCAGGGTGCACACGGTAAACAACTCCAGGAGCAGAAACATTTGAGACTGAAAGACTGAAATATGAACTGATAAAACATAAAAGACGGGTACCACTAGCCCTTCACCCCCTTCAAAATACAGCGCCAAGGGAATTAAACATATTGTGGTGAATAACTATGATTCTGATGCCTAACTTTGTGCACTAATAACGGGATAAAGGTTTAGGTTTTATAGCCACGTAACTGTACCCCATCTAAGACTTACCGTGGTTCTTATGCGCTTATATATTGCAACAGCGAAAATGAGTAGCTCTTTGGTATTTATTGTTTTATAAAGGTAGGAAAAATGTTGGAGACCGCAGCTCTAAAAGGTCTAAACTGCAGATACAACACGATTATTTATAAGATCCGAATTGCAGTGACTCAAATCGCGATTTCGGTTCAGTTGCGATATACTGTGCAATTTCTTTTCTTTTTTTTTATCGAGTATTTCCATTATGAAGCGATTTGCAAATGCGTTTTCTATTCTATTCACATTTTAAAACACATCCAAGGGCACGGACATTTGAGAGAAGACTGCAATGTGAACTGCAAAACGAACACAAGAAGAATCCCGTTCGCAGAGGTCTAAAGTTGGTCAAGTAGGACAGTATATTTCGATGCTTGGATGAAAAAATACTGCTGTTGCTTTAATAATTTAAGTCTTTGCAGTAATTCAAATAGCTGTACTGATCGCTTCTGGTTATATGAAACTTTTCAAGGACTTTTCCCTTTCAAAAGATTTCATATTTTGTTTCAAAATGGTCGCACATTTTCAGCATTCCTGCACCTATGGCTATCTTGCAGCTCTAACTTGGTATGGATACTGTTTTTCTTTTTCTTTTTTTTCCCCCTGTAGTCGACCTCATGCTCGACAAACACAGCCCCTCCCCTCTCTGCTTTTTTTCCTCTCTCCAATAACACCCCCCCCCCCCCTCCCCCTCTCCATCCTCCTCCTCTTCCTTTCCCTCCCTCTTCCACCCCTCCTTCCCTCCCACGACACACGAGGAACGCAGCCTAGCCCTAAGCTGACCCGGAGAGTATCCTGACGTCACACTGTAGACAAGGGAAGGCATCATTCCAGACAGACAGAGCGCACACACACACACACACACACGAGAGAGAGAGAGAGAGAGAGTGAAGGGTAGGCCCCAGCTGAGGAGAGGTGGAGGGAGGAAAGGAGGGCGGAGAGGGGGATGAGGGTACATTCCAGCATACACACAACACTACACGCCGCACGCCTGGTAGTTGCGGAGAGAGAGGAGGAGGAGGAGGAGGGGAAAGGAGGAGGGCGGAGGCACTCAGCTGTAGCGAAAGGGGGCGTGGTGTGGCGTGGAGAGGGTGTGTTTTGGGAGGAAAGAGGGAGGGAGGGAGAGAGGTGGAGGAGAATTATAGATAAAAGAGAAAAAGAGGAAAGACAGAGGGGACAGGAGAAGGAGGGAGAGCGTACAGTAGAGCCGTGGGAGGAGAGGGAAGAGGGGGAAGGGAGAGAGAAATAGACTGAGGGGATGAGGGAGGGAGGGAGGAACAGAGGAGAGATTAAAAAAAGCCAAAAGCGAGAGAGGGAGGGAGGAAGGAGAGAGAGAGTCGTGCTGTGGGCCGGTGTTCCTCTGAGCTCAGCACTTCCCCTTTCTGCTTCGGCTGCCAGCGGCTTCTGCATAACGCTCCTCTGCTCCTCCTCTAGTCCTCTGCTCCTTCTTTCCTCCTCTTTTACCCTGCTCCTCCTCTGCTCCTCCACCTCTACTCCTCATTCTCCTCTTCTGCTCCTCCTCAGCTCCTTTCCTCCTCTCATACCCTGCTCCTCCTCTGCTTCTCCATTCCTCCTCTGCTCTTCTTCTCTCCTCCTCTGCTCCTCTCCTCCTTCTTCTCTCCTCCTCTGCTCCTTTCCTCCTCTCATACCCTGCTCCTCCACCTCTACTCCTCTGCTCTTCATTCTCCTCTTCTCCTCTGCTCCTTTCCTCCTTTCATACCCTGCTCCTCCACCTCTACTCCTCTGCTCTTCATTTTCCTCTTCTGCTCCTCCTTTCCTCCTTTCATACCCTGCTCCTCCACCTCTACTCCTTTGCTCTTCATTCTCCTCTTCTGCTCTTCTCCTGCTTCTTCTCTCCTCCTCTGCTCCTTCCCTCCTTTCATACCCTGCTCCTCCGCCTCTACTCCTCTGCTCTTCATTCTCCTCTTCTGCTCCTCTCCTCCTCCTTTTCACTTCCACAATATTTAAGTTTTTTTTTAGAGAAATTACACTGCTGTGCTGTGCTAAAGCCACTCACTGCCAGTTCCATCTGCCTATGCTTCTTCTTCTAGGCCAGGATTTAGAAGAAGACTTAACGCTATGCAACTCCCAGTTTGAATTTGCACACATCCAGAAATGATTTCATGTGGATATTAACAATGTGCTAAAGGGCTGGTGAGAGCTAGGCCTTAAAAACCTACTTCCTGTTTGCTGTGCGTAAAATCTGGTACTCCATCTTAAAGAAACATAGGTGGTTAAAGTTACTTAAAGTTAAAATGTATTTCAACATCGTGATATAACAATATAAGACCACAGAGGAGCATAAAATGTCTGCACACGAGAATAGGATTATGCAGAACCATGCAGAAAACAGACCAAACATTGAACCCAATGAGAAGCTGTTATCTCATACAAAGGATAAATACAGGTTTGGGTTTTCATAGCCGCTCATGACAAAGTAAAACGTGATGGTCTTGTTGTTGTGCTGTTTGTGTGTTCAAATCTAAAGCAGCACGACTATTGAACGACAAAACAATGGAAAAGCATTCACACCCATCCAGACATAATGAAATAACCTTATTAATATCACACAGGGAAGAGATGCAGTGAAGAAATAGATGAGTACAGGTGACAACACCAGTTCAGGCAGATACTGTATGTGAACCACGCGTGTACCTCACATTCACAAAGCAGATCCTTTCCTTGTTCGATCACAATTTTAGACGTCTCTCATCATTTAGTCTTCTCAAAAACAAATAAAAATGGAATGTAAACTAGAACGGCTTTGAATTCTTGGCATTTAACGCAATAATTACCACATTTCTTCCACCAAAGTCTGAATTCTGCTCCAAACCGCATATTTTTATTGCCTCAGTTTCCTGTTTAAAGGCTCCATTTTGATTTTGATGAACAATTTTTGACAATGATTGGCTTTTGAATAGAGATAGATGGATATACTGGGCCGATATTTACCATTTTAGTGTATAGGCTAAAGGCCCTAAATCTCCAAAAAGGGTAGATATTTTGTTTGGGCAACCAGCGGCTTAAATATGCAAGAAAAATATATGCATAAAGCTTTGTTTGAACACTTAAGTCCAAAGAGGCTACTGCAAAAATGTGATTACACCGAACTCTACACAGTTTATAAAAGAATCGGCTCTACATAAACATTAATATAAATATGAGTATCGACAGAGGTCATTGACCATTGGTTTCTCTGGATTTTAAACCATCGATATCGGCATTGGCCATGAAATAAATGCATATCAGTCGATCTCTTCCTTTAAATATGGTTTTGAATTCTAATACCCGTAGATGATACACGATACAGACCTTCTTTGTCATCCGTCTACCATCCAAACTGTCTGGCCCTAACAAACAAATAAAATAGCTGCAAGTTTCAACAGGATTCTGGGAGTGGACGCAGACGCCAAGCCAAACCTATAAACTCAGAACACTGAGTATCATGGTTCAGGCTAACCACAGTGGACGGCAACGGGAGGGGGAGAAAAGAGGAGACAGTAATGGGGAATGGAGAGCGAGAGAGAAAGAGAGGAGGAGACGAGGCGAGTTTCTCTCACGTTTAATATCTCCTGACACACGTCGCCCGGCATCTCCCTGAGCTGTGGAGCCTCTGTCACCGCAGCAACCACGGCCAAGACCCACACGACAAAGGAAGGACAACGAGCGGTGCAATTATCAATCACATACAGTGCGCTAATTGAGAGTGAAAGCAATGTTAATGGTAGGATAGGGGAAAGCAGTTTGTATTCCTCTTGATTTTATAATGCAAAAGTTATGACCACACGACAAAACTCATATATTTGGACATGAAAATTAGAACTATACTATGCTATAACTACGCTCGACTAACTCCATACGCAATTATCTCACTGTGATAGATTATATTTGACCAACCACGGGGTAGACGGTTAGCCAGGCCGGCGCCACCTAGTGCCTCCGCTCCTTTTCATTTCTCTCCAGCGACTCGTCAGGAATCGGATACATTGGGCAGCTTGGCGCACTGGCCGATCTGTGACGCGATGTGTTGTTTCCTCCTTCAGACTTCCTTTGTCCAATAATAACTTCTCATTTCTTATCGCACCTTTAATTTGCAAATTCACCTCGCAGAAATGACAATGCTCGTTGACAGACACGTTCACTCTCTGCTTTGTTTGCTGTTGTGCGAGTATTACTTGGGCGCTACTGAGCGTTCGGGCGCATTACGTACGTCACGACCAAATAGCAGCGATTGGTTATATCAAAAAGGTATCGCCGCGAGATCAGACGGTTTCCACGAAGTGAAACCGCCCGATGTTGCTTAAAGACCCCATATTACGCCATTTCCTGATCTGTTACAGTGTTGTTTCCTCATTACATACCTGGAGTTGTGTTTTGTTTCATTCACACATGTTTAACACAAGTCCTGCGTATTTAGTTCTTCTCTCAAACTGAAAACACTCTGTTCCACCTTGTGATATCATGTGGTAATCCAGGAAATGCACCACTGCCTTTCTCTATATCTGGAGATGGGTCCACTGCTCCCGACAGGGTACTGCAGCGTAATTGAAGGATGGGTCAGATGTAGAGGACATATTTCTCTACGGGGACAACGCAATGTACCATAACCTTATCTTTAAAATACAAAAAGTACTCTTGAGCACAAAAACAGCTTCGAAAACTGTTCAAAACTGCTTCTGCCCTTTGTTCCTAATAGGTGTGGATGGATCAAATGCGATTTCAAAGCACAAATAAGTGTACTCCATCTTGAATCATGTTGATACGTACGAACAACAAGCACATATCCAGGTTTAGTTTAAGACCAGCCGTGCACCACAGACCGGTGAAGCTGCGAGAGGAGCGAGGGAGGGGGAGGAGACAAAGGTGGTCGATGCTGTGCTGCCTTCAGGCGATTCCTGTAAATATTGACGTTGATGTTAGGACCACTCTCTTAAGGATCAGCTCCGAAGCACTGGGGTTAGCTTCACCGCGCGCAAACTCAAAGCATCTCGAGTCGCGCAGAGACTAGCAACTACTACAAGTGGTACTCACAGGTCTACAATACATCGACTACAAGAGCATATGGTAATTGAGGAAAATATGCTAAAATATTGGGTATAAAGTCAGAAAACTGTCAAGAAGTTGCAAAAAAAAGAGAGATGCTTGCAGTGTGAGCTTCCAAACAAAGGTATAAGCAACATTTCAGTATTGTGTGCAATACCTGAAACTCAGCCTAAGCTTAAGGTACATTTTATTGTCTCACATAGAGAAATTTTCATGGCTTTTTCTGATGGATTGCAAAAAAGACGACTATTATTATCGAGAGAATCCAAAAAGATATTGAAATTAGAGGTGAGGAATATGCAAAAACAGATTTGCGTATACATATTTTCTCATAGTTTGCCCATAATTTCAAGTGTGCATTAGCTATAAATCCAGTCGTAACAGTCGGCCTATATCAGATACTAGCATGTAGTTTCACACTGCAGTAGTCTGCATATAAACAAATAGAAGCTACACTTTTTTTTCCTAACAATTAAGCATTTTTGAGTGTCCAATAACTTATACTAGCCATATACTAACATATACAATAACTATATTAGGTTTGATTAAGTCTAATTGTTAATCTTGAAAAGAAAATGTCAGTGTCATACAGAAAAATCACACCAAATTATAGTCCTGTTTAGACGATTTTCAAAGTAAAGGTAAAAGTAGTTTACTCATAAGCTCAGTTTTATTATTTATTACAATTCAATGCTTTCTTTAAGAGCTAACGAAAGAGATCGGCTTCCTCAGACACTGACCCGTCACTCTCTCAGATCATGAAGAGCCTGAGCTATAGGGAGAATAGGTGGGCTGCATCAAACTTAAAAGCATGGTTTTAATTCTCCGTTTCCATGGAATAATCATGTAGGTGACGTGCCACCTCCAGAAAGCCGCAAACTGCACCTTTAATCGCAATATGACAACGTTACCGAAATCACAGATCACAATCAAGTTCTTTGTTTTGATATGCTGTCCTACGAATGAAATCACCTTTTAAAATCAATGTAATCCACCCCTACATCATTCCACTGCCAAAATTCCTGTCTCCTTTTTCCTTTTTGAGCAGGTGTCGGTTTCCGTTCTCAGACTAAAAGCAAACAGCTGACATTAAACCCTTCGCAGGGTCCCCCACTTCCTAGAAAACCATGTAAACTAACCAAAATAGCCGCTTTTCATTGAGACCAATGGCACCCCGCAGGACCTGGGAGGAGGGTCTGCGCTCGCCCCTCCGGTGTTGACACATGTATGGGTTGCCGTGGCGATGCACATGGTCCAGAGGACATGTGTGTTTTCATGATGGAGTCAATATTTGTTGTCTACATGAAACAGAAAGCAAATTTGAGGAGGACGCGCAATTTCTGACCGTGACGTATGTACAGTGGGGGGATTGTATACACTGAGTTAATGATAAGACGCTGACTGCAATTCAGTCGTTAAACATGTCATAACTCAATCCAAAAACGAATTAAACAACAGTTGCTCTTTAAATCTGTGTGATGTTTGATTTGATTTTGATTCATGTGTAAACCTTTCACAGTACGGTATTAAACCTTTGTATCTGCATGGAGACCAAACCAGACGAAGCTACATGTGAAATCTGTAGATCTGACTGTTTTTCTAGGTATTTTTGAGCTATAAAACCACCCGCAATTGAATAAACGGAAGGTAGAGCTGTTTAATGTCATACTGTGGGACATTCCAGGCACAGCAGTTACATATACCATATTTTTGGACTAAAAGGCGCACCAGATTATAAGGTACAATATCAATGAACGGCTCTATTTTCACACATAAGGCGCATTAAGCGAGACTGATTCCTTAGCCCAGGCATTTAATGGAAATTAATACATAAGCTGCACTGTAACATAAGGCGCACTGTCAATTTTTGAGAAAATTAAAGGATTTTAAGTGCGTCTTATAGTCTAAGCGCAAACTAATGATTTTACTGTTCACAATTCACTCATTGGAATGTGATTTATATAATGTTTTTTGTGAACACTCAAAGACACACAGCTGTCCTGAGATAAACTGACCAAATCGAGGACGCCCATGTGGCTTCTAACACCACCACCAATCACTCATGCATGCAAAACATTCAGACTAGCCAAAGTTACAGCTAAATGGCTGAACGCGAGAGCGGCTTTTACAATATATCTAAAGGTCAAGACAAACTGTACTTAAAAAAGGCCAAAAGAAGTTAATTTCTTTCACCTCAGATTAACAACATTTAGTGCTTCGCTCATTGATTCTGCAGAAATGTGCAATGTTTTTCGGTCCTTTATCACACTTTCACTCTTTTTTTTCATAAGCAGATGTATCTGTTTTGGCAGACAGACCATGTGTGTCCCTGACTGGTTAATCCATCTGTCAATCACGCCCATCAGACTCACATTTTCGTAAATTACTAAAGAAGTGCGGGAAGTGCAAGATTAGCAGGAATATACTGTAAAATAAACCAGATAAGAGCTGGGGGGTTTATGTGTTTCAGTCAATTAACAAACCAGGCATTTATCTGAGACCAGGCAGCAATTTGGGGCAGGCCATTAATTCCTTCCTCACAAAAAACTGGGAGAATATGGTGCTCAAATTCGTTTAACCAGTACGACTATAATTTAGGTGAATTTCTCCAGAGACGTAGGCAGGTTAATCTGAAACGTTACAGCAAAAATATCTACAGAGCGGAGTTTCCCCACATTTGAAAGTGTTTATGCAAATGAGCCATGTGGTTTTAAGTTTCGTTTCTGTAAAAACAGCACGAGACCTGTGTCCTGTTGTTGCAGAACGACTTTTGTCTTCCAGCACGTGCAGCATTAGACTCGGCATTTATTTGGAAACAGCGGTTATTTATCAAAATATACACCTGCACCTGGTGTTTAAAGGGGACCTGGCTCTTATATTTGGTATTTTACGGTACGTTAGGTTAGTTTATTTGCTTTTTGTAGTTAAAACCACATTGGAAAAACATGTGCAAAAAGCTCAACGTGCACAATGAGACAAAAAAAGAAAAAAGGAGAAGAAAAAGGAGCACACGTTCCAACTCTGCTAACCAGGCACGATGGCACAAAGCCGACCACTGGATCTCACATGCCCCCAACACAATGAATCAAGATGGACCCACTTCTCACGGGATTTTTACACTTCTTATTACTAATCATGTACATTAAAAGAGGCTAAAACTAATTCAACCATGACAACACCTTTTCTTGCAAGTCCCTCTCGAGAATCTGCCGTTTCCGCTCCACTGGGAATTAATCGGTGGCGAGAATGTAATGATACTCGAGTTAATTTCATCTGGAAGTAGGTTAAAGATGACGAAACTGCCTCATAAGACAGTAGTCCAATCTGAAACCTTGCAGAAATTGGCAATAGAGAAAAGGAATATCCCAGTGTTATTATAGGCATTATGTCTCCACAGAGGCCTCTTTGTTTATCTTTTACTATGTGCTTGTACTTTAGATCCTGGTCGCACTGGGAGGGACAGCGCGGGGCACGAATGAGACGCCATGCCAAGGGAGTTAAAGGGACAATATAGGGGCTGTATTTACGAGTAGTTTTCAATTGCCTATTAAAACCACAGCAATGCAACACAATATGAGGAAACGATGTGACGTTTGAAGTGAACTGTGGTTTGTATTGCGACATTCCAGAATTTTAATGCACTTCTTGTACAATATATTCATTAATAAACATGTCCAAATAAACCAGAGATTAAAAACAAGGCCAAAACAAGGATAAGGGTGAACTGTAAGTTTTCTGGTGGAAGGTTTGCCCTCTGATTGTGTTTATCAAGATGTTCCACAGTATGGCATTAAACTTATACATATCTTGTTTCTTGAAATACTGCTTATTGCATTCAACAATATTGCATTACTGATAGTTTTGCAAACCACTGTACGGCTCTATTCAAACTAGGGATGTCCCAATCTGCTCTTCAGTATCGGTATCGGCCCCGATCCGGCTTTTTTATGAGTATCGGACAGTATCGGATTCAGTTACGTGATCAGACCGATGCAGTTTCACGTGTTTTTACGGCATCTACGCGCTTTACGGCAGCTGTAAATCAAAACGCCGCCATGTCGCTGTGTGGGACTTTTCACCACAGCAAAACGTTAAACAGCGACATGTAACTGCTGCAAACAAACAGTTTCTTCTGGAGGAACCAGCAGAGCCACTTTAACAATTCCAATTTGATTCGTCACTTACAAAAGAATCATCTGGACGAGTTTGAGATTTATTTATAAGCGCAAAGCCACAGCAGCAAACACTGGCCGAGGCATTTCAAAGAAGATAAGGTAGGTCAGGCTTTCGTCGTTTAATGGACTTTTTGGAGTTAAGGTACGAACATCCTTCACGGTACTATATTACAGAGACGGGGCTACCGGAGCTATAAAAAAAGGTATTGCATCGGAATCGGAAAGAGGACTCCTTAAAAAAATCGGATTGGAAGCCAAAAAGTCTTGATTGGAACATCTCTAATTCAAACTAGAACTGAAATTAGATACTCACTTCACTGATTAATTGTCAATTCTGAAAAAAAAAACACATATTGAACGCGAATAGTTTTAGAAAATCCTTAGCTATATTAGAAATAGTATAAGACCACATTAAAGAACACATTACATCCATCCATCCATCCATCCATCTTCTCCCGCTTAATCCGGCTGGGTCGCGGGGGCAGCGTGCTGCCCAATACTCATAGCACCTGACCCCCCCTATGAACCCCTCTGCAGGTGGTGAGCCCACAGGAGGGTGGACAACATGGTCCTTGATGTTAGCTATTAACACATTACAATTCTATCTAAAAAAAAAAACATGTTCTTCGTTATTCTGGTATTGGCAACACTAGAGGGGCACTCTGATGAGGTCTTCAGGTCTAAAAATACATGAAAAAGATGAAATATGGAGTCAGGATAGTTTGAATCGGCTCCTGTGGTGGAGTCAGCATTCACCCATGAAGTAGGTCACTGAAATGAGCCCAAATGAGGTCAGTGACACTCAGTGGGGGCTGTGGATGAGATGGGAGATAGGGGGGAGGAAAAAGGCAGAGGATTCGAACATGTTTTTGCATAATATCCTGTTATAACGCAACTTGTACAGCCTCAAACTTAATGTCATGGAAAATGTGGCTTTATTGACGCTTATGTAATACTGTTGATATTAGTTATCAGCATCAGGAAGTACCTATAAATCCTGTCATAAGAGCATCCGTGTGTCAGACGCCAGAACTGTTGCCTAATTCTAGTTGTTGTAGTTTGCATATATAAAAAAAGGCCTTTTGTTTTGATAATTTAGCGTCTTTGTCCAATAACTACATGTTTATTTAGGTGTTTTTGTTAATCTACAAAGAAATTGTTAGAAAAATCACACTTTATCTTTATACAAGTAATTCACTTCTGTTAAAAGTCCCAATATTTAGTATTTCATAGCACAATGACGTCGCACTATTTTTCTATGGGCTGAATTAATTAAACTTTGCAGTGGCATTACGTCGGGGGGTGTTCTGCATGTACACCTGTGGCGAAGTATTGAGCAGTTTTCATTGTGACATAATGAACATATCCACAAAAAGCTGTTTTAATATTGTCTGAGAACTCAAGAAAAAAATGGATTCAAACAACCCATTTTCATGAGCCTGAGATCAATACGAACGTTCATGGTCCTGTTTAGGTGTTTGATTTGTTTTCCATTTTTTTAATTGAGAAAAAAACTATAAAAACAACAAAACACAAACACTGCCAGTGCACGTACGTACAAAAACACAGTAATGTCTAAAGTACAAGTGTGAGATCAGTACGTTTAAGTTTGAGGCCGAGTCCTCTATTTAATCCATAAAAGGTCAGATTTTCATGATTTTATCTCGCTGATCCGATAAATTGTACCGAATCTCCTGATAGGTGTTTGATTTTTAACAACAAAAGTGAGTGTGACTAAGTGGAAAACTGTTGGATAATGCTAGATAGCTTGTGAGAGACTTGTTAAAACTAAAACAAAAATGAGAAATGTGGAAAAAAAGGCTTGGATTAACATCTAACTTGAGTACCGTATTTTTCAGACTATGTCGTTTTTCATGGTTTGGGTGGTTCCTGCGACTTATACTCAGGTGCAACTTATATATTACATTTTTCACACTGACAGTCCATAGATTAAATATATGAATCATATATATGAATCAAAAATGAAAAAACAAATCGTTATCCATGTTTTTATTTTGGTTTTAGAGATATATAATAAAGAAAAGAGTTCTTTTTTTGTTTTCTTATTTTTGGTTCTATATTGAAAAACGAATGAATGAATGATGCATGGATTCTTCTCTATTGGGTTGTTTTTATTACTATAACTTCTATACTTGCGTTTCAAGATAAAATGTTGGTTCTTGGTCTCTGATTTTATAAAATACATTTCACCCCAAAAGTGTGACTTATAGTCCGGTGCGACTTATACGTGGTATTTTCTTATTCATTATGCATTTTTGGCTGGTGCTACTTATACTCTGGAGCGACTTATAGTCCGGTGCGACTTATACATGTTTTTTTGTTTGTTTTTTTTTCATTATGCATTTTTGGCTGGTGCGACTTATACTCTGGTGCGACTTATAGTCCGAAAAATACGGTAATAGAGCTGCAAACAAAGCAGTGCCCACGGTTAGCATCACACCCCCAGGGAATATGGATGAGCTGAAAAGAATCATAAATCCCTCTCTAAATAAAGTTGACCCTTAACTGGGGTAAGGTTAAACGGAGCCCACAATTACCCTTTCATAAAATATCCAAAACTCCATCAAACAGGTTTCACAATGGCCCCGTCACTTTGAGCAGAGTTTTGTGTCAACGGGGAGAACGACGTCCAAACTCTGGATCTTCTACTTGAGAGAAAACAAAGCAGAAACGTCTCCCGTCTCCTCTCGTGTGACATTTGGTTAATTAAAGCGAGTCTTGTGCTTTGAGTCGGTGAAAAAGCAGCCGACGCTCCGCACATCTCCACCAGCAGAGCCACAGATCCTCGCACATCCCCCCGTCTCTCCCTGTGTACACACCACAAGCTCTTTTTGATTGAAAACGCTTTGGAACGCCGGCCCCATTCAGTTACAGTGAGCGTGCGCACGTCGGATTATTTAGCACCGCTCATCCCCTTCTCTTTCTATCTCTTCCCTTCGCTCTGTCCTTCTCACTCACTTCCTCTTCTTTCTTTCTCTCTTTGTATGCCTTTGCTCTTCTCTCTTTTGATTTCCTCTTTCTCCTTTCACCAAGTCCATCTCTTTCTCGTCTACTTTTCACCTCTTTGTCTCTCTCCGTCTCTCCTTCTTTCTCTGTCCCTCCCTTTTTCTTTTTCTCTTTCTTTGCCGTTATCTCTCCCTCCATCTCCCGGTCTTCTCTCCCTCCCTCCACCATCTCTGCAACAGACTCATCTTTCTTCTCGTGTCGCTCTTTTCTTCCCCCTCCTCCCTCTCTCCTCCCGCTCCCTTTCTCTTCTATGATGAATTGCTATTAAATGAAAGTGTAAAAACCTTGGTCTTCTCTCCCTCGTGTCTTTTCCCTCCTCTCTTTTTCTTCCCCTTGTTTCTCTTCCCTCTCATTTCTCTCTTTCATTTCTCTCTCATCCCTCTCTCTTCCTCCCTATCTCTCTCTCTCCCTCTCTTCCTTCCTCTTGCTCTCTCTCTCCTTCCCTCTCATCTGTCTCGCTCTCCCTTTCTCATCTCTCTCTCTTCCTTCCACTCATCTCTCTCTCTTCCCCCTCAGTCTTTCTCCTCCTCTCTTCCTTCCTATCACTCTCGCTCTCTCCTTCCATTTTATCACTCGCCGCCCGTCTCCCTCTCTCTTCCTTCCTCTTGCTCTCTTTCTCCCTCCCTCTTCTCTCTCTCTCCTTCTCTCTCATCTCTCCCTCCCTCTCTCTTCCTTCCTCTCGCTCCCTCTCCTTCCCTTTCATTTCTCTCTCCCGCTTGCTCTCCTTCCCTCTCATCTCTTCCTTCCTCTCCCTCCCTCTCTATCCCTTCCTCTCGCTTTATCTCTCTCCTTCCCTCTCATCTGTCTCTCTCCCTCTCTCTTCCTTCCTATTGCTCTCTTTCTCCCTCCCTCTTCTCTCTCTCTCCTTCTCTCTCATCTCTCTCTCCCTCCGTCCCTATTCCTTCCTCTCGCTCTCTTCCTTCCTCTCGCTCCTTCCCTCTCGTCTCTCTCTCTCCCTGCCTCTCCTTCCCTTTCATTTCTCTCTCCCGCTGGCTCTCCTTCCCTCTCATCTCTTCCTTCCTCTCCCTCCCTCTCTCTTCCTTCCTCTCACTCTATCTCTCTGATTCCCTCTCATCTCTCTCTCCCTCCTTCTTGCTCTCTCTCCTTCCCTCTCATCTCTCTCTCCCTCCTTCTTGCTCTCTCTCCTTCCCTCTCATCTCTCTCCTTCCCTCCCTCTTCCTTCCTCTCTCTGTCTCCGTCCCTCTTCTCTCTCTTCCGATCTCCCTCTCCTCTCAGTTTATCATCTGCCTCTCTCTCCTCCCGTCCCCTCTCCCTCTCTCCGTCCATCCCCCTCTCCCTCTCTCCTCCCAGTGCAGCTCTTTGTCATGTGCCTGTGTTTCTTGGGAGCTGTTGGTTGGTGCCAGTTGGTGCCAGTAAACGCCCGAGCGCAGGACCCTTTGAAGCCGGTGGCACGTCGTGATTTGCTTTCATCGTCCCGGGCGCGTCCGTCAGCGAAGGAGGGGGAAAAAAACAAAACAGGGAGAAAAAAAAAAATCGAAAAAAAATAAATAAATAAAAAATGTGACTCCAAAGAAAACTTTCGCACCACACCCCCCGTATTTCCCTTGAAAACAAAACAGGCAAATGACAACAGAGAAGGCAGGGACTGACAAAGGCAATGGGCCCTGGACAGGCACCGAGTGGGATGAATAATAATGCTGCTCCAGTACACTCTGATGTGGTGTCAAATTGGGGAAAACACAGAGGCGTTCGCAAACAAAGGATACAACAAGCTGCAGTGTATAGGCCAGAACAGCAGGGGACGCCGCGGATAGCAACAGCACTGCAATCAAAAGGCATACCAGGCTGCAAAGAGTCATCGGAATAATCATGACCAGTCGACGATTAAAGTAAACGTCATTATTTTAGTTTTTTTTTATAGTTGTAATGTTAAAGCTGCATTGTGTAGTAGTGTTAAACCTTTCTATCTACATGGAAACCAAACTAGGCCACGTTACAGGTCAGTTCTGTGGAGAGGCGACCCTGCTCACAGTCAGAATGTCTGTTTTTCTAGGTGTTTTTGAGCTATAAAACCACCTGTGATTGAATAAATGTAAGGTAGAGATGGTTATACTGTGGAGCATTCCAGGCAGAGCAGTGACATAACCATAGAAACAAGCAGGCGACAGACCCCCAACCTAAAAGTTACACAGTACACCTTTAACTGAGCTATACAGACTCTAATACGTGTGCCAAAATACCTTTTTTAAACAAAGGCAGCGGCATTATTAAAACAAAATGTCCAAAAATTATATATATATTCATAATTTTCACTAATACTACCCTATTTATAAGTAATCATTATGTAGAAGCTGGGGGTGTGCATTGCCTTGAGTCTGACGATATGATACATATCATGATATGCACATCACGATTCGATATATCACAATATATCTCGATACTAAAACAGTGACTGAGATATTGCGATTTATCAGTAATTACTTCTAATAATACAGTCAAGAGAACACAAGTGTATGACATGATTTTTTTTTTTATCACAGTACAGTGAATGCAACTAATGACTTTTTGTGAAATATATTATTTTAAAAATTGATTTGGATCCATTTTGAATCAATTCGAGAATTGTACAATGAAGTATCATGATATATCACTGAATCGATTTTTTCTTACACCGATAGTAATTGAAAAATTACCAATTGAAAAACTAATGTCTGACTTCTCAACTACTTATGTCCAAATATGATATGGCAGCACAGTTGTAATGACCTTTGCCGGGTTATGTGGAGACTTATAGATAAGTTTAATACCGTAGTGTGGAACATGCCAGCAGCCAGGCATAGCGATAAGAAATCCACAGAGATAAGAAACATTGCATTACATCTGAAAACTTGCATAGTTCTCTTGTGTGTTACTGTTTGCTCACTAAAGAGCTTTTCACACATTCACCAGTGTACGCAGACTGCACATGCCCAAAGAAACAACAACGATACGCGTCGCCGGGAGCAGGCGTCAAACTACCGACCTCGCTGATGAACGTGCTACGGGCTGAATGAGTGACGACAGCACAAGCCGTCCGACTTTGAATGGTGTGAAATTTAAAGCCATCCCAAAATAATCCCTCCAATTTATGCAGGAGTCATGCAAGCATCACTACCTTCGCGCCCGGGTTAGCATGGCCTGGATTCACACACAAAAACGAAGCGTGTGTGCGTGCATGTGTGTCAGTGTGTGTGTGTGAGTGTGTGATAGTGCACATGAGGAGTGTGTGTGTCAGGGGTGAGCATGTGAGTGGAACCCCCGCAGCAGACGGAGCACTAGACTCTGCTCTGTCGACTTTGAGTTCCTTTTCCGAGTGTTCAGTGTGTGTCAGGAGGAGACATCTACGGGAAGACCGAGCGCACCACCGCCAGCGATCTCTATCCGACACCTCCTTCTTTCACTCACTGTCTCTCTCCTCCTTTCTCCTTTTCTCTCACTCAATCACTCTTTCTCTCTTTCCATCTCCCTCTACTTTGCTCTCTTCCCTCTCCTTTCACTCACTCTTTCTGTCACCCAATCCCCAATTCTCTTTTCGCCCTAACTCTGTCGCTTTATCCTCAGTCTCTTCTTCCTCTCTCTTCCATCCCTCCCTTTCTCTCTAAGTCCCCTTCTCTTTCAGCCCCTTTCACACTGGAAGACGATGCAAAACTGCCGGGGTTCGCCATGGTTCGCAAGGTATCGCTATATGAACGCAAAAGTTCGCTACGACCTCATCAAGTTCACCATCCTCTGACGATTTTTTTTTAAATGTCCAAAAATTCGACAGTGGGCGCCAAGAAAAATACACTCGGTAAAGGTTCGCCAAGGAGTCATTAACGTTCTCCGGCCTACGTTAATGAATCGCTATTGATTTAGTAGCGATTCAGTTACGAATATTGACGAACCCTCTGCAAAAACTTGCGATTCACATCCGAAATGAAACCGACATATTAATGAATAGATGCGTCTCTGGTTACGTTTATCTATTCCCACGGAACCGGAATCATCGCTGAACCCTTTGAGACCTTTGCCAGTGAACCCAGCTTCATTTCTCCCACAACAGCCGCCTCCAGATCCTCCGGTGAATCCAGACAAGAAGGAACCGTCCGAAGCCCCACTTAATTCCCATGGTTTGGCCGAAGAAGCAGTGGAACTCTGCGATACCGTCCTATTTTCTTTATATGTACCCGAAGGTCATGTGACTACATCGCCAGTACGTCGCGAAGCAGTCACCAAGTTGCCAAGAGGTCGTTACTGAATCACATCCACATCGCAAGTCCTCGTCGATAGTTCGTCTACAGTTGCCAGTAGTTCGCCAACAGTCGTCAGTATTCATTAATATTCGTCAAGGCGTCGCTATAAGATCGCGGTAACAACATCTGTGCGTCGCAACCACCTTGTCAAGACATTGTTAGAGTGTCGCAAAGTACCGTCAACAGTTTGAAAAGATATCGCAAAAGATCAGAGAACACTAGCGATGTCTTGACGAGGTGTTGGCGATATCGCGGTCGCCAACGCATCGCAAATACGTCGGCAGCCACTGTGAAAGGGGCTTTCCTCTCTTTCCTGCCTTTATATTTGTCTATCTCCTTCCTCCTCTCTCCCTCTCTTACCCCCAATTTCTCCCTCTTTCCTCCCTCTCTCTCGTCTCTCTCTTTTCATCTCATTTTTGGTCCTCTTTTTTTGTAAATAGGATGTAAATATATGTAAGTATTTCCGTTTGTTCCTTTGTAAATAGTGCGAGGTGTGAATGAAATGTAATGGGAAATGTTTTTGACAGGCACAATAAAGGTCGGTTCAAAATCAAATCTATCCTTTCCATTTTTCGCTCCGTCTCTCTCTCTCTCTTTTTGTGCCCCTCTCTGTCACTACCTCCAACTTTCCGTCTCCCCCATTAATCTCCCGATCTTTCTCCTCCTCCCTCTCTCCGTCACCCCTCCCCCTCTCTCCATTTCACTCTTCCTGTCTCTGCCTTGCTCTGTCACTGCCTCCTCCTCCTCTCTTTTTCCCTTCCTCCCTGTCTATCTTTCTGTCCCTTCTCTCAATCCCTCTTCCGCATCTCTCCATCTCCCTCTATTTCTCCCTTCCATCCACCTTCCTCTTCTATTTCTCTCTCTCTCTCTCGAGCTTTTCCATCCGCCTCTCCTCGGTCTCTCTTTCTGAGGGCCTGTCTTCTCCGGGCAGGGATCAGACCTGGCTCTCTGGTTGCCTGGAGACATGACAAGACCCATTTCCCCGTTTCCACTGCGTTTGGCCCCGTCCAAAATGCCCAAACTCCAGCTGCCAATCAAGTGTCAGCTCCACACTCTGAGGGAGAGTCGTGTCATTCTCCTCACCGCAGAACTCGGAGCTGCACTGACAATAGTTTTAATATAGTCACATTTGTTAATGTCACATCACCCCTGCCAAGACGAAGACCTTTCTGCAGTAAAATGAGATGTGTTCAGAACCAGTGTTGGGTAAGTACATGTTACTCATTTCTAGAGTAGATGTGATGCCATCTCCTCTATTTAAATGTCTAATGAAACATAAAAGTGCATATTTGAGTCATTTATACAATATTGCAAAAAAGTAATCCCAAAGTAAGTAGGTAAAAGTGAGGCAGTAACTAAGTAGTGTAATATATTCAATTTTTACTATACGAGTAACTAATTACATTGTCAAAGTAACATCTGCAACCTTTACATGCATCAGAGTAGCTAAACTGGGTGGTGTTTTGCCCAAAGAAACAAAACAAACAAAAGTATGTTCTAGGGATACAGACGACTAAAGAAAATCTTGGTCGACTAAACAGATGCACAATGCATTGATTGATCGATTATCGCATTAGAATTATTATTAGTTTTTGCACGATATCCAGAGTAGTACTACTAGTAAACATAAGTAAAAAGGCAGATTAAACTTCAAAAACACCAGATGACTCACTCCATGCCTTCGCTTTTCTGCTGTGGCCAATATATTCATTTATACAATATTGCAAAAATGTAATCCTAAAGTATGTAGGTAATAGTGAGGCTGGAACAAAGTATTGTAATATAGTCCATTTTTAAAGTAACTATATGGGTAACTAATTACATTGTCAAAGTAACATCAGCAACCTTTACATGCATCAGAGTAGCTAAACTGGGTGATGCTTTGCCCAAAGAAACAACACTACCTCACTGTCACTATTATCTGTGCAATAACCTGCTCCACAACCCACGTGCAATACTATATTAAGTGCAATACAGAACCCATCTGTGAAATACTCTACTTACACCTTATTTAATCCTACCTGCACCTTTGTATGTTATTATATTTTATTATATCTGTATTTTCTTATATTTTATTACATATTTTACTGTATTGTTTACTTATTTCCCTTGTATTTGCAAACACTTTTACCAGTACTCTATTTATTGCATACTATTAGTACTTAGCAGTACTAAGCATTTCATTGCACTGTTGACCTTGTGTTGAACCTGCTTATTAAAATCGACTAAAAGGGTGTGCGGTGCTGTCAAAGGCTCTCAAGATTATTAGGATATTGTGCAAAAACTACTATGTACAAGTGAAAAGGATGATTAAACTCCAAAAACACCAGATAATTCACTCCATGCCTTCTCCTTTGTGCTGTGGTCAATACATTTCCTTATAATCCTCATAAAATAATCAGTTGACTAACCAAAAAAAATGAGTCTAGCTGTTGGAACCGTTATTGAACTGCGAAGCTTTGGGTTAGTGGGCAACCGCTCGAATCGCTGAGCCGCTGCCAGTCTTGGAACCTGGGGGAGGGGATCTCAGGTCGTCCTCCCGTTGACACGATTCAAACTTGGGTTCCCATCTTGCCTGGAGACACGCCAGAGCTCATTTCCTCTTCCAGAGCACCGGCCCATCCTGTGCCTACTCCAGCTGTCAATCACCTGTCATAGACTTGTGCCTCTCACACCATTCAAAGTGTTTGGGCAATCAGTGTTCACGCCAAGGCAAGTCTGTCCACACAAGAACGAGCGAGGGACCAGTGAGGAGTCTGGAGCGGTTTTAAGAAGGTGAATCGGCAATCCAAGCAATTAGCAAAACTGTTTTTAAAGAGTTCCAACGCTCCAAAATGAGGTTTTAGTCATGCTGGAACGTTGTTGCCTCCTCAAAAAATAAAACAGACCTGGACTTTTGTTTCATTCACACATGTTGGAGTAATCCTTTATTGTTAGTCCGTCTACGTCGCCAAAGCTCAAAATGCTCTGTTCCACCTTGTGATGTCACGAATATCTACGTGTTACCTTTTGTTTAGTAAAGATTGGCAATTGTGTGGGAAGTTTCGAAACACAGTGAAGCACGTCCTGTATTACTGCATGAAATCGGAAGGTGGAACAGAGTGTTTTCCATCAAAGAGCTCATCCTAAATATTCAGGATTTGTGTGTTGAACATGTGTGAATGAAACGAAACACAACTGCGGGAATGTTTTTGATGAGGAAACAATGGGTTCTTCCAAATAAGCAACAGAACTGAATTTGGAAGTAAAATATGTGAATAAACACTTTATCTCATGTACTTTTAAGTCCTAGGTACACAAACGATAGGAATTGATACAATCTGAAGAATTGCTCGACAAACAACTCCAAAATCATGTATCATCGATGTATAATTTGAGAAAAAAAGGCAACTTGCTTGTTTCCATGGAGATGTTATTGCTTTGCGCGAATGTTTCACAGTAGTGCCTTCATTGCCTTTATTTATGTGTGTTTTTATTGCTCAAAGACATCTTGAAAAACATGGCTTCTTAGTCAGAATGTGACTCCACTGATCTGATCTGTAAAAATCCATTTAATGCCATACTGTGGAACATCCCAGTCAAATAAGTATCCATATTGTGATACAGTATCTTCAAAGGTGTTGCAATAATACCATGGACCATCACAATATATCGAATCATGAGTCTTTTTGCTTAAATGAATAGTTCTGATGCAGAAATAGCTAAAAACACAGAGGGGACTACATAGACCATGATCCTTTGCTCCGTTTCAGTGCAGACGACGTGAAGAAATAACTGTTCTAAGCACTTTTACATCTTCATTCTTTGGATTAGGTCTTGTGGAGCATTTTTAGAGGAAAAAGTAGCACAGTTTTGTGCCTCCACAAAATATTGCAATAAATATAGAAAGTGTGAGATGTTTATGGTGAAAATACCGTACAGAGAGATTTGGATATCGTTACATCCCGAATGACAATAGATGTCGCACCAAATGACTGGTCAAAGCATTTTATAATGTCAGTCTTGTTATTCTGTATAATATCGTAATATCGTGAGCTTTCCCACGATATCACAATAAATATTGTACCGTGAGGTTCATACCGTGACGATATCGTATCATGAGACTTGGATATCGTTACACCCCTAAAAAAAAAGTGTGCCTTAATGTAAATATTCAGACAATATTCCTCAACTGTGAATACTTTTAGATATAACCTAGTGGACACAAGCGGTACTGCATTTGAATAATAAAAATACTGAGGAGTAACGGAAAGTCTATAGGCTAAAAAGTCGTTTCTGAAGTCGCCGACAGCTACTCGGTACAGAATCTTCCCAAATGGTTTCACAGAATAGTGTTTTTTTCTAATGGCAGTCTTTAGCGGACAGTCTCGTTTTCAGCTGTGTATAGCTTGAGGTTGGACCGTGCACTGCCAGGAAATAGGGCATGTAAAAATGAGCACCCTGGCTAGCACACAGCCTGTGGAAAAGTAAACTAGTTCTTAAAAGCTCGAATCAGAAACGCAGGCAGAGCTCGTTTCAAACAAAGGAAGACGCCTGGTGGACGGCTATTAAGGCATAATGGCCAAACATACAAACTGAACATAGCTTGGAGTGAAGTGCGGCACAATGAGTAACAGTGGCGAACTTCAACTAGCCAATGAGAGAAAGATGGTTGGCCGGGGACATCGGGTATACACGCCAGAATACTGAAATACAGCCAACGTGCAAGAGGCCTGGGTCCAGATTGGTTGGGACAGCACCAAAAAAGCCTAGCTACAAAACCAGCGCAACTAGGAGGGAGCGAAAGCAGAGAAAAAGAGCGAGGGAAAGCGGAAAGACAGCATGCGGGCCTATAGGCAGAACAGGAAAGAGAATGAGAGAGGGCCTTTGAGGGGTTTTGGACGGAGCGCAGTGGAGGGATGGAGGGATAGACCACGGAGAGGGAGAGGGAGGGAGGGAGGGCTAGAGGCCAGAAAACGAGGGAGGGAAGGAGGGAGGGGAAGGGCCAGGCAGCCAGGGGCCCCGCAACTTCAGTCAGCTGTTAGCCTGGCCAACAGCTGGAAGAGATGCAAGCAGACATGGAGGAGGGAGAGAAAGCGAGAGAAAGAGAAAAAGAGGAGAGGAGTTCTGGGGAGATGAAGAGGAGGGATTGGCAAAGAAAGTAGTGCGGTAAAACAAGTCTAAGGCGCTTTGGCTAGATGTTGTGTGTAGTCATTATTTCATGTGCTGTGTGTGAGTAAAAGCACTGCATGAAAAGTATTAAAGTGCACGTCTTAAAGTATTTTGCAAAGGGGTTTCGAACGATTAAAGGATGAAATGTAGTGATTTTGAAAAATAATTAAGCTGACTGAATTGATTTCTTATTTTTTCTGGCCGTTTTTGGCGTTTTGTTGGGACGGAAACTCAAATTAAATGTCCCAGAGCATAAAGAAAAGTACTTTTTACTTTTCAGTTCCAGATTTAAAACGTAGTGGAATAGAAAGTACAGATGCACGTTCTCCAATATAGTAAGGTAAAAGTAAAAGTATCCACTGTAGAATTTAGTCTAGATACCTAAAATTCGCACCCAAGTGTTTTACTTCTGCACTTTACCTTCCACCGCTAAAAATATAGTCACAAAAACACAAACTGCAAAAAATAAACGGCAGAATTAATCACGTTTGTAGTTAGTTAGTTTGAGCCAATAATTAGCCACAGAAGTAATTTTTCAGCCCTCCACAGCTCAAATCAGATCATAGTACCAAAAAAACACCAAAAAGTCGTCCACTACTACAAAGAAAAAGTACTCCTGATAAATACTGACCCCCAATCTGTAATGTTACATCTAAAATACACTGAATGTTAAGTGGATATTACAGAGATGCGTTCAGAACAGTGCGGAATAATACAACTGTTTCCTTTGTATCTTTTGGTTTATTTTTACTCAACGATTTGGCAGTTTGTTATATCTAAAAATACAACTGGTGTTTGCAAAGTGGGTGAAATGTTTTTCCGCTGAACCAATACACATGTGGGGTACTTTATTTTGGAATATTTTAAAAGAGAAGAGAATATAATATGTGTTCTCAAGTATGGAAACTATATAAGGAAAAGAAAGAATGTGAGGCTTGAACTAGAGGCTTCGCTTTCAGTTAGTGAGTTAACCAGAGGTGGAAGGTAACGAAGTACAAAAGTAAGTACAAAACTCAAGTACACGTTTTAGTTAAGTACATTTTACAGTGGATACTACTCACTTTTACTTCACTACATTTGAGAGCAGGCATCTGTACTTTCTACTCCACTACATTTTAGATCTGGACTGACAAGTAAAACGTAAAATCTTGATCTTTATGCTTTGAGTTTTGCTTAATCTGAGTTTCCGTCCTGACTCTGAGCAACACAATCCACAAAAACACAAAACAGCTGTAAAGTTTTAAAAGTAGGGGTGGGACTTAATTTTAAAAAAAAAATCTAATTAATTACAGGCTTTGTAACTAATTGATCTCAATTATCTCATAACAATATTTGCCCCAAAAGCAACATTTATTTTAATTTATTTTATGTAAATGAATTTTAGTGGATTCATTTTCTTCCTGAAGCCCATCATGTTTGTGCTGCCGATACGTCTTGTTTGTACTCGAACCAGAACTGCTCCCACCAACAGCTCCAGCAGTTTCTGTCGCTGTCACTCACATGTTTTGCATTTAAATGGTCCTGTAGGGTTGATTTGCTTCTGTGATATTCAAACTCTTCTCTGCACAGTTTGCAGCCAATAACGCCTTTATCAATACTTCCATCGGGTCGTTTTTTTTTTTAAATAGAAATTTACTGTCCAGCCGACCCAGAGCGCTTTCACGCACTGTTGTTACTGTAGTCGGAACTGTGTGCATCAGTATAATTGCCGTACCACGACATGGTGCACTGACAAATGATTCGTGTTGTTTGATACAAACTGCGATAAAATGTGTTAATATTTTGTATGCATGAATTTCTTTACAATTAATAATAATGCTCCGGAACGCTCGGTGGTGTCCAAGTAATTGCAGCACACCAAATCCTATAGGAAGAAGGGAATAACATCTTTCCCCTTGATAAAATTCACCAAACATTCTCTTTGCTCCAGCATTAAATCCTCGATATCGGGAATCGCTGCCAGCACAAAATGCATGTCTTCAGCTACATCCATCTCGACCGCTTTGTTTCCTGTTGTGCTGCACCACAAAAGGACCCAGAGGTGCTTGAGTTTGACGTCAGGGTTTCACGGCTCTTCTCTGATTGGCCTGTGCGCCGACGACAACTTCCTGGGTTCTTGCAAACCGCGTGTATTCTGATTCCTGACGAGTCGCTGGAGAGAAATGAAACTGAGCAGAGGCACTAGGCGGCGCCAGCCTGGTTATTAATGCCCCACCCCTAATAAGAAATCAATTGAATCACTTAAAATCAGCTAAAATCTTGATCAAAATCACTACATTTCATCCTTTAATTCTTTTACTTTTTACTCTTTGAGTCGGGTCGTGTAGCGTTGCCGGCTCTTGTATCTGCATCTATGTCTATACTCTTCATCTCCACGAACTTTTTCATTGGAATTTCTTGGACAAAAGTAGCACTTCTTGTGTTTTGGGCCGGCCCTATTTTCTGAAGAGCACTCATATTTGGAACAATGCCCCGCGCATTCTCCCCCATGAATACATTTGGAAGTTCTAAAGAAAGCCATTGAAAGTGGGTGGAGAGAGGGGAGGGGGGGTCAGACATTTTTGGGTTTTGGTGATGGCGAAGAGGCTGGTGGAAAAGCCATTAGAATCCAATGAAAGAAGAAAGCGCAGACAGACTGACAGAAGGTGGTTAGGGCTCAGTGGCTCTGCTTTCCTCCTCTCTCTAGATCCCTCTTTCCTTTTCTCTCTCCTTCCCGACCACCCTCCTCCCCCTTTCTCTCTCTCTATATCCCTCCAAACTCTTCCCTCTCCCTCTTTCCTTCTCTCTCTCCTTCCCGACCACTCTACTCCCTCTGTCCTTCGCGCTATCCTCCCTCCTTCTGCCTCTTCTTCCCGACATCCTCCTCCCTCTCTTTCTCTCTGTCCTCCCTTCTTCTGTCTCTCCTTCCCTCTCACTGTCACTTCCTCTCTGTTTATCTCTCGCTCTTTATCCCTCTTTCCTTCTATCGCTCTCCTTCCTGACCATTCTCTGTCTCCTTCCAACCCTCCTTCCCAACCCTCCATCCTTCTCTCTCTCCTTCCAGACCACCCCACTCCCTCCGTCTCCTTCTCTCTATCCTCCGTCCTTCTGTCTCTCCTTCCTGACCACCCTCCTCCCTCTCTCTCACTGTCTATCTCTCATTCTCTATCCCTCCATCCTTCTCTCTCCTTCCTAACCATCCTCCTCTCTCGTTCCCCATCCCTCTGTCCCCCTTCTCTCTCTCCTTCCACCCTTTCTTCTCTATCCCTCTCTATCTCCCCTCCCTCCTCGCTTCCTTCCCGACTATTCTCTTCCCCCTCTCATTCTCTATCCCTCCTCCTTCCCGACGATCCTCTTCCCTCTCTCTCTTCCCTTCTCCTTCCACCCTCCTCCCTCGTTCTTTCCATCATGGCTGTGCTATTCTCCTGGCTAACTCCTCCAGCAGTTGTGCTCCAGCAACAGTGCTGCTATTCATTAGGAGCGACCTGCAGGCGTGACCCCAAACAAACCCGGATCCCAAACAGGTGCCTCCTCTCCTGGAGCCGGCAAAACCATCACCCTGGACCAGAGTGAAAAAACAGGCAGGTTTAGGACGACATATGAACAGGCGCACGCAGCTGGTCTATGCTTTACTTTACAAGGAACTACTTCAACGGGCTGTTCGAAAGTTTTTCTACGTTGTAAAGTAAAGAATTTGGCAGAGTTTACGTAAAAAAAATGTGTTTAATAGCCCCAAAACCAAGAATCAAGCTGTTAGCATGCTAGTTGTTGTTAGCATAGCATGAAGGCAAAATTCTCTGCGTTTTGGTCCAGTACATGTCGTACTAGTAGCATAATTGCCTAAGTCATTTTTTTGGCCAAATTGTGATATCTGCCTGACTTTATTCTCCTGCCACTGCTGCATCACCCTGCAATCAATACTGAGTCTTTCTTCTTTTGGAAACGTGTTCAAACATCTGGTTGAACTTTCTGTTACAATACCAATACCAATGTGCTCGCTAAAAAATGTGTTTTTTCTTGTTTTCCGAAAAGGCTCAAATATGACTTAGGCAACTATACTCTTAGGCTAATGATATGTATGTTTAATTGCCCAAAAACAAGAATTGTACTGTTAGCATGCTAGTTGTTTTTATAGCATGACGGCAAAATTATCTGGTTTTTGGTCCAGTACATATGTAAATGCACAGTTTATGTTAAACAAGCAAACAAACAAAAGAGTTTGTCAAGTATTTAATTGCCCCCAAACTAAGAATTGAGCTGTTAGCATGCTAGTTGTTGTTAGCATAACATGACGGCAAAATTCTCTGTTTTTTTTTTTTTTTTTAAGTTGTGAAGTTAGCGTGACCAGATTTTCAAAATCAGAAACTGGGACTCCCCTAAATGTGGTGGCTGGTAAGAATAACATTGTGAAACAAATGTGTAATTAAAGAAAACTGTTCTGCAGAGACCATTCATGACTAACATGAGTCAGTATAGTCATGTTTTCTTTGTGTTTTGGTCATATTTAAGCAGATTTTTTGGATTTTACCTAAACAATTGACAATGTATGCCTCATTTTACTGTGGGCAGGTAGCAGATTGGTCAAAAATAGGGACACCGGAATATTTCTTGTATAAAACTGGGACAAATCACTGGATTTGGATAAATCTGCTGGGACAGGGGACACAAGGCTCAAAACTGGGACGGTCCTGGGTAAATAGGCACGTCTGGTCAAGCTAAAAATTGCTTATAAACTCATTGCTGTGAATAATTAAAACGATCTAAATATGTTAAGAAGTGAAGACCAACTTTGGACTGCTGCAAATGTATTGTGTTGCTTAGAATGTTCCACAGTACGGCATTACACTTACTGTATTTATCTCAACTAAGCACAAGCAAGTGACGCTACAGGGCCAAGTTGCAGGGTCAGATCTACGGAGTAAGAATGCAAGTTTTTAAGTCAATAAAACATGATATTGAGAAAATGTAGTATGGATTTAATGCCATACATAATGCCAAATGTAGTATGGTTTAATGCCATACTGTGAGACATTCAAGACAAAGCAATAACATCTCCATGGTGACAAGCCAGTGACGGACGCTCCACGAGAAAAGTTACACAAGGCACCTGCACGTTGAAAATGGTAGAAAGGAGGACAAATAACGGAAGCAAGTGAATACCGGCTCGAACGTTCCCCTGGCTTGAAAGTCCCAGCTTGAACGTCAGTCCGGATAAGTTCCCCATCAAAACAACGCAATTTTCCAGCCACATTTGGAACATTTGGAAGCTCATATTTTGATCCATGAATACACTGAACTGTTTTCTACTTTGACAATAACCCCTTTTCTGAAACGTAGCAGCAAGGTCCAACTTTTCCACAAGACACATTATAAAATTTCCTTTGTTTCTAAGTCAAAGCAGCAATAATTTGAATATAAATATAAAAAGCCCTTGCTCCTAAAATATTTATAATTCCCTGGATGGGCGGCAGCATAACTTAACTACAGTGGATAATGTGCAAATCGACTGAGATAAAACTGAGCGGGGGAAGAAAAAGCGATGTAATTAAAGCAGCGCGCGTACCAGCTTTGTTTCCATAAAAGTGTTGAAATGAGATTTGAAGTAGGGGATTGAGGGGTTAGGGTTGGCCACGGGGCAAGTAGCTCCAGCTAGCAAAGCACTTTACGGCCTATTATATTCCATTCAGATAGAGCTAGCGTCTGGGATAAAAAGCATTTATTCTGCGCGCTAACCAGTGACTCAGCAGCCGGAGCCGTTGTGGAGGTGCAGGTGGAGACAATGCATATCAATGAGGAGTATGATCACACCGCGCTTCGTCTCGGTCTTCGGTCCTCCTCTCTGACCTTTCGCACGTTCTCGCAGAAGCGCCGGGGCCCCGCTTCGCCATTGTTGCCCCTCTCCTGCGCTGATTTGATGATTACTTGCTCTTCACTGTGGCCGTTCCAATCAAGACCGTATTAAAGGACAGTAATGTGAGCTGCATTGGAAAGCGAGGAGGTGGAGAGCGGACGGAGCAGCGGGGGCTAGCGCGGAGCGTCGATGTCGATATTAAGGAATAGATTCAATACCGCTCAAACAATGGGAATGAAAACGCAGTATTTAGACAAGAGAATGTGATTTTCAATATTAAATCATCTTTTAAAATCACTTCTTAAAACCCATTTTTATCGGTTGGCCTTCCTTTAACTGGTTTTAGTTCTTTTCATTCCCTGCTTTTCATTTTATCTCTTTTATTTATTAGAACTACTCTGATTTGTTGGATCATTGACTGTTTTCTTTGTTTTATGTGCTGTTTTTATGTGTTTTGTATTGTTCATTGCTGCTTGTATAGCACTTTGTAAACCTTTATAAATAAAGATTTATTATTATTATTGAATCGTTGTACTTTCTTTTATTTTATCATGAGGTTCAGGTGGGTTCCATAGAGGTCCACGAACATATACTAGTCTACGTGGTCTAACAATTCGGATACAGCTCAAGATCATTCTAAAACTATTCAGGAAAGGCTCATTTCTGTCCTGCGATTGTCACTTTTTCGTGTCTAGTTTCGTTACTAGTTTTATTTTCAATTAGCGTCTGGTTTCCGATACTTTTGACAACCCTACAGGGACGAAATCTCTGCACGAATTGGGGAAAATATCAAACGGTAATTCCGATTAGATTAGCAAAAGTTAAAAGTTCTTTAAAGATTGAAACACGTCCGGAAATGTTTTTTTTTAAAAAAAGATGAAAATATGAACTGACAAACCAGTACAAGAGTCACATTTCAGGACAATTTCGTACAGATCTAAACTACAGGGTCCGCAGCTTTTATGTGGAATAAAACTGGACATTTTGTTGTTTGTGAAGGAAATGATGGCGCTTCAAAAATAGCAGCCTTTGCAGTTTCCTAATTGCGTCCATAGAAATTTTGATTTGATTTCAATTAATCCGGCAGCCCTCGTGGAGACAGAGTTCGCTTAGATCTGTTTTCCTTCCTTCTTCTATATTCATTGGAATTTATTACTTGGACTCTACATTTTGGGGAGATATTTAGTGGCAGCAAGCAACAATGCAGACCGTCTAGTTCAGATGCCACAAGCTTTGAAGATCTATTTTCCTTTTACCCATGTCATGTGGTTAATTACAAGCAAACCCAAAATGGCAACACTTTAAAATAACTACACTATTTATAGATTTAAAGGTCCCATATTACACAAAATGGATTCTTGTGAGCTTTAAGACATGTTATAATGCTGTTACCTCATCAGAACATACCTGGAGTTGTGTTTTGGTTCATTCAGGATGCCATTAACCCTTTATTATTAGTCTGTCTTCATTTCCAAAGCTCAAAATGTTCTGTTCTAACTTGTGATGTCATGCAGTGGTAGTTTTCAAGTTAAAAGTTACCTTTAACCTTTTGTTCTGTAGAAATTGGCAATTCCAGGGGTGAAATTATCCAAATGATTGCAGCGAAGGTGGAGCACTTCCTGAATTACCACATGAAATCACAAAGAGTGTTCCTGTTTGAGAGAAGAACTCAAATGCGCCTAAATGTGCAGGGTTTGTGCGTTAAGCATGTGTGAATGACAAAACACACGTCCAGGTATGTTTCAGATGAGGAAACAACATCAGGAAGATGCAATAGATCAGAAAATAAAGGAATATAGGCCCTAATACGGCACAAATAAAGACTTTATTTAGAATTTAACAAAGCAGAGTTTAATTATGCATTGTATTTGACCATCTACTGTCGACTGGACTAGCGTACGACTTGCTTGAGCTAACTAAACTAAACTTGCCTGCTCCAAATCCATAAACTGAATAGGCCTGAATGGTCCCTCTTGTTAGAACCAACACTGATGTCATACTTGGTAAGCCCACTCTAGTTTACTGACAATTATTTGCCTGGCCGCAGTAGCTGACCATCCTCCTCTCCACCTGTGTGCGGAGCCAGGAGACCCCTCCAGGGCACCCCCCTCTGAATCCCCTCTCCCCTCTCCCCCTGGTTCTACCCCTCTCCTCTACAATACTTCTACAGCTCTGTGCCTGTGCATCCTTTACCCCCACCCGCCCGCCCCCCTCTTCCCTTGGCGGTGGTTAATGGCACCGGGATCCAGCGTGGAATATAGATCAGTGCAAGATGGATGGGGCACCAGGAGCTCCGGCCAGTCCCGTAGGTCCCAGACCAAAGATTAACTAAATATTAGCTGACAGGAAGAGATAGAGGCAGGGACACAGCTGCAGCTGGTAGTGGCACTGCGGGCGGAACAAACGATGTGGACTGTTTTTAACCCCCTTTGCTCTGGGGAGAGGCACACACACATGCCATAAACACACCCACATGCAAAAATACACACAGCACGTTGGGTATACATACTGCGGTGCACTGAAGCATCCTGGGAGACGAAGTCCACTAATCACATCCTCCCTCTCCTCCCCCTCCTGCCCCTGCCAAGGAGGACGGTGAGGGGAAAGAGGAATAAATCTTTATTAGGCGATGTGTCCCTGCTTTATCGATCGCTTCTCTCCTCGGCTCCCCCTCTCCCCGGCCACCTCCGGACTATTCCTCTCCCCTCCTTTTGTTATTTTAGGCGTGTGTCTGCCATCCGCTCCAATTGAGTCAGGCTGTACATCAGAGAGGACCATTACCCATGTCTCTCTGGGCTGAGCTGTCACTGGCAGTGAGGGGGGCAGGAGGTGAGGTGATGGAGCCACCCAGGAGGGACAGATAGCCAGCTAACAGCAAGCCAACCACTGCGAGGGCACACGGACAGAGGGACAGAGGAACAGAGGGACCCTATAATGGGCAACCATGTCTGAGTGGCAGTAACATGCAGCGGCAGGCATCCGTGACGATCCCATGTGGCAAAGAACGCTCAAAAGCACGCGCTATATGAAGATGTGATTAGCAGTGAAGAATACCACTAGCTCTTCTGTAGTAGAGGCACACGTGGTGAAGTAAAGGAATCGAAAAACACATATTATGCATTCTTCTTCTGTTTAAGCGTGCTTATGGTCGCCTTGGGATTTCACATTTCAATTTAAAATATACTTTATAAACGTCACACCAGTTACAAATGTAGGCAGCAGAGGCCCGTCTGCAGTCAGTAACGAGTCCAGTGATGATTACGGGCTTGGGAGAAGGAGAAGTGAGCAGAAGAGGTTTAGATTTTTGGCTGTGATGCAACAAACCGGAGAAAATGCCAAATTTTTGAGTGCTCAGAACGCGCGTGAATGAAGCAAAAATACAACTCCAGGTATGTTTCTGATGAGGGGACAGCAAAGCATGGTGAAAAAGTTGAGTTTGGATAATGTGATGGTGTGTGCTTTAAAACAAAAACAACGATATTAGGTTTTCAAAATTGCTCAAATGCGCGTGAGGCCATTCGAGCTCAGGTTTGACCAACAGTATGGTGAAAGTGGATGGACTTTGAAATCACGGACGGGATTTATGCACTTCACCACGCTGACGCATACAGCACAGAGGCAAACATTTGGAGAGGGAGACGGACTAAATCACCGAAAACACTGCGAATGACGTAAAATCAAACTACAGAAACAATTTGGAGCAAAGCCAGTCTCGAATAATATCACCCATTACAAAAACGCTACATATAGGCCTAACTTTTACACCGCTTGTCCCCGTTATTGGTTTGGTTGGGATGTTCCACAGTTTGACATGGTGACAGCCTATGGTTAAACATCAGATCTGTGGAGAGGCAACCCCACTTTCAGTAAGAAAGCATGTTTTGTAATTGAAAATGCAGGATAGATGTTTAGCGCCAGACTGTAGGGAATTGCACGAAGAGCAATAACATCCCTACGGAAACAAGTCGGCCTACATTGCACCAGAGATGTTCCATAGTGCATCTTTAGGGTTGTTCAAGGAGAAGGGATGTTAAATAACGCCTCTGCACCGTACACAGTAATGACGCATGATCTTAAAGGGCCCATATTACACTATTTTCTGATCTACGTTATAATGCTGTTTCCTTATTAGGGTCAATGGCGTAGAAGGATTTTCAACAGGCAAATTCTAAAATATAAAAAATATTTGTTTTTATTAAACTTGTTCAAATATTTACAGTGTCAGGTGCATAAATCCATGTTTAACATTTATATTAAGTATTTTTAGTGTGAAATGTCATGTGGTGCGACCGAGAATAACCTTAAAATTGTTTTATTTTCTAAAACATGGTTGGGATATTAATTAAGTTCTGAGTAATATGAAGTGTATAGAAACAAACTGTTGGCGTTTCTTTAGATTTTTAATGCATATTGATATTTTCTTTTGCTCCAATATGACAGTCACCTGCTTGTGTTTAATGAACAAACTACTGCCCTGGAAAATGCAGAAAATGAAGAAAAAAGCCTAAAGAACCATTCACCCAAGTATACTTTGTCTGTTATTAAAATTCCTGCTATTATTAGTCGCACCACATGATGCACGGTCACACCACATGACATTTTAACAGTTTGAGTACAAAAAAAGATGAAAAAAAAAGATTTGGTTCAAAAGAGGTCAGAGGTACTACAGAAATGTGGTGAATTATTATGAAATTTGAACCCTTTTAACTGAGGAAATTGTAATCGGACAGCGTCATGTCATTGACCCATAATCCTACCCGGGGCAGTTTCCGTTTAGTTTTGTTTCATTCACACATGTTTAACGCACAAATCTTGCATATTTAGGCTCTTCCCTCATGATACAGTACCTTAAAAAAATGAAATATTGGTCAAACTGTTTTATGAAAAGGAAAAAAATCCAACTTTGAGCTTTTCCAACAGAAGGGTCATACTCGGTGCCTCTCCCAGACAGTGGTAAACACAGAGCTTCTAAATGTAGACAACGCTCCAGCCCCTGAGGTCTGGATCCAGTCTGCGAGCACAGAGAAGCAGGGAGCGGAGCTGGCTAGTCCGTTAGCCTCCTCTGGGAGCTTAGACACAGGAAGCTCTATGGAAACATGATGTATCTAGATAGAGGGAGAGTAAATAAGATATGAGTTTATATGGCTCAGCTTGGGAATTTAACCCACAACTTGGAGACGGGAAGAAATGGAGCTTATTCACAGCGCGGAAGGAATGTAGAGGAGGTTAGGTTAGTTTGATATCAACTGTTTTAAGAGCTATAGTTTAGGTAATTAAGGTTTTTTAACATTCAAAACTGGGACACACCCGGGTTTGGATGGTTGGTATAAATAAAATTGTGAAAAGAGTGAGTAACATTTTGCATTCACGTGTCGAAGGCTCTTCCGTCACTGCATTTTCTTTGCTTTATGGTAAATTTGCAAACACTATTTTCAGTATTTTGGCTAAACAAATGGCTATTTATGCTCCTCCTTTACTGTCAATGGGATCAGATTATTCAAAAAATTGTGACACCTAATTCTGTCCTGATGTAGTTCTGGTTTAGTCTTAATTTAGTCCTGGTTTAGATCAAATTGGTCCAAAATAGGGACACCTGAGACATTTCTTGTATAAAACTGGGACAAATCACTGATTTTGGATAAATCTGCTGGGACAGGAGACACAGGGCGCAAAACTGGGACGGTCACAGGTAAATGGGGACGTCGGGTCACCCTAAATTAAGGTGTCAGGAGGGTCAGAATTTGCTTTATAATGGTCAAAATGTTGATGTTTTGACCTGGTTTCTGGCTAATATCTCTATAATAATTACTAAAGGTATCCACATGAAATAGAAACGGGCACAAAGTCCAACGGTTTCTCTGTCAGCACAATTGAATTAAGGTAGTTCTTGTGGTATTAGAGCAAACTTTTTCATTAAGGGCCTCATAGCAAAACATGGACGCAGATGAGGGCTGATCGGGGGCCACAGACTGTCGCTTAATACAGTGAATAATTAAAATATGAGGGTTTATAACAGACCTTTATTCATGCCCAGACCCTCAATGGGACTTACTAGATATTCTATCGTTGGCTTCAGGGGAGTTGACGCGGGGACAAAGGGGTCTCTTGTCCCAGGCCCCAGAATTTGACCCTCTTCCTGTTCATGTATATTAGACGAGGGTCCATGTGAGAGGTCTTGTCCCGCGCCCCCAAATTTCTATCAACAGGCCTGGTTGGGCTTTATCGAGAGAAAAGAAAAACTGCTCTGAGGTCGTTTGGACGTGCCTGTATTAGAGTATTAAAAAATAGTAGCAATCAGTCAACAAAGACACGTTTTTTGTCATATAAAGCAGCATTTCCCAACCATTCTTTAATCTTTCGAGTATGTTTTGCAGGATTTTGGACATCAATATGATCACATTATGATTAAAAACAAGAAATAGTATGATTAAAAAGAAGAAATTCTAACCAAAATGGGCCTAATTGGTATTTAAACTTTAGTAAATAGATAGAGAGGGTAGTTTAGGGAGAAAACGTAACCCCACGTGATTAATGTATGGCATATATGTGTACCCAGTCCATAACAAAAAAACAATACAAGTCAACACATTTTTCTGTTTGCTCATTTCTTTCAAAAGCAGTGAACCACTCCTATAGCTAGTTATATAGGTCCCTGCACTCCAACCGAGCTTATGATATGAGATTTTATAACACCGTGAATGCAAAGAATGGGAAGCCTTGGTACAATAAAAAAAACGCAAAGTTGAAAAAAGTTGTTTTGTGGAGTTTTTGAATGTTTCTTTGGTATTTGCTTCTCCTTTGTGGCACCGAGTACTGAATGCATGTCTCGAATGCCACACAGCCTCGCCACAGCCGGGACGTGTACCGCCAGAGGCACTTCTGCTCAGAACTGCCTCTTCACATACCGAACACACACAAACACACACGTATACGCAAACACACAGCTCGGCAAATACTGTAGGCATCCCAAACTCTAAAGGACACACTCTGAAGATCTAAGTTAAGCATTTAGTTCAATACAGTTGTTTATTGTTCACAAAGACCTTGCATTCTACCACGTGTGTTTACAATAAGTTGGCCTGTACGGCGCCAGACCTTCCACCAGAAAAAATATGCAATACACCTTAAATATATCTTATTACCCATCTCCCGACAAACAAATAATCACACTTCGCCATCTGTACCTCTCAACCAATCCCCATAACTATTCAAATCCACTCTCTTTCTAATTTTACAGCTCCAAATCAACCAAACTTCAGTGTTTCAGATCCGCACTGGTCCCACTGGTCCAGCACCTGTTGTCTATGACAGTTAAGGGCCAAATGCAGGGGACGAATTTAACGTCTACAGACTAAACTATGACTTAACTTTGTAGTATAATTTGCTCAGTTGAAAATGAGTGAGTCGGTACGTTTACGTGCACGTCAGGGAAACTGGGGAACTGGCCTTTTTAAACCATGGAGGATTAACAGCAGAGTCCGATTCACAGCAGAAGAGGTAAGAAATAATCATATAAAACTTAAATCTTTTCTGATCTATGTTATAATGTTGTTTCCTCATCACAAACATACCCAGAGTTGCGTATTGTCTCATTCACACATGTTTAAACACACAAACCCTGCATATTTAGGCTGAGTTCTTGATTCAAAACACTCCGTTCCACCTTGTGATGTCATGTGGTAATACAGGAAATGCTCCAGTGTGTTTTTTTCAACTCCCTACAATTTTGCAGAAACATTCAGAGCATTTCAGTCCTGGAATTGCCCGTCTCTACTCAACAAATTAACTTGAAATCTACCACTACATGACATCACAAGGTTGAGCAGAGCATTTTGAGCTTAGGAGATGCTGACCGTATTTTTCGCACTATACGTCGCACCTTCTTCCAGGGTTTGGGTGGTTCCTGCGACTTATACTCAGGTTCGACTTATATATTACATTTTTCACACTGACAGCCCATAGACCAAATATATGAATCGTATATATGAATTAAAAATGGAAAAAAAAATTGGTTTTAGAGACAAATAATAAAGAAAAGAGTTGTTTTCTCGTTTTCTTATTTTTGGTTCTATATTGAAAAACAAATGAACAAAAAATTATACACGGATTGTTCTCTATTCTGTTGTTTTTATTACTAAAACTTCTATAACTTGACTTTCGGGATGAAATGTCAGTTCTTGGTCTCTGATTTTATAAAATAAATTTCCCCCAAAAAGTGCAACTTATAGTCCGGCGTGACTTATAAATGTTTTTTTCTTCTTCATTACGCATTTTTTGGCTGGTGCGACTTAATAATAATAATAATAAAGAATTACTCAAACATGTATATGAAACAAAACACAACTCCATGCATGTTTTTGATGGAGTAACAGGGCTAAAAGCTCACAAGAGTCCATTTTGCGTAATATAAGAGCTTTAACATTACATTTTTAGTAATTACATCACCCACCCCTACTTCAAATAGTCCAAACAAACTCCCAGAGAGCTGCTCTGACCACTTCTCCGCAGCCTCCTCTGTTGTGTTCACCGCGGATCAAAATAGCAGCAGTCCAGTCACCCGCACAGCCTCTGCCTTTGATTAGCCAGTGTTTATTGGAAAACAATAATGTGAGAAGAACCCTTTTCTTTCGAGCTTGTATAGCACAGGGCCACTCAAGGGCCAGTCTGACCCCGCTGACCCTTGACCCCAGCCGACCCCTGGAGGTTAAGTGGACGGGTCAAACGGGCCGGCTCGATAGAAAGGGGCGGGTTTAGGCGAAAAGAGATGACCTATGATAAAGGGGGTCAAAGGCTCTTAAGCTCCGCCCTCATCTAGACTTGAAAGAGTTTCTGAAATAATGTTGTGGGTTATTACAGCCGAGATACGGGTCAGGTAGAAGGTCTGTGGAGGGGCAAGCCAGCTCACAGTACGGATGCGTGTTTTTAAAGGTTTTTAGTGACCTCGTAATGAAACAATCGCTTATAATGTCGTTTCCTCATCGCAAACGTACCTGGAGTGGTGTTTTGTTTCGTTCGCACATGTTTAACACACAAACCCTGCACAGAAAACACTCTGTTCCACCTTGTGATGTCACACAGGAAGCGCTCCACTGCGTTTTTAAACTCCACACACGTTCACTAGAATCATTTGGATAATTTAAGGCCTGGAATTGCCAAACTCTGCTGTGCAAAAAGGTAAAATGCGGCTGTAAACTTGAAAACTACGACTTCAGGACATCGCAAGGTGGAACAGAGCATTTTGAGCTTTGGAGACGTGGAGAGATTAACAATAAAGGGTGTGTGCGTGAAACAAAACACAACTCCAGGTATGTTTTTGAAGAGGTATTAACATTATAACATCTTAAATCCATTTTTCGTAATAGAGGACCAGATCTTTTCCCATTTGCTACCATTCCTACAGCAACTTCGACCCGACTGTGATCACCTTGCAGCACTACCCTCATCTTATGTTTTGTTTATTCGTTGGCGCCTCCCAGTCCGTTGGTGTTCCCGTGAGCTGGTGAGCCATGCTGGCGTTTGTGTGTGCGCAGATTCAGATAGAGCGGTGACAGACAGGAATGCCATCTAGCTTCTTATCATTAGCGCTGCTCACCTTATACAGCCCGACACACACACAGACACACACACACACATACACACAGCTGTAAGCACATTAGCAGGCCTATTAACACACACGCATTCAATCGTGCTGGATTCACTCCTGTCTCACCACTAGAGAAGCGCTAACAATGGCAATTCACAGTCTATACATTGGAGTCTTTGTTGCAGCAGACTTAAAGGTGCAAGACGTAACTGCTGGTTTCTATGGAGATGCCGTTGTTCTGCCAGGAATGTCCCACAGTACGACATTAAACAGCTTTACCGTGCATTTATTCAATTACAGGTGGGTTTATTGCTCAGAAATACCGAGAAAAACTGACAATCTGACTGTGAGTGGGGTCGCCTCTCCGCAGATCTGAGCTGGAACTTGGTCTGGTTTGGTCTCCGTGACAAAAGAAAGGTTTAATGCCACGCTATGAAATATTTGTCACCATGGAGAAAAGCATTTGACGGACCTGCCACCAGAAAAGCTACAAAAAGCACCTTTAAAGCCACAGTGTTTTTCTTTTTAGCACCCAAAAAATGAAATAAAAGCAGATTTTGTTTTTCTTTTTGGTCGTGTTTATGGCTCGGCCTGTTACGATAACTGCTAAATCCACTGATGAAAGATGGAACAATTATTTTTGGCATCTAATTTATAGTGTGTACTTTTCCTTTGGGCTTGGTGGGGGAGTTTTTGCTCTTTTTCTGCACTATGATAAATCTCAGTTGAAGAGGGTTGAGGGCTTTTATGACTCATTCTAAATGTATCCCAACGACTCAAGTGTTTCATTCTGCTATTTATTTTTTGCAGCTGTGATATATATATATTTTATGTATATTATGCATTTAGAGTAGTTTTTTGGGAGGGGGTGTAAGCCTGCTTTTTATTTATTGTGTCGGTGGGATAAATTAGTTTCAGTGTTACTTCAAAATGTGATATCGTGACTGGCCTGTTTATTGCTTTGAAAAACCCGTGTCGTTATTGTTTGCATCTCCACAAACCTGACTCTTTCCGTGGAAATGGTGTTCCTGTTGGCTATAATCTTCCCAGTATGGTATAAAACGTATCTATCCTCACGGAGAATGTACGGTTTAAACTTTCTATTTCGTGAAAGTTCCAAACTGTCCTTTTAACCAACCAAATGAACTCAACAACAGAGATGGAGGATGTATCGTAATATTGATAATAACACTTCATTGTTGCCATGACACCAAAATGTCAAACTGGATTTCAAAACTACGGAAAAGGCATGACACTGATGTCAACAGACGAGTTCAATGATGTAATTTTCAACCAAAATTACACCACCTTCTTTAATATTATCACATGCTAAAGCCATTCGGGAAAGGTCAAATTCTGTAGTTTTTTTCAGTGCCAATGCTTCAAATCTCCATCTAATTTTGATACTAGTTGTAGAATCAGTATCTTGTAACTCAGCAAACTTGCAAAATAATCTTTCAAACAGGAGTGTGAAGCCACATTTCTGCACATATAAAGTGAACTTTAATGTCATTTCAAAGTCTGTGTCATACTGAACCTTAACCGGGACAATAACAGGCCCTTTTAGACGTTATTCTGACATAATACATAAACTATAATTGCCCAGTCAGCAAAAACCGGTTTTAAACTGGTTTTGTTGTTCTTAAGGAGCAAATGTCCCGAACTTCCAACCACTTTTTCTAATTTTCTATTACGAAATATTCATAACATTCGAACACAGTCACTCCCGTCTGTCTTATGTCCCAATGTCACGCCTACATACCAGTTTTACATACCTCTAGTTTAGGCCCAATCAAAGATTAGATAAGCGTGAACCATTATTTGTCCCATAATGGAAAAGTTCAAGAACAGCAGAAGTCCAGGTGGAAAAAAACTGACTTAAAATCTAACAATACGATGGATGTAGTCGACTAACGAACTTCTTGGTCGACTAGAGACACGTCCTGCAGATTCGTTAGTCGACCAAAACAGGGGCGTGGCAAAAGTTCTCAAAACTTTTACGTATCTCTGTGTATCTGACCTAAACTGCGCTCACAGGACGGCACCTGCACGGGAAAAACGATGCATTTAAACTTGCGAATCATCAGTTTAATCTGGGTTTGTATATATAGTACATGCCGAAAAATAGCATCTCTTCTAACTTACTAACATCTCATTTGTGCCGTTGTCCCATATAAATCCATTTAAGTCCTCAAAAACGTACCTGGAGTTGTGTTTTGTTTCACTCACACATGTTCATCGTAGTTTTCAAGATAACGGCGACCTTTTACCGTTAGGTCGGTAGAGATCGGCAATTCCTGGGCTGAAATTATCCCATTGATTTCAGTGAAGGTGTGTGGAGTGGGGCACTTCCTGTATTACCACATGACGTAAAAACGTGGAGTGTTTTCCGTTCGAGCGGAAAAACTCAGCCTGAACGCGCAGGGTTTGTGTGTTAAACGTGCGAATGAAACAAAACACAGCTCCAGGTGCGTTTGTGACGAGGAGACATTATGACAAAGATGAGAAAATAGCGTCATATTTGCCCTTTCATCGACTAAAGGATTACAGCCCGACTAAACCGCACCGCGCAGCTCCTCAAACCTCTCGGAAAGAAGATCTGCTCGCATGTAGCTCCGTGGCAGCAGAGAAAGCATGTGCAGCCCTTATGTCTGGTCTCTGTAAATAATCCCACACCGTATACACGCAATACATCCAAGTCCCAGTGCAGCCCGCGCGCTCCTGGCCCGGCTTTGTGCTTATTTCAGCAGCCCATTGGTGCAAAGAGGAATCCATTAAACGCAAAAAAAAAGAAAAAGAGGTCGGAGGGAGCATCATATTGTAGAGCGCTGAGTGCTGCATTCCCCCGTTGTTATTATTGCCAAATCGAAGAGATAAAAGCGACTGGTAATAAAAGTCATTAAACGGAATAGGAAAAAAAACAGATTTTAATAGGGCCTTGTCGTCGCGGATTTAGGAGCCTTCCGATCGACTTCTCCCGAGTCCAGAATCGCGCGTGGAGAAATGAAAGAGAGCTGGAAAAGATGCACCGTGTAACTTTTCTGGTGGAAGGTCAGCCGTCTGCTCATCTCCGTGGCGATGTTAGTGCTTTGCCTGGGATGTTCCACAGTATCATTAAACAGCTAGATCTTCATCAGTTCAGTTATGGGCGTTTTTATTCATCAAAACGAACGGCAAAAACATCCACGAGTAACGAGAGCGGGGCCACTTCTCCACAGAGCTGACCGGTAAACTCGGCCTTTCTCGTCTCCATGGAGATAGTTAAATTAAACGCCATATATTTCAGGACAAAACACATCTACGTGGATTTTGGACCTGCAGTCACACAGTGCACCTTTCAGATTCATTGTGACTGAATCAAAATCAAAACCAGAATTTGAACAGATGCAATTCAATCACAAAAGCTGCTAATTTTTGAAGTACCATAATTTCCCACACATACAACTAAATATTCTGTATAAAAGCTGCTAATCCCGTAGTTTAGATCTGCAAAAACATGTTCTGAAATGTGATTCTTGCATTGGTTTGTCAGGTCATATTTCAGATTTTTTAATGAAGAAATGTAAAATATGCAAAGAGATTATAATGTATACAGGAGCATAACAAAGCAAAGAAAAGAAAAGACAAGTGATAGGCAGGATTCTATGTTTTTTTTAAGCTTTCTTATTGTTGGAATGTGCAATGGATTAGACGTAAAATTCTAATTCTTTGCTCAATACTGTAAAAGTACTTTAATATTACGCTATTTTCTGATTTTCTGATGTTATAATGTTGTTTCCTCATCACAAACATATCTGGAGTTGTGTTTTGTTTCATTCACACATGTTTAACACACAAACCCTGCATATTTTATATTATATTCAAACAGAAAACACCCTGTTCCACCTTGTGATGTCATGCCGTAATACAGCAAGCGCTCCACTGCGTTTTTAAACTGCATACACTTTCACTAGAATCATTTGGATCGTTTCAGCCCTGGAACTGTCCATGTCTACTGAAATAAAAGGTTAAAAAACAAACAACTGTTAACGTGAAAAGTACTGCTTCATCACAACGTGGAACAGAGCATTTTGAGCTGTGGACGGATTAATAATAAAGAATTACTCAGACATGAGTGAATGAAACCAAACATAACTCTGGGAATGTTTTTGAGGAGGAAAAAACATTATGAAATGGCTTTAATCCCACAGGAATCCATTTTGCGTAATATGGGACCTTTGACGAAACCAAAAATCAAAGAATATTTCAGTCTTTTAGTCAATTCTCCCGGACTCGTTTAATATGCGAACTATGAATAGAGTCCTATTATTAGGAAAACCACAGATCTAATTGTAATGCCGAAGAAAATACTGAAAAAACAGCAATTAAGATACTTTTCCAAAACGAGAGGAGACGGAGCCAGGCCGAGGAGAGGAGCGCACTGCTGACGCACGACTGAGCTGCAGCAGTCTGGGACAGGGGACAGTTCCAGCTGGACGGGGGATCGTAAGGAGAGCTCATACTGAACCGTGTGACCTGTTCCTGGTTTGTTTAACTGGAGCAAAAAGGGCTGCAAGTCTCATCACAACAGAATCGAAATCACTATTGTAAAGGGCCCGGGTTACACTGTTTTCTCACGTCTATTCTAATGTTGTTTCTTCATCAAAAACGTACCTGGAGCTGAGTTTTGTTTCATTCACCAGGTTAACACACAACTAAATCAATTAAAATACTGTCTAATATGTTACAAAATACTAAAACAATAAATACTAAATGCTAATAAAATACAATCCATCAATTAAATACTGTCCCACTTTAACTGTAGGCTTTAAGCTGCATGTTTTAATCGTATTTAATTTGTTTATGTTGTTGTAAGGCGACTTTGAGTGTCCAGAAATGCAAGTAATGAATAAAATGCATTATTAAGGAGCTGTTAACTTAAAAACTACTTCTTTGTGACAACTCCAGGTATGTTTTTGAGGAGATAACAGCATTATAAGCTCACAAGAGTCAGTTTTGTGTAGTAAAGGACACAAATAGCTGCAATGCTTGAAGTAAAATGATTTCCTCTACAAAATATCCTCTTATTCTGCATAAAAAAACTCCTAACCTTGTAGTTTAAATAGACACAAATACTGTATGCTCTGAAATGTGATTCTTGTATTAGTTTGTCACTTTTTTGTTGCTTTTGAAACACTTTTATAAAGCAAACCTTGAACAAAATCCTATAATTAACACAACATTCAAGGTGCACTGTGTAACTTTTCGGTAGTGGGTCCATCAGCTTGTTGTTTCTATGGAAATGTCACTCTGCTTTCTGCCTGGAATGTTCCACAGTGTGACATTAAACGGCTCTACTTTACATTCAGTCAATTACAGGTGGTTTTATAGCTCAAAAACACAGAGAAAAACAGGTATTCTGGTTTTGAGCGTGGGGTCGCCTCTCCACAGATCTGACCTGTAACTTGGTCCGGTTTGGTCTCCACGATGATAGACAGGTTTAATGCCGTACTGTGAAACATTCCAGACCAAGCAGAAGGTACGACATTGCACTTTTAACGCGCGCTTGTCGAGAAAAATCGCAATATTTTTCCCTAAATCGCTGGAGATTGGAGAAACATGTCAAAGCCATTATGCAAAGCTATGTGGCGGTTAAAGTCTAAGGGGGTAGTTTGAGGGCATTTTTAAAGGGTGGCAGACACATGGCGACTATGGTTGGACCTAGAATGGGTGATTTAAGGAGGACCGTCAGGGAGGGAATGTCTGGGTTAGGACTGGGGCGAGGAGAAGAAAATAAGGAATACAGATGTTGCATGGACGAAACGAACCGATGAACAATATATTCCATTATTTTGAGGTAGTAGCAAAGGGCAGCCTCAAATTTGGGTCTTTGGTGAGGTATAATGAATAGGGAGCTAGTTGCTATACGAAAACCAGCATCATTACCGAATAGCTCTCTGATATCATGGCCAGAGACTAGTTTCAAAGCCCCGTTTCAAAGTGAGAATCGTGTGGGTTTTCGGATTGAAACTTAAAGCGGGACAAAACTTAAACTTCGCCCAAAAGCGCATCGCAAACGGAGCTGGTTAACCGGGCGGTACCTGGACGACTTAGGACTGGTCATTTAATGAAATAAATTTGGTCATTTTGTGTTTTTAATAATCAAGGTTTTGAAAAACTCGTGAAAAAACATTGTGAAATAGAGGATTATTAAGAAACAAGTTACTCCTGAGTCCTGTTATTATGCGGCTATACAAATGTTAATCTACGCCAAACTCCGCCCTTGCAGCCAAGTGTTTGTAAACAGAAACACCTTCAGTCTTTTGTAACGTCACCCACTACTGGAAATTACAGAGGCCAAACCAAAAATCTGCAAATTTATCAAGTTTGCACTGAAGTCGCCTCATAATGAGATCAGTAGATAACGTATTGAAACACCGTATCCCCAGTTTAGTAACAAAAAAGTGGATTATGTCTTCAGTTCCTCTTAAAACCAAAGCCTCACACTCAACAATCAAATAGAAATCGTAATGCGGCCCAACAAAAACGTGCAAGGATGCAATTATGTTGGAAACAGAACATCCTACAAAGAAAAAAGTTTATTTTTTTAATCAATTCCTGCTAGCCTTGTAGTTAAACCAATACAAACATGTTCTGAAAATGCCGAGATTAGAACGGAAGACGCTACATATTCACCGTAAAAGCTTTTATTCAACCTTCTTTTGTAATTCAATTCAGTCTTTTCTTATTATACTAATGCTTCTGTGCATAATTAAAACGCACACTGTGAACCGCATTCTGATTTGCAACATAAATCGCATATCTAATCACAATATTCAGTTTCTCCAAATTGTACAGCACTACTATTCATACGTGAGAGATCCGTGATAATGTTTGCGCAACGCACCGTCTCCGCAAAACATAATCTGAGACGGCGAGTAACAAAAGCTAATACTTCTAATACAGTCACACGTACAATTTCAAATTTCAGCTGTTTCAAAACATCCGTAATCTGAGTCTCGGTAAATCTATGGACGACAGAACTGAAGTATCTCTGGCCACGCTCACATTAGCCGAGCCGTTTCTATTACACTGAAACGTGCCCTATCCGCTTTCCTTTCAGCAGACATAATGGGACGGAGACATGGAATCTGGTCTCTCAAATGTACCACAAATAATGGAGAAACGATATGCTAAAAACTTCCACTTTCTTGGAGATCAGATCACAATATTGCTTTTCTTTTATGTATTTATTCGCTTTTATGGATTTAGACTATAGTTTCGTTGCAAATGAAACTGTTCTAAGAGTTCATTCTTCATTTTGATTGGTTAATTCCCGCTGCCGCTCACTCAGAGCCATTGGGAAGTTGAACAGTAGGAGGGAACGTAGGATAAAAGTGAACTGAAGGAGGCTGGCGTCACCTTTAGCGTTCGATTGTGACCAAATGAAGCCAGTTGACCAGCGGTTATAGCGGCTAATCTGCAGCCAGGGACCATATCGGGAAATCCGGGTGCAAAAATCAAAGCGCCAATCAGGAGCGAGGGTGTTGAAGGCCCAGCAACGAGGCTGTCGATCAACCGAACGGCAGCGACAGTGACCTCGAGGAAAGGAGGCACCTGATCGGTCTGTTATTAATGTTCATGTTCATATCTTGATTTGTGGACAGAATAGCGCAATAAAAACACCAGGATCATGTACAGATGGTTAATACGAACATTTTAAGGTCAGAATGACGAGCCCGACAGCAGCAGTTGCAGAAACAAGTGAAGATTTTTTAAATAGAAGTTCATAAACTTTGAAGGAACCAATTCGTAAATCTATGGTAGAGATCGACAGACCATAACCCGAACCCTAACCCATTAGGGATGTAACGATATGCAAATCTCTTGGTACGATATTATCACAATGCGCATCTCATGGTACAATATTTATTGTAATATTTTTGAGGCTGATATAATTATAGATAGGACGCTTTTTTGCTTTTAAAATACTTTGAGAAGATTTTGGTGTGAATTATTACTGTCATAATCCCAAGAATTCAAACAGTAAAAAACATTACTTCCTGTTGTCTGCGCTGAAGTGAATCATGGGATATGTAGTTCCCGATGTTTATTAGCTATTGCTACTATAAAACAATGCATTTAAGCAAAGGAACTTGCAATTCAATATATTGTGACAGCCCACGATATGATTGTGAGTCTTTTGACAATACGTAGCACGATATTTCAGTTATTGTTACATCCCTACATTTTTCCCCCCCACATTATGCAATTCAAATTTACTACAAACTCCCCCAAGCTCTTTTTTTTAACCACAAATCTATAAAGAGAGCTGTGTAGTCAAGTTTTGTTCATAATAAAGTATTAATATAAAGCTTTGTGTGTATTTTTTAAGCAACAGAAGTCCAAATATCGGTCCATCTCTAGTCTATAATGAGGGAAAATGTTGGGTTTTTTATCACAGAGCTGCATTATTCAGCAAAACACTGAATTACAATGACGAAAATACTGACAAAAATAGTCACATGGATGAGATCAGGGTTCTGTTATTATCACCAAAGCACCAGTTCTAACCACAAACCTGCATCTCTAGCCCTGCGCTCACCTCTCATCACTGGGATGGCCGCTCTGCCCCCTCCGCTCCCTCCTGGAAATCCAGATGTTTACACTAGCTCGAGGCTCAGCCATGTTTCCATGACGATAGGAGATGGCTGTTTGTCACACGGCCAGGGGTAATGCACCGGATTGGGGATCAGCGCTATCCAAACAGACAACCTTTGCTCCACTGTCTCTGATTTTAGACAGATGTGAAAGCCGGGGCGAGTGATAGTGATGGAAATGTGGTGTCTTTTTAAAGGTGCACTGTGTAACTTTTTGGTTTTGGGGTCCATCACCTGCTTGTTTCTCTGGATATGTCGTTGCTCCACCTGGAATGTTCCACAGTGTGACATTAAACAGCTCTACTTTACATGTATTCAATTACAGATGGTTTTATAGCTCAAAAATACAAAAAAACAGGCATTCTGACTGTGAGCGGGCTCGCCTCTCCACAGATCTGACCTGTGACTTGGTCTGGTTTAGTCTACATGAAGATAGAAAGGTTTAATATTATACTGTGAAACATTCCAGACAAAGCAATGTCATGACGCTGTCCAGTTGCAATTTCCTCAGTTGAAAAGGTTCAAATTTCATAATAATTCACCACATTTCTGTAGCACCTCTGACCTCCATGGAACCAAATCATTTTTTTTTTTAGAAATCATGAGTTATTCTGCATGTTTTTTCTACTTAAAGTGTTAAAATGTCATGTGGTGCGACCGTGCATCATGTGGTGCGACTAATAACAGCAGGAATTCTATGGCTGGACTTTTAATAACAGACAAAATAGACTTGGGTGAATGGGATTCTTTATTTGATGCATTTTCCAGGGCAGTAGTTTGTTCATTAAACACAAGCAGGCGACTGTCATATTGGACAGCAAAAGAAAATATCAATATGCATTAAAAATCTAAAGAAATGCCAACAGTTACTCAGAGCTTAGATTAATATCCCAACCATGTTTTAGAAAATAAAACAATTTTAAGGTTATTCTCGGTCGCACCACATGACATTTTACACTAAAATGCTTAATATAAATGTTAAACATAGATTTATGCACCTGACACTGTAAATATTTGAAAAAGTTCAATAAAAACTAATATTTTTTCTATTTTAAAATTTGTTTGTTGAAAATCCTTATGTCATTGACCAAATATGGAGAAAAGCACTCCACCAGAAAAGTTACACAATGCATCTTTAATACAAATATTGTGCTATATTATGTGTCTGAAAATGTTTGGTTGAGGTTCAAGAATTGCAAATAGTGAAAGGATTGTAATATGCAACACCAAAGTGCAGAAATATCAGCGCCGTTTGAAGGAATATACAAAATTACAGTTTATATTTTTCATTTCTACTCTCTTTTGCTGCTGTTTGACCGATTTCTGACAACAGATGATACACTCAAATTGTTCTTATGCACAGCTTCAATCTAAGGTTGAACAATTTCAGGTCTAAACTACAGGGTTAGCAGTTTTTCTGTGGAATAAGGGTATATAAGGATATGTGAGGATATTTTCATGCTCGAGGAGATTATGGAACTTCAAAAATAGCCCTTTCAAATTGCCATTTCCATTAGCTTGTTATTAGCCCTACTTCAAAACTATAATTTTTGGTCTTGAACATTTTTATTACTGTGAGAATAAAAATAAATGCTTTTGGTCCATTAGTTCTATTTGTAGTTCGGCATGACAAATCGGGTTTGCGGTCGATTCACTTGCGGTCCTCTTTAGCCCACAAGCCATTTATGAGAAAATGTTTAGTTTCTTTGAGCTAAAACTTAATCTAACCAACTGTTTCATGCACACAGCAAAAACTGGCATAACCAACTAGTCATTAAAGATATATTTTCACTATTCTGATGCTTGTGACATAAGTAAAGTAAAGAAAAACAGAGGGCCAAGGAACGACCCCTGAGGGATTCCAACGCAGAGATCGTCAGATGTGGGGTTTTTTATGGCCGATTGTTTAAACTCCAGAGAAACCAAAGCCCAATAAGTTCTGCCTGTATATTTAAGCCAATAAGTAGGGGCAATTTTAATTATTTTCCACAAATTATATCATTTGAATTCACTACAGACTCACCCGCAACCTTTTTTTTTAAACCACAAATCTATAAAAGAGCAGAGTAGTCACGTTTTTTTGCACTAAAATGTTCAATTAAAGCTTTATGTATAGACTTTAGGCAGGAGGTCAACCCAAACAAAACATCGGCCACAGCTGAAGATTGAAGGTTCAACCAATATATCAGTCTAAACATATAAAATTAATGTTTAGTTTAGAATCTGATGTGCTTAATTTGCGTCAAAACTGTGAAAAAGTTTTGTTTCCTAGTTGCTCCATTAATGACTTTCTCTTTTCAAATAAAATATAAAGAGACAAGTGTAATAAAAAGCGCTATAACCAGGTAAACCCAGAGGCACTGACAGATACAACACATATTTTCGCACGGCGTTTCTGTGTATAAATAAATGTAACTAAACCAAGCAGAGAAATTCAACCCAAGATGATAGCATTCTGACAGAACATCTCATGAAAAAACTGTTGTGTCAACATCTTTTGAAATCCAGAGTCACAAGTTGAGGCCATTTTCCTGTATTCAAGCCGACAAATAACATATTCAAAAGCATTTTGTCTTTCTCTTCCACTGACAGCGGGCATGCGGGGCCCTTTCTGAGAGAGAGCTGTTAAAGATAAAGCCTCTCTCTGCTTTTCCCTAACAGCAAAATATAACTAGATCCACCCTCATGAATAGAAACAGCCCACACACAAACAGAAAGAAGGAGCCCTCAGCCACTAAAAACCCAGCACTCCCTGATTCGCCGCATACGACAGACTCTTGCAAGATTTATGGTTGGGATCTTAAATTCTGCACCTTTGTGGACAAAATGCTTGAAATGTAGAGGTCGCTGCTCAAAAAGCTCTTTGTGCGTCCTTGTGAATTCTTCGTTAAAATGTTACAGCGCATTTGTTGGTGTGCACAAAACATGCCCACTCCTCCACTCTCAAGGGCCACTCTACCTTGGCATGCATCTCGCTCCTTTGTCAACTGAACAATGCTAACAAATGTTCCTTCATGAAATGTTGTACCGCGCTAGATTGCCTGACACTACCACTCGATGTGTCCTTGCAGATTTTAGAAAGGAAGAAGGCTGTGAATGCCAGGGCTGCTCTTCACACTGAGGTTTGGGAGTGACAGAAAAAGTACGGACGGGTTTTCAGATATCGGTGATATCGGAAGGTTTTGCCAGATGTCAGTATTGGCTAGAAATCGAAAATGTTGCCGATATTTTTGGATATTTTGCCTCCATTTCCATCAGTGCAACAGACTAATGTGTGAAAATTTAAATAAAACAGCAATTAGGTTAAACATATGCCTGTTTTTTACGTGATCATGCAATAATTTCTTATATAGGTCAGATAAATACATTTTGTTATTATTTTTACAACAGAAAAACGTTTAACTTTTCTGCTTAACACACAAATGCTTTCTCAATGGAGAAGTTATTGCTTTGTCTGCAATGTTTCGCAGTAGATTAAACCGTTTTATCTTCGTGGAGACCAAACCAGACCAAGTTAGAGGTCAGATCTGTGGAGAGGCGATGCCGCTCACAGTCAGAATGCCTGTTTTTCTAGGTGTTTTTGAGCTAGAAAACCACCTGTAGTTTAATTTAGAGGTAGCTCTGTCTAATGTCACACTGTGGAACGTTCCAGGCCGAGCAATGAGCAACCAAAAAGTCACGCAGCGCACCTTTAATATCGGTATCGGCAAAAAAATAATCGATTAGCGACCACAGCAGCAAGTGAAACCAGCCCGGCCCGTGAGAAAGGCAAGCAGCAGAACGCTCGTGTAGTTCTGCACGGTTTTCATTGACAACATGATAAAAACGGGGAGGAGAGAGGGAGTACATGACGCAGAAAGCTAATTAGGATCCGCCGGAGCGTGAACAAATTAAGCAGAGTTATGAGCAGGCAAGAGCCAGACGTGTGCCCGTTTGTCTGGGCCCAAGGTGGAGCAGAGGAGGGCGCCCTTCACACTCCGAGACACCCTGGGCTTTAAAGCTACACTTCAGCCCGTCGACCGTAATTTAATTTCTATGGAAAATTTAAAAACAGATCAGCGCACTTTTACTCACAAGAGAGACGGGGCTGGGTAAAGTGATTCTCGTCTGATGGAGGCACAGTTTGGCTTGATTTTATTCTCCAATTTAATGTCTCTCTCCCTTTTTAATTTTATGATGATTATTTATGTTTTGATTTGTCCGTATTGTGATTTTAATGCATTTCTTATTCTGTAAAGCACTTTGAATTACTTTGTGTACGAATTGTGCTGTACAAATAAACTTGCCTCGTAGTTTTATTGTCTTAATAAGGAATAGAGTTAAAAGTTAATTAGAGTTTTATTTTATATTTCTTATATACTTGTATTATTGTGCAGCAATTCGGAAGCTGTTTTGTTTATGAAATGTACTTTATAAATAAGTGGATTGGAAATTCTGTAATCATTTTGCAAACGTTAAACGAGTATCAAATAGTTGAAAAGTGAATTTCAAGATTTGTTCTGGGACTGAACGATATGTCAAAAATGTTAAATATTTTACTCCGAACTTTGGATTTTCTTAGATTTTTTTTATCGATGTATTAAAAACATAACATAATAATTGCTTTCAATGTTAATTCCATGAACACAAATAAGACAGATATTTAATCAGTGCAATTTAATTTTAAAAAATCAAATAAAATCTCGCACTAAAGTCTAAACTCTGCACTAAATAACAGATTACAGAGTATTGGCTGTAGTTGTCTCAATAAAAAAAGCCCCAATTTCATTCAAATTCGATTAAATGCAACACCTTATCAGAAACTGTGGCAAAATATAGGATCTTCCATAATTTATTTAAAAATATTTCGCTCGTATTATTTAATAGTAGCCTCCGTAGTCTATTATTATTAATGGGACACACCACTACAATAGTGCACCCTCTCTGCGCTCTTATTCCAGGGAGTAAATTTGAGAATATTTTCATAACAATACCTATTGTGCATGCCCCATAACCCCAGAGGCACAGTTGCTCCCCCTAATAAAAAAAAAGAGAGGAAAAAAAATGAAAGCAGCGTCTCATCACTTGCATTTCCACCGGTCACGTGATCGAGTGACACGGAGCTTTGTGAGGGAAAAAAAAAAAAAAATTCGCCTAACAAGGAGCGCTGGATAAATAAGCAGACGTACACAAGGCTGAGGATATTGTGCAGAGAGACATATGCCAGTTTCTGAATGACACTCCAGAGGGACGTGGGACCTTATACCGTAACAGGATAGCAGCGGCGAGGGGGCGGGGGTATGTACGCGGGGGCGGGGCGGGGGGGGGTGTTTTTTAACCCCGGCGGGCAGACAGCACGCGGAGGATGAGGAGGAGGGGCGGGATCAAAGTGTCAAAGGGGGGAGGAGTCAGTCAAGAGCTGTCAAAAATGAATGAGGCGAGGGTGAGCGAACTTGACCCGGACATGAAGCTACGCGGCCCGGCCCCGGCTCTCATTGTGCGCATGCAAAAGTCAATCCTCTCCAGGCTCTCCATCTTCTTATGGATTTAATTCATTTGGGTAAAGGTTGGTAAACGTGCGCGGAAAGCTATAGAGTAATGGCAGGCGATATATCGAAGTATCGGCCGTATTATGGAGATGAAGTGCAAAATTTGAGTTGGATTTATCGTTTCAAATCTCAAAATTCATCACAACAGAGCTGAAAAAACATGTTGTACTCTCAAAATAAAGGTATATTTTCTGTTTGTGAGAGTTTTTTTTTTTTAAATCTTATGTCTGATAGAGAACTAATACACTTAAAGATACGTTTAAGATGATGGATTGCAAAAATATTATCCGGTATTGATTTCGTGTTGCTTAAAGTCATTCATTTTTGTCAATACTGCTCACTCATACCACAGAGAAGAGTGTCGTATAGTATAGAGAAGAGTATATATGTACATAGTGTATGGATGTGATGACTTAGATTCACTGGGACAAGTTTTATTTCATGATTTAATGGTTGAACGATTGTATTAAATTAACATTAACGTTATATTTTAATGGCAGAAGGTGGAAATGAGCATTTTTGCGATAACCTGGCACAAACATATCACCTCTTTGTGTAGGTCAATGTTTTTATGCGCACTGTCCCTTATAAATAGATTTAAAAACTAAACTAAACTAAAACGAGTGTAGCAACAACTATCCTGTAACAAGAAGGGGAAAAGCAAAAACAAATACGTGGAATAGACGGTACCTTTCATATAAACTATGAAAGGAGTTATTTTTAAAAGGCTCAACAAGCTTCAATAATTGAAATTTCAGAAGCAATTTTCCCAAACTAATTAATGTACAATTTGTGACTTCTGAATACTAAAACTATTCCCTACAAGCTTACAACAATAAAGTAATGAATGCAGAATATAATATGGGATATGATTAAAAACACAACAGAAACAACAGCACTAGGTCTGCCACGATAATTACTATACGGACTTATCGACTTGTGTTCCTTTTTTTCCTTCAACAACTGTGTACATTTAGAATATTTGTGGGGAATAATTTTGCATTGCGGTTCGATTTCAGTATTGTTATCGTGGCAGGCGAATTCTGAGTAATTATCCATCCATCCATCTTCTTCCGCTTATCCGGGGCCGGGTCGCGGGGGCAGCAGTCTAAGCAGGGGCTCCCAAGCTTCCTTCTCCCCAGCCACTTCCTCCAGCTCCTCCGGACGGACCCCGAGGCGTTCCCAGGCCAGCCGAGAGACATAGTCCCTCCAGCGTGTCCTGGGTCTTCCCCGGGGCCTCCTACCGGTGGGACATGCCCCGAACACCTCCCGAGGGAGGCGTCCAGGAGGCATCCGGACCAGATGCCCGAACCACCTCAGCTGGCTCCTCTCGACGTGGAGGAGCAGCGACTCTACTCCGAGCTCCTCCCGTGTGACCGAGCTCCTCACCCTATCTCTAAGGGAGCGCCCGGCCACTCTGCGGAGGAAACTCATTTCGGCCGCTTGTATCCGCGATCTCGTTCTTTCGGTCATTCACTCTGAGTAATTAAAAATACAAAATACAACAGAAACAACAACACTAGGTCTGTCACGACGGTATAAAGTGTTTCATTCTGCTGTTTATTTACTCTAGCTCATGTTTTTTTTTTCATTTAATTTCATTTTCATTTCATTCGTCATTTTAGAATAGTTTTTTGTGGTTTAAAGGTGCATGATATAACTTTTCTAGTCTCTCTTTTCTAGTTTCTCTGTGGAGACGTTATTACTTTGTCTGGAATGTTCCGCAGTACGGCATTAAACCTTTCCATCTTCACGAAGACCCAACCAGACCAAGTTACAGGTCAGATCTGTGGAGAGGCGACCCCGCTCACAGTCAGAACACCTGTTTTTCTAGGTATTTCTGAGCTATAAAACCACATGTAATTAAATAAATGCGAGGTAGAGTTGTTTAATGTCACACTGTGGAATATTTCAGGCAAAGCAATGACATCTCCATGGAAATAAACAGGTTACAGACCGAAAAGTTACACAGCGCTACCTCAAATCTGCTCTACACTTTTTGTGTCAGTGGCATAAATCAGTTTATCGTGTATATTATCTTCAGCAATATATCGTACGTCGAAATGTGTTATCGCGACAACCCTAAACAGCACTAAACTAAGACCGAATTACAAGAATGCGTGTAACCTTTTCCACTCTTAAGCCGTCAGCGGTGAATCAGGTGCATGAACTTGACCCAGACTGGAGCTAGGAACAGGAAGAAGGGTAATGAAGTGCAAACATGCGTTGTCATGCCATGTTAAAGCCATAGGATTAGAATTCCATAATGAGAGGATGGGGCACCATAATGCTAGCCTTCCTTTCAACGTGATGAGACGCCGAGGCTAAATTACACCAGGGGCCCGGCGAACAGATGCTAGGCTCGGGACGGGAGCGCGGTGAAAGCTGTGACACAACCTGAACACTGGAGACTGCACAAATTTAGTAAAGTATGGCAATTGCGAGTTGATTTGTGATTATAGGTGGTTTTACTGCTCGAAAATACCTAGAAAAGCAGCGTTCTGACTGCGAGCGAGGTCGCTTTTCCGCAAATCTGACCTGTAACTTGGTCTACATGAAGATAGAAAGGTTTAATACCCAAGCAATAATATGTCCATGGAGAAAAGTTACACAATGCACCTTTAACATCTGAGAAAAGAGTGAAATATGAACGGCTAAAGTACAAAGAACCAGTTTGTAGAGGTCCGATCTACAGGGACAACTGCTGTGTTTGCGATTGGATAACTGCGCCAACTCAAATTGTGATTTCGATTGCGATACGTTGTGCAAAGCTACTGGAGACAATCTGAAAGTTCAATGATCTGACAATGTGGAGAAGTTGAACAAATAACAGTGGCTTTGACAACGCCAAATGTATTTCTTTTTATTCGATTTATTTATTTTATTCAAGCATATTTTAAGACAAGGTAGAAGTCAAGGTGGATGAGATACTGCCCAAGTTTCCCAGTTTTAGCCAGAAAATGAGACAAGACAAGAGAGAACAAGGTAATACAACATTTTTTTTTACCTAATTCATGGATAAATCGATAATTTGTTAATAAATAATATAAATATTGTTGTAATTTCTTCTGATTTTGTTTGTTTATCATAAAATCTTACGAAATGAGTCAAATTACTGGGTTGCAGATAACATCACACCGATCTATAGGTCAATATTATTTAATACAAATGGAGGACAGCCCCAGTGAATAGTTAAAATTTAGGTTTTTGTTGTAACATTGCAAGTCAATGGGTTTAGCCACCAATAGAATAGATTACATTAAAGATTTGTGAGCTTTTTTTTGGATATTTAATGACAAAGCACAGTTATTAACAGGAAAATGTGTGTCTTGTCTCCCATCTGGGAATATAACGTTGCATTTTAGACCCTGAAAACCACCAATACCAACTTTTTTTTTACACTTTATGAATCTATTGGCAAATGTACTAAAGATAGGCATGATTTTCCCAATGCACAATGACAACCTGCACTCAAATCAACCCCAAAACACGGACAGTGCTTCAGCTACACTCAAAGATCCAGGCTGGAGATGTGTAAAAGAGCCATCCACTCCTCCTGACAGCTCGCTCGCCGCTCTGAGTGATAAGTCAAACACAGAGGACTCATTTCCCTACAGACTAAACAACACCTTGACCTTAACCAACCTTAACCTTCTCCCGCTGGACGTCTGCTATTATGTATTGCTTTCTTGTCTCCAACTTCCGCGCTGATTGTTGGTTCGCCCGGTTGAAAATCACAAAGTCTGCGTCTCTTAAATCACCGCCACGATGGCAGAAGACTGGAGAGGGCCTGATAACGCATGCATTTGTGTATGAATATTTATCTGAAAGCCTGGCACCGGAACATATGAGCCCGCATGGGAGCAAGAAATGAACCATCCATCTCCTCCCTGCTCCCCTCCTTCTCTCCTTCATTCACCCTGCTCCTCGCTCATCCCTTCTCTTCCAATCACCATTTCAATGCCTCTGTCCCCCCACTTCTTCTTCTTCTTCTTTTTTGCATTTTCCAACCCCTCCAGGCTTCCAACCCCTCCTCGTATCACTATTCTATCTTATTGCTCCCCTACCCCTTTTAGCCAATCCCTCGGCTGTGCATGGGGCTGATGCATGGAAGGGGTGAAGAGAGGGAGAGAAGGAGAGGAAAAAGCGTTTGATTAATGTCTTTGAGAAAAAGATAAATAATCGCAGGAGACTGGGGGCTGGTAGTTGGCCTTAGGGGAGTAAATATGAAGAGTTTTATAGCTGCTCACTTGGGAGAGGGGGGGAGAGAGGGAGACGGAGGAGGAGGAGGGGACACAAGATCCATTCAAGTATATTAGCTTCCCCTCTCGGTATACGCACAATAAACCCGGCGTGTATTCTGTTGCAGGCTGAATCCTACCCGGCGACATGGAACCATCTCACCCCACAGCAGCCTCTCTCCTCCAGGCGTGACCCCAGAGGAAGGAGGATGGACGCTGGATTCGTTTTACGCTTTTAAATAGTGTGGAATAACAAAATATGCATGCAAGAAATAAGGCTTATACAAAATCAACTGAGTAAACAGGAAAGAAGCAGTATCGAGATCTAGATACTGCGGTCAGTCTTAAAACTAGACACTCGTTTGAACAAGATGCTGAAGAATTCGTATGTCCCATGAGATTATGACAGAAAGTAATTTGTGTTAAAAAGCTGCAGTATAATAATAATAATAATACATTTTATTTCAAGGCACCTTTCTAGACACTCAAGGACACCGTACAAAGACAATCAATTAAAACAGGCAATAAATACAAAACAAAACAAAGAGAATGGACAGTGCAATGCAAGTAAAATAAAACAATCAGCAAGGAGATGGGTGATTAAGTGGGATAAGCTATTTTGAAAAGATGGGGTTTAAATCTGGATTTAAAAATTGGTAGTGATTCTACATTCAACAACAGTGTGTAACTTTCTGCGCGATCCCATGGAAATAGAAACCATGTCATGAACAGCCTCTGTCCTCCAGGCTCGGGCCCATAGAAAGGAGAATAGGTAGTGGATTTTACTCTGATATTTTGTTATTCTTCACAATCTACAATAAAAATGTAAAAAATGATGCAAGACTACGATACAATGGTTGATTTATTCTGGGGAAGAAATCAAAATCGGCAACAAGAAACACACATTTGAGAGAAGACTGAAATCTAAGAGTCACATGCTTTTGTTGAGGTGAGCGGGTTTTTCCTAAAAAGACAGAAGGAATATTTATCATTTTTAAATTTCGATTTCAGTGTGGTTTTAGTTAAATCTTTTTTTTTCCTGGGGATGTAACAAAACAGAAATATCGCGATATCGTATCGTCAAAGGTATCGTGGACCATCACAAAATATCGAATCACAAGTCTCTTTGCTTAAATGAACAGTTATGATGCAGAAAGAGCTAAAAAAAAACAGAGGGAACTACATAGACCATGATCCTTTGCTCCGTTTCAGTGCAGACGACATGAAGAAATAACTGTTCTAAGCACTTTTACATCTTCATTCTTTGGATTAAGTCTTGTGAAGCATTTTTAGAGGAAAAAGTAGCAGATTCACAGTTTTGTGAACCTCCACAAAATATTGTAATAAATATCGTACCGTGAGATGTTTATGGTGAAAATATCGTACAGAGAGATTTGGATATCGTTCCATCCCTAATGACAATAAATGTTGTACCAAATGACTGGTCAAAGCATTTTAGAATGACACTTATTATGTAGAATATCGTAATATCGTGAGCTTTTCCCACTAATACTGGTTCTGTTTATTGCCCTTATTAAAACACGCTTGCGTCACCAAAATTCACTGTATTACATGACATGATACAATTTGTTTGGTTTGGCATCTTCTGCTTCTGAAATCAACTCCTGACCAGAGTTTGGGCACATGATCTGGACAAAAACATGGAAGTATCGACTGTCTTAACCCTAAAATACACTTATGGCAGGGTTTCAGTTTGCTCTCTGGACTGTTTTAAGTAGCTATGCGCTTCCACTTTTTTGGTATCTACAAACAAATTACATTTTCAACACAGGAGCCGGAGCAGGATGAGATCAAAAATGATGAGTGATCTGATCCCAAAGATTATTTCTGTAGATATTCTCAGATTCAGTACAGCTCCGTTTGCCGTTTTTGGCTCAAACACTTTTCTCCACTGACTCCGGTGAAGTGTGAGTGTCTCAGAAACAGACAGGACTGGTTTCCTTCGAATGGCATACATAATAATGATGATATCTATAGGTACGTTTGTCAAAAGTGTTGAAAATCAGACATGAAATCGATACTAAAAGTAGCGTTGAAACTCGATGCTCATTTGAACAGGTATCGAGTCAAGAAAGTCACATTCGCAGGACAAAAATGAACCTTCCTGAATAGCTTTAGAATGATCTTGAGCTGTATCAGAACAAATATAAGAGCAAATAGACAAGTTTACGCCCATGGACCACTATGGAACCTACCTGGACGACTAAATAAAGAGCGTTTTTTATTATCGTCGTGTTATTGTTAGTGTCGAGTCTATTCCCTAGTAACAGAATCAACTTTAAAGTTTAGTAACGTGACAACACACATTGACAATGCAGTGTTCGGAGTTACTGTTGGGAAAGAAAATCTCAAATGTCTTTCGCAGGTTCAATGAAATAAACCGGCCGGGCTATCAGCACTGAAATAATTAGCAAGAATCCACGCTATTTTGTTCGCCATATCCTCCTCCGACGCTACCTCAGAGCCTTTTCCACCGCTTCTTTCAACAGGAGCGCCGAATCCCGCTGACACAAAGCCACGCAACCATCCGAGCTGCTTTCTTCTTGTTATTTCTTCCCCTCTCCGAGCCAGACCCTGTATATATGTTTGATGGGCCGATGTGGCGTGTGATGTAGCTGACAGCCCACCCCCCGCCAGTGCTTTCCAATCCTGCCCCGCTTTTAAGGCTTCGTCCTCCAGTGGCTGCATGCCTGTCCCCGGGAGTAGATTGCATCTTTTATTTATATTTCCCGCCCCCCCCTCCCCGTTTTTTTTTTTTTTTGCTTTATTATTTTTCTTCATGCCAGGAAGAAAGGGAAAAAAAAAAAATAAATTCTGGGGCGAATATTGCAATCGGCAGAGGAGGGATTGGCCAGCCTCCTCCTGTGAGCATGCGGGAGGAGAGTGACAGAGTGAGACTGGGCCCCCCCCCCACCTTCTCTGTTTATGGAGTCCCCGCACACACGCAGTAACTGACACACTTCCCCCCATGCGCGCGGCTCGCTTTCACACATGCGCCGCCAGCCGAAGCTAAAATATGACCTGGTTCTTGTCTTTCGTTGATGCTATTTCAGAACGTAAACATTCACAAACCCGGCGGTGAGGATATATAGGTCTGGGATGGAGACGCAACGAAATAAACGGAAAAAACGTCATGAATTCTTTATAGTTTATAAAAGGGTTTTCAGAAGTATCGAGGAACAGATTTTGAAACTAGATACGCATTTGAACAAGTATTGATACTGAAGAACTCGTCTCATATCACATGGTATTATGACAGCGCATAATTTGTGTTAAACGACCTGTATGATTTCATGGAAAACAGAAAGTTAAAACCGCACTTCAAAACATCTACATGGAGAGAGAACAAACAACAAAGGAACAACATTTCCAAGGAAACATAAGAGTTTGTGGAGATGCAAGCCTGCTCATATTACGGACAGGAGTGTTTAGTTTTATACCTTTATACTTTGCATTGAGGCTTTTATATCATATTAAAAATGTTTAGGCGTCAATACAATGAGCTAATATTCCTCACTTAAAATCGTCGTTGCATAAATAATAAAGTATATGGTGATCGGTAACGCTTGACAGGGGCTCCTTGAGACTTATTTTTTCCAACCAACTCAACCGATATTGCACATCTCATCATTGCTATAACATAAGTAGGCCGGAGGTGTCTGAAAACGCTATCATAATGTCTCGGACCAGTCCTCAAATGAGCTCATGCCGTTACACCTCTGCTTTGAGGACGCACTGGGCACAGAAACTCCACAATTTTAAATGAACTTTATGGACTAATTTGGATGATTTCACTGCCTTGTATGTTTTTTTTTTGCTTCCAGTGTTTCTTTTAAACTATGGACCGAATAATATTTGTGTCTGGAATAAAGAGTAAAGTGGTTGGACTCAGTATCAGAATGGTCCACTACTTCATTTGCTGAAACTTTCATTTAGGTCTTACCATAACCTATTTAGCAACACATAAACTTTAAAACAAAAAATAATAATTCATAGTTTTTGAGTCACATTAGTTGCCGATTAAATCTCCTTTTCTCAGATGTACAGAATGAGTCTAAGAAAAGACCTTTCGGAGACATTTGTGGTCAAGTGCCATAACGTTTGGTCTGTGTCCAGTCTGTAACTATGCTATTATTCTTCGTCATTTCTCATAAATACAAAATGCCTGAGCACAGCTTTTTCTCAGTGCACTTTGAATTTCAAGGAAATCATATTTTTCTGCAAACTTTCGCTTTTCAAATAGCCATGGCTCTTAAAACTCAAAGCGAGGAAAAGGTTGTTTTAAAGGTTTTTAGCAAGAACTCCAAAAATATAATATCTGACCATTCAATTTTAAGAGCTCTTTTATACAAAATAGGACACAAAGAAATTCTTGCAATGCTGCATCTGGACATCCAATTATCAAAGCACTGAAGTTGTTTTCGTCCAGAAATTTCGGAAATATGACGTCAATATGGTCTACGGATCTCATAGTTTCCCAATGACAGCGAGGAGTTTTCAGTTTCATGTTGTTTTCCATCGTAATCTCAATATTAAATAATCCATGTTTTGTTTTGTATATTTTCATGGCCTATTCCTACCAATGCATAATAACATTTAAATTCACAGTCTGTAACTTTTAGCCAAAAAGTAGAGTACAATAAAAACGTTTTTTTGTCATTTTTGTTGAAAAACGTACAAAAACATGCGTCGTTCCTCTGTGCGGGACAGAATCTCTGGGAGCAGAGCCTCTTCCTGCTTATTTTCATGGAAATTTAGCTTTTTTGGCTATATTCTCCATGGAGAATGTTGGAAGTCTGGTTTTAACGTTCTGTTTCCATGGAATCGTGCAGGTGACATGACACCAAAAAGTTCCATCCTGTACCTTTACCATTTGACGTACGTTTACAAAGAATTCATCCCTATTTTCGCAGCAAGTTCACCACAATATCTCCCGCTCAGTTGCTCTGTTATATCTGGGTGAAAGCAAAAAGGTGCATGAATAATTGATTGATCCATTTCCAGTATTTTGAATCCAAACTTTCCATTGTTGATTTGAGCACAGCGGTAATTGAATAAACCACTATGTTGTTGACATCACCATCACGCCATGTGAAATACCGAGAATATGTGAACCCTGTCCTATCTACAGTTTCAGGTCCAAGTACACAAATGAGATCATGTTATACAGTTAATAAAGCAGGCACAAGGCTTAATTTACAATGAGCAAATAGTTGATTAAGATAGTTTAGGCTTAGTAATGGTATTTATGCAGATACTATTAGCCTGAATCATTCTTAAAGGGCCCATATTGCACTATTTTCTAATCACAAACGTACCCGGAGTTGTGTTTTGTTTCATTCGCACATGTTTAACACACAAACCTGCCATACACCTTCACTAGAAACATTTGGATCATCTCAGCCCTGGAAGTGCTTGAAAACTGCCTAACTATGACATCACAAGGTGGAACAGAGCATTTTGGGCTTTGGAGACGTAGAGAGGATTACCCGAACATGTGTGAATGAAACAAAACACTGCTCCGGGTCTGTTTTAATGAGGCAACAACGGTTTAACTTGGCTTAAAGCTCACAAGAGTCAATTTTACGGAATATAGGACCTTTAAAAACTATTTCTGCAGTATGAATCAAGTTTCTGCTCATTCTTTGTTCATTTTATGAGCAGCTGACTAAGCCACAAAGCCAAAATGAACTGCACTTTTTGAAATCTACAGTAAAAACCTGTTATCCAATCCTTGTGCTACTGTATCACCCAATTACATAGCGGTCGTTCTTAACACTCTTTTTATTAGCCCAGTCTACTTCCTGGTCTTACTCATCTTTCTTGCACCCTTCTTCCACCCTGTATCTGCTTCCAATAGCCCCTCCAAAAGAGTGCGCCCATAAATGATTGCAACGCTTGGGAATCTTGGTAAACAAGCCAGGCGAAGAAAGGAGAGGGGGGTAGACAGAGGGAGAGCTGCCTGCCTCAGTGCCTGCTCCATGGCTACTATTGTACACTGCACATTCTCCAAGCCCACAAGAGCTCCAACCATCTCCACATGGATTCTTTGGAGAAATACTAAGCCAAGAAGTGAGGAGAGGGAGAGAGAAGGGGGGGGAGAGAGAAGGAGAGAAGCAGGGAAGGAGGGAGGGAGGAGGAAGATCATGCATAAAATCTTGTTTGCAGAATGCATTAAGATTCAGATGAACTGGGGAGCGTAATGAGATTAGAATCCCGAAGCGTTTCCAAGGGTGGGGAGCAGGATTGACAGCTGAGACTATTGCACTGACGAATACAGTGAAATATTGTGGCACAGGCAGTGATCCAAACAGCGCACACATGCAAGCCCACAGCAGCGCGTGCATGTTTACTTTGTTTATAACGCTGCCACTAGTCCCTCCGTATAGCAGGTTGAGGCTGGCAGCAGCAAAACGCTTTAGTCTATCTGACAAAGGTGTTTGGCAAACAAAATACACGCACTGTGGCTTTAAATCGCCGTCCCTCCCTTCGCTTTCTAAATATCGCCTATTTAGCCAGCGGTGAAAAGATATAGGGGTCTTTTGTCTGTGTGTACCCATTGGCGGGGGCATGGAGAGCCTTGGAAAGACACAAAAATAGGAACAAAGTGCTAAGCTTCCAATTGGGATGGCTCTAGGCATTTGAGTGCGCGCAGATCTGTGCGCAAAAACAAGGAGAAGTGGACTACTATTACGGGCTTATCTGAAAATAGGCAGTTCTCACACAGCTATAGGGTGGACTGGAGTGGAAATACCCTGCATTGTTTATAATAGACAGCGCTCAGGAAGGCGAGCGCAAGCCATTTAAAAGTCTGGCAGGATTCCACGGAGAAAGAGCAAGTGTGAGAGTGTGAGCGTTTTGTTTGTAACACTGTTTTCCCTGCGTTTGAGAAGCGGAGTCCACTCACCGACTTGCAATACGTTGTCCACCCAGCCACCCTCCAGTAGAGTGACACCCCGTAGGAAGGGCAGCTGGCTCTCGTCATTATTGTCCCCGCTAGTTCCACTTTCCTCTCCTCCCGCGTTAAAGGACGAGTACATACAGATCTCCTTCTCACTTCTCGGGAATGACCAGTAAACGATCCTCCGCTGGACGGGCTCCGGGATCCTCTCGAACCGCTCCTCCACCCTTTGGAACGGCCACTTCTCCGCCACTCTGCGCGCCGCGATATCGAGCAGCGACTCGGGGTTGTGCGTTTTCCCGTTGCCCGAGCTTCCCGGAGCGGAGCCCGAGCCGCCACACAGGATACCTCCAGCCCGCTGGCCCTGTCTGCATGCCGGGTTGTAGCCGGGCCGGCAGCAGAGCCGCTTGGCTGGGGGCTGCTGGACTCGCTCGGCCATGTTCGCACCGCTTCAACCTGAAGCGCAGTTCCTCTCCGATCATATAAACGGGATAAGGAAGAGAAAAGGGCAATCTCGCACCGATTGTTTGCCCTACATGGGAAAGCGGTCCTTATTTGGAAAAGGGGGCGGTGCTCCGGAGTTCCGTAAGTCCTTTGTGTTGTCAAAGTAAGCGGGAGGGGCGGGGCTTGGGCCGCCGCCAGCGCACGAGCGGCGCTATAAAAGGAAGTGGAGGCGGAATTCCCGGACGTCGGCAAATCCTTTGTGAAGCCGTGCGGGCGCGCGAGGGCGGGGCCCACGCGGCCCACGGCCTTTGAAGTTGCCTTCTTGTTTGAGTTTAAAGGCGGGACTAATCCAGGGGCGGACTGCAGTTTCCCACAGGGGCAAGAGGGGGCAAGAGAACGCACTGTTTTCTTTTCACAGGAGCCTCCACCGCCGGCTCCAGCGTCTTCAATAACTCTGTGATGCTTGTTTTTCAGGCTTAGACCAAAGTACTGCAGGCTGCTGTCACAGAAGAGAGGGCGTGGGAGGAGAACAGCGCTGGACATGCGTGTCCTGTGCACTACTCATTAAGCACTCATTTTGGTCGCTCTTCTGCATAAGCAGCCGTCTGTACGGGAAATTAATTACAGACTTGTTTTAACACACAAAACACAAACCAAACCATAATTCTTCTCACAAAATACTGAGTCTGCATCAGCTGTGAGAGAGACAGAGAGGGAGAGAGAGACAGAGAGAGAGAGAGAGAGGGAGAGAGAGACAGAGAGGGAGAGAGAGACAGAGAGGGAGAGAGACAGACAGAGGGAGAGAGACAGACAGAGGGAGAGAGACAGAGAGGGAGAGAGAGAGACAGAGAGGGAGAGAGACAGAGAGGGAGAGAGAGACAGAGAAGGAGAGAGACAGAGAAGGAGAGAGACAGAGAGGGAGAGAGATAGACAGAGGGAGAGAGACAGACAGAGAGGGAGAGACAGACAGAGAGGGAGAGACTGGCTGTACATTTTTCCAGTCGGTTACACTTCACAAATACAATATGCCAAAAGCTGCGGTGCTGTGGTTTTGCTGCTGAGAGCTGACAGCCATGTTTGGCCTACATCACTGACATTTAACCTACAAACTGCAGTAGGCCAGTGGTGGAGTGAGGGTGTGGTGTGCACCTCTGGGTATTCTCAGAATTCAAGAGCATCATTGAGAATGTTTGGTCTTTGTGTTTAAAACTAAAGCAGAAACTATTGTTCACCCTTCGTGTTTGTGTGCCCTGTGTTCAGCTCTGTGTTCACAGCTGCCCCTCTCCTTCTCAGAGCGCACGTCTAAAGACTGGCCTTTGAACTGCACTGAAAGTGATCCATGTCGTATGGACTGAGCAGATGTGAACTAACCTGATTTGGTTTCAATATTTCCCCTCAGGAAGTTCACAAAGTCAGCAGGTCCCCCTGTGTTATGTTAGTCATCTATCTTGGAGCTCCTTCGTGTCTTCAGATCTTCAGACCCCTCTGCAGGCCTACTGTGCATTATGACTTTATCATCATATTCTGGAAGTAACAGTTTTGATCTACCCTGTGTTTAGGGCATCAAAGCCTTTGGAGTCAAGCATCAGCAGACCACTGCCTCTACGCTGAGGCTGATCTGGGTTTACTGTTAACTAAAGCTTAAAAACTAAATTAACACAATAAGCCTAAACACGGGCGTTTTAATGTGAAGTAGAGCTATACACATGAGGGTTTTTAGACCTGTTATTTTTGCTATTTACAAGTATTATAACTCATTCATAAATCTGCTGTGTTCTGCACAGTTGTTGCGTGAAAGACTACATTTCCCATGTTGCTTTGCAGCAGCAGCCAGTCATGTGACTTCCGTGACAAGTCACAGAGCAGCGGACTTCCTTGAAAAGGAGCTGCTATTTTATTGCCGTTTCAAAGAGTATATCTGCACATTTGGTAAGCCTACTTTATTTTAAGGTGATATTTCCTGGTTTAGTGTGGTTTTTATGCGGATATGAGCCCTAATTCCGTTCGCACGTCTGTTTTAATCGGCAGATGAGAAGAGTTAGGGCCGAGGTGTCGGCTGTGATTGGGTGTGTTGCTGGACTAGCGGTTTTAACTCGAGTTACAGACCAGCGGCTATTTTTGTGCTCTCACTTCTCATTTTAGTCTTTTATCTGGTTCACTTTTGTACAAGAAAAAGGGACTTGCGTGCGCTACCCAAAACCAATCTATCCGCATTGAGTTTGTTAGCCTGTATTGCTAACAAATGCTACTCTTTCAACGTGATCCAAGAGGAGTTTGGACAAATACTAAACCTGATATTCTGAGTGGCTGATTGAATGGATGGCACAATATCGTACTTTAGCATTAGGCACTTATATCAATGTTATTACATGTATTTGCGCATAAAGTAATTTCATAAATAAATCAAATTGTTGGCAGTGATTGTCAAACATTTTGAGAACACTTACTTACACAGGGTTGATAATATATAACAACTGCTTTGACAATATGAACATTTTATAGGCAGGGTGTGTTGTACTAAGAACACTTTAAAAAACCCATAAAAGATTTGATAATACAAAAAAGAAACATGCAGTGTGATCAAACAAGGGAAAAGGCACATTTTAGTGCAATTCTGAGTTGATTGATTCTAGTAAACATAAAAAGTATAAAGGAAACTGTTTAATATCTGTTGTTAATCACTTTGGGCTGCACAATTTTGGAAAAGAGGTCTAAACTACACATACAAAATTATTTTTCTAGAAAAGCTGTTTCTTGCAGTGGACAGTCTATCATAGACTTTGCGATTTCATAAATTGCACAAACTCAAATTATGATTTGTGCAGTATATAGCGCAGCCCCAGTATCACACATTTTGGTAGGCTACCTGTATCACACCCTCTTCTGTTAGGTAAAAGTAAACTGGATGAAAACACAAACTGTAATAAATAAATTGCAAAAATACTAGTAATACATTTATATCTGTGTCTATAATGTGTTATAGAAGTTATTTATTCAACCCTCTACAGGTAAAATATAATCTTGCAACAGAAAAATAGTTCTCCAATACTACAATGTGAAAGTTCCCATGATAAATATTGACCTTCAAAAATGATCATGTATCATATCGAACAATAACTCGATCGTGACTGTTGTTGTTGCAGACTGGCTTTCGGCGTGATGATTGACTTCCGTGCCTGGGCCGAGTACGTGGTGGAGTGGGCCGCCAAAGACCCGTACGGCTTCCTCACGACGGTGTTCCTCGCCCTCACGCCGCTCTTCATCGCCAGCGCCCTGTTGTCCTGGAAACTGGCCAAGATGATCGAGGCGCGCGATAAGGAGCAGAAGAAGAAGCAGAAACGTCAGGAGAACATTGCAAAAGCCAAGAGGGCCAAGAGGGACTGAAACGGAGAGGCCGTGATGAGGATTATAAAGACGTACCAGAGTCCTCCCTCCTCATCAGAGACGCAGGGAGCCAGTAGGGGGCCTCAGCGAGCGCAGAGGGACAGAGCTGCCCACAGGATGCTTGCCCCATGGGGAGGGTCAGATTGGACGTGTGTTCAGCTTTAAGGAGATCCACTGTCCAGCTGTTGTGACACATTGCATTCCATTGTTGGTACTGCTGTTAATGTTTGATTATCGTTTTGTAAGTTAACAATAACATCATGTCCAAAATAACTTTTAACTAATAAAACATATTTTCTTGTTATAGATGGGCTTTGTTCACGTTTTTAATATAATTCATGTATGTTTTAAATATAATTTGTAACATGAATTTAAATTGCACAATATGAGGACAAAAGGTGATATTTGATGTTAAAACAATTTTGAAAATATGACGAGAAACATGCAGATTTCTAGTCTGCCGAGTTTGACTATGGACTGATGCCTTTCTTTGCGGAGTTTGCACGTTCTCCCTGTGTCTAGGGGAATTTCCTCTGTGGCAACGATGCACGGGTCAAACGCAGAGGCAGAATTTGTCAAGAAAACGATAAACCTTAAGCTTAAATTAACAGAAACATACACAGGTTATAACCAAGTACAAATAGTTGTGGTCACTTTGTCAAAGTTAAGATACATTATGGCTGTTTTGTGCAAGTATAGTTTAATTTATGATTGTACCACATGTAAAGTCCATGCAAACAGTAAAAATTTACGTTACTGTTAACCCCAGATCCTGATCATGACCTTAAGAAAAGATTTGATAAGGCAATCGCATGTTAAGACCCAACGACCACACTGCTTCCTAAGACATTTGTCAGGTTTGCGGTGTTGACCAAAAAGCATTCAAACAAGTACTAGACTATGAAACTTAAGAGTTGGTTAACATCACATCACAGTCAACTATGGCCTCTCAGATGTGAGGATGGAAACACGCAAAGTAACATGTCAAATTATTGCTATGAAATTAAATGTAGTGTTATAATTGTAGAATTTGATGTCATAATTTCACATGGAGGGCAAGGGCCTACAGATATAACTCTATGGGCAATTTAATGTATGAAAGAAATCAACAAAACTGAAAATGTTAAACCTTATTTCTCCAGGATTAGCTCCACACATTTCATATCAATCTTGTGGCCAGTAATAACAGAGATATTAACCGTAACCATCTGCATTTTGACAGTTTAAAGGAAAATTCAACCACAAAATTCTGCCCTGAAGGTGAACCCATTGATGTGCTATTCAAGGTTAGCCTATGTGCACCATTTGGAGAACTTTTACCATTCAAAAAATATCATATTCGGTTTTAAACTGTCCCACGTATTCACCATTCTGACACTCGCGGATACCCAGCAGTCTGCAGCCCACGTGAGCTCATTTCTTGGAGGTGGGCATCCAGGACCCGGGCTGGAAGGTGTTCGCGGTGCTGGTTGGTTCTTCGCTGATGGTCTCTTTTCCGAAGTTTGCGGTCGAAGCATGTCCCTTAGCAACAGTCCTGGGCGTGGCCACCAGCCCCTCCCTGTACTCTTTCTCCAGCAACGCCTGGTCCCGCTCCTCCACTTCTTGCGCCCTCCGCTTGATCCGCTCTCTGTACGATATGTTCTTCATCAGCTCCTGTGAGGAACACATAAAAACCACATGAATTCAGGAGTCAGGTTCTGTAGGTCTACGTGGTGATGGAAAGAGTATTGAATTTTAGTAGAAGGTGAAATTACAAGTACTGCTGCCAAATACGCACTCGAGTAAAAGTAGAAAGTACACATGAAAAATGCTAGTCAGAGCATTAGTTACTATACAGTATTTACAATTTTAGATCATTCTTTAATAAAAACTTGCATTAAACAAAGTGTAAAACTGCATATTCCCCGAGCTCTGGCCAGACAGAGCGGCCGATGCAGTGTTGTTACGTGATGAAAACTATAGACACAGTGGTGAGTGTTTTGGGGCAAATAGGACTTCGCAGTAACGTAATTACAGGTTTAAAAACAGACTCAAAAATGCAATTACTCGAAAAAGCTACGAAATTACAGTAACTTGAGTATTTGTGCTTAGTTACATTCCACCTCTGGGCCTACACAAAATTAAAAGTGCACAATGTGACTTCTCTGATGGAGGGTACGCCGCTTTCTTGCCTCAGTGGAGATGTTGTTGCTTTGCCTGGAATGTTCCACAGTATGGCATTAAACATATACCTATTTACATACATTGTAACCGTCTGTGGCGTCGCCTCTCCACAGATCTGACCTGTCTCTTGTAGGGGTGTAATGACATCCAAGTCTTACGACACGATATCGTCACGGTATGAACCTCACGGTACGATATTTATTTATTGCGAGATCGTGGGAAAACTCACGATATTACGATATTCTACATAATAACAAGACGTTATAAAATGCTTTGACCAGTCATTTGGTACATTTATTGTCATTAGTGATGTAACGATATCCAAATCTCTCTGTACAATATTTTCACCATAAACATCTCACGGTACGATATTTATTGCAATATTTTGTCGCACGAAACTGTGAATCTGCAACTTTTTCCTCTAAAAATGCCTCCACAAGACTTAGAATGAAGACGTAAAAGTGCTTAGAACAGTTATTTCTTCATGTCGTCTGCACTGAAACGGAGCAAAGGATCATGGTCTATGTAGTTCCCTCTGTGTTTTTAGCCATTTCTGCATCAGAACTCTTCATTTAAGCAAAGACACTTGTGATTCGATATATTGTGATGGTCCCCGATATTATTGTGAGACCTCTGACGATACGATATCACAATATTTCTGTTATTGTTACATCCCTCGTCTCTCGGCCTGGTGGCATCTCCTGCTCGCCTTCATGGAGATAGGTAAGTTTAATGCTACAATGCGGAAAAATACAACAAACGAAACAATACTTCCCCACAGAGAGAAGAAAATGGCGGACCCTCCATGAGAAAAGTTACGCTGTACACCTTTAAATAAGACGGGGCAGGTAAAATGATTATGCATAGTTTGGTTGAAACCTGATCAGCCTTGTAACTACAATAAGGATACTGTCCAACACGGCTTTTCTTTTATTACTTATGAAAATACCATCTAATAAAACAAGTTAGGAACACTGTCACATGGCAATGGCGAACATGCTACACTGGAGGCTGTACTGTAAGCACACTGCATACAGCACATACATAGATTGATGCTATATCAGCTTAGACCTTAAAATAACTCCATAGACAAGTATCCTGTATGGAAACTATTTGCCTTGTTAAACTGAAGTCACTTTGTTTAAACCAAACATGGATGACATTTAACTGCTGCTCTGCTCTGCTCTGTAAATGACTGGACGGGTTTCAGGAACATCTAAGTGTCCCTGAATTTAAAAATGGGGAATTCAGGAGCGAGCTAATGTTTATTTGACTGATCCCGGCCCACTGAAGCCTGTTTAAAATGTGGTGTTTGGAGGAGATGGGCGAAGCATACCTGACAGAAGGTATTCTCAACATGAACTCTCTCCAACTCCACAGAGAAGGGCCAGTCTCTCCAACACTCTCAGCCCAACAGCCCAGTGAAACCAGAACACAGAGCAGCCGAGGAGCAGCTCCCCGGTAGAGCTGGTGTATGTGTCCGGCGTATGTGCACAGTGATGTTCAGCTCTCACGCACTCCCAGGCCCAAACCAGGAGCAGGTCTGTGCATAATGCGGCTGCGCTCTGGCACCACTGACGGACTGGAAAAGAGAGGGAAGAGCTGTGGCCAAAAGGGCCGCTTTGGGGACAGAGACAAACATACTGAGCTGCTTTTCCAGCCTGTTAATGACAGGATTTAATCCAATCAATTTATGTCGGTTTGGAGCGCGAAGAGAGGAGCGTGACAAGGGCCGGGGTAATGTGCTGGGAGTGAGGCCCTGGCCACATCAACACTGTCCAGCTGTCGATGGCAGCTATTGGGCAGACGTGAGGCAGAAAATTGGAATAGAATGTTCTGGCAGCGGATGCCGGGGATGGCATTGGCCACTGGCACAGAGCGGGCACAGACAGAGAGAGGAGCGCTCTGCCCGGCCACGGCCTTCCAAGGGATTTCCTATAGGCCCACATTTCCTCCGCCAAATAATTTCCAGCATTCTCACATTTAAAGAGCAATAAACCCTGTGAGAGGTGCATGAGGGGAATAACTGCCCAGCACTGCCAGAGACATACAAGCCACTGCTGTAGACAGAGGCTGAGCACTCCAGACGTGCTGATGTGGGACTGTCAAGTATCGTATATCATTCGAGCAAGTAAAAAAGGCACATTTACAGGACTGGAATTAAGTTTTTCTGAATAGCTTTAGAATGATCATGAGCTGTACCAGAATAAGTAAAAGAGCACAGAGACTAGTCTACGCCTATGCACCACTGTGGGATTACACAGATATAACACCGCACACTATGAAAGAAAGTGCTACGATTTAATGTTGAAAATCACATTCTGTTGACTGTTCTTTATTACAATCGTGGCACTGAATATCGAGTCTATTGCTTAGTATCAAAATCGAGAAAACACAGACACTAGCACAGACAGGCCGGTGCAGGGAGAGCAGAGCAGGATGTGATGTCAGGGAGGCCTGTCTCTGCTCAGTCTCGCATCACTTCAACCACTGTTTATTTTAACACCTGTCCCGAAAGTTCCTGCATCCAGCTCCAAACCCACAGATGAGACGAATCAAAGGCACTTTCCCTCCCCCTCCTTCGCTCTCCCTGGTCCCTGACGTACACACAATCCCGTCAGAGCAGCGGGGAGGCGCGGGGAGATTTGGGGAGACGTACCTCTTCGGATGGGGGCTCCTTCCGTCTGCCTCGAATCCACGCTGTAGGACGAGCAGAGAAAACAGTGAGAATACGACAAACAAAAAGCTGCTGTCATGTTTAAAGAGGACAGCTAGAATCTCCCGGTGTCATTACAGTGAAGGGAGCACCCACCATCTCAGCCCAGTAGGGAGTCATACAGGGTTTGTTTCAGTTCGCTTGGAAAACTATATCCAGCTAGGTGGCAGGTAGGACAGAGGTATTTTAAGCTAGCTTGTCTGTACTTTAACTGGATTTAGAGTGTAAACTGCTATATCATTAATTCTATAACAATAAGACAGCTATGGCAAAACTGTAGTAATGTAGAAGTCTTTATATGGAAGCTAAAAAAGTCATTTTTTTTATGCTATGGGGCATTAAAGGGAAAGTTTGGATTTTTGACATGAATCCGTACGTCCCCATCAGCAGCGTCGTGCATCAACACTGACTTACCTCCCGACAGCGTCCGGTGAGCTGAGTTCTTCCCCGGTTTCGGTGCTGACGAAAGTGTCCGGCAAGTTGTCTGGGGTCACGAAAATAAAGTGTTTTTCTTCTTAAAACAATATGTGTTCAGAAGAGTGATACATTTGCGTCACAAAACGTGAAGCACAAAAAAGTCAGACCCCGTAATCGCTTGGTGCTATTTTCTCTCCGGTTCAAATCACTGCGCGCTGCTGCCAGGTGAAGCCGCGCACAAATCCAGCACTTTTTTTCAATTGTTCGGCAGTGTTTAGACTTTTTAGTGCCGCGACATGAGAGAGCTAACGTGAGAGCTACAGCGATAAGTTTATAAGCTTGATATGAATAAGCGTAATAAGAATATATATAAAAAATGGTGCGGACTTGTGATTCTCCAGGCTGGAACAACAAAATCCAGCTTCATCTTGTTCCACTTCTCCTCTCTCTCTCTGCCCGTTCTGACTCCATCTGGTGAATTTCGGCATCAGTATAGTCGGGTTCATAAAGATCTCCCCTTGGCTCTGAGCTAAAGGCAGTGTCTTCATCGTCGGTGTCGTAATCACACATGCTGTCGTTAACTTTCCGAGCAGTAAACACAGCGCATGTGACCGGAGAGAAAATAGCACCAAGCGATTATGAGTCTGACTTGTTTGTGGTTCACGTTTTGTGACGTAAATGTGTCACTCTTTTGAACACATATTGTTTTAAGAAGAAAAACGCTTTATTTTACTGACCCACCAGCCAACTTGCCAGTCTACTTTCATCAGCACCAGAAACCGGAGAAGAACTCGGCTCACCGGACGCTGTCGGGAGGTAAGTCAGTGTTGATGCACGACTCTGCTGACGGGGACGTACAGATTCATGTCAAAAAACCCAAACTATCCCTTTAACTGTTAACACTGCTATTTAAATCACCACATTTCCATGTTTTATTGTTTTGACAACGCTATATTTGCAAAAAACAACGTATCAACATGTTTTATAAGTTTAATTTTTGTTTTTCACGCTCTTGAGAGTTCCATCAACACAATCAGCTTGCATCCGACTAATGAAACTACTGCACATTACATCAGGCTTGTCGAGTGCCTGCGTACAGTTCTGTCTCATGTTTTTGTATATTTATGAAGAATTGTCGTGTGGGAGCTTGGATGACGCAAGTTTGTGGGCAGGATCTTACAGCTAACGGTAAGAGGGGTTTGAATAGAGCCTGGGTGTGATTGCTACTGTGATTACGGAAACACGCATGGGTAATGTCTAAAACTTCTTCAGGCATATTTTTTGATGAGGGAACAATGTTATAACATGGTAGAAAGCAAAAAAAAGAAAGAAAACGTCAAAAATCTGCCTAACTTCAAACTAAACAATGGGTTAAGCAGGTATTAAGTTAGGGAAAACGTACTAAAGCATATATATAATTGGTATAAAACTGATATTTTAACTGGTAATGCAAAATACATCACTGTATGCTTTAAATTATCTATCAGTAGAGCAAGAAAATTAGGAAAAAATCTGCAAAAAATGAATAATATGGATAGTACTTGCTAAATGACAAATTCAACTACCCATGATTCATTTTTTGTAAGCGATTCAAACTAATGTAGCACTCTTTTTTGCACTCTTTTCCTCTCCAGCACAGGCCTGTGTGTTCTCCACCTGTCATCTCCGCTCCTCTCCGAGTCTTGGCTGAGCGCTGTATCACGGCGCAGGTTAAAGGCATCCGGGAACGCCGCGCCAGAGCCAGAGATCTCAGCTAACTCCTCCTGCAGTGAGCGCGGGGAAGTGGGGCCTGCTTTTATCCCGCTTTGATTTGCATCCTGATGAAAATGCATGAGGGGCTGAGGCTTTAAGGTGGATAGAGCCAGACTGAGACACAGGGAACAGTTTGTATCTGCTTGTAAGAAATCACATACCTGTTTATACTGCACGCTCGTATAACAGCGGCAGAAGGCGTCTTTGATAAAACCAGGCGTTTGCTCATCCCTGCCCCCCCTTTCCATAGCAGAATACGCAAAATAACATGGATTAGTATAGGCCCTGATAGATGCACTGTGAATATGTGATGCTGTTTTACTTAAGGAACACCTGGTGGGCTCTACTTTCTTGCCATTTTAACTTCAAAATGAACTGTAAAGGGCCTATATTCTGCAGTTTTCTGATCTTCATTACGTTGTTTCCTCGTCCAGAACATACCTGGAGTTGTGTTTTGTTGTGTTTGAGGGTGTTAACAACATTATAACATGACTAAAAGCTCACAAGTGTCAGTTTTGTGTAATAAAGAGCCTTCAAGAGACTTTATATCTTTTGATCTGACCTTTACAGCTTGGTTAAACCGTCACTAATCAGATACGTTTGATAAACCCTTATTTGTACCACAATAGGGAAATTACAGCACTGCAACGCAAAGGTCAAAAACAGCAGGAGAATAAACACGCCATCAAAATCAAGACAAAATAACTATTAAAACATTTAACAGTAGACACAAAATCTAAGCAGAGTAAGACTGTCAGCTATAATGAGAGTGCATGATGACCAGTGTTGGGAAGAGGTGTTTGAAAATGCATAACTTAAGCATTAAAATGTATTTTGTAACATACATGTTTGACTGCACCACATATAACACCTTTTAAAGACCTTTTTAAGACCACTTAAATGAAAATTAAGCCCAACATCGCACCCATTATGCAGGCGAAAAACACCAGATCCAATTTTAATGACCATTAGTCACTGCTTTAAATAACAAAAATACTATTATTATAAAATCTAATTCAGAACTCATTTATTAAAAAAATAAAATAAAATTATAACATTCTAACAAGACAAAATAAGCTTTCACATTGTCTTGTCCTGTATACAAAAAATAGTTTGATGAAATTTAAAAACAACATAATTTCAGACTTTTGAAGGCCTTAATTTAGGAACATGAAATTTAAGACCTTTTTAAGGCTTTTAAGACCCCGCGGCTCCCCTGATACACATCAGAGGACTGTTTTCTGAATACTTGGAACACTTTTACATCGAGTTTCATTTGCATTATAATGTAAACGCACAACACTGGATTAAAAACAGCTTTAGTTTGGTTCACGGTTTGTTGTGGATTTCCTTTCTCTGCTCTAACAGGAAATGGGGAAAAAAATCACACATGCACTCACCACAAGAGGTAATTTTTTTATTTTACTTTATATTTTATTTCTATTTCCTATTTTTCTCACTAATTCTGTGCAGTTTGAAGGCTAAATTGTGTAATCAAATACCAAAATGCATTCCTTTGAATACATACACCAAATGTAAAAGTAACTGTACCGGAATAAACTTTGTAGTCTGTGTATTTTCGGTACATATATTTAGGTCCTCTGATGATGGCATTGAATACAAAACTTGCCTGTATGAATCTGGTGGTTAATGTGGCCGTATTTCTGTCCCAAGGCAGCGGTGGCGATAAAGTAGTAGTGACTGTGAGTTGAATAAAAGGCCTGTATCAATATATCAACTTATTGTTTAAAAAATGGTAAATGGAACAATATATTTTGGGGGTAAACATTTATCATATGTAAATTTTCGTTGCACTAATGGAAAGATTTGTGTTTTTCATTTTTTTTCATTCATTTTTATATTATATTGTGATGGCTGATTTCAAAAAGGGTTTACTGGGAGTTATGTTTTTTGTGTCAGTGGCAAAAAGTAGTTTCAATATTATTGTTTTCTGTACCAAAAATTCTGTTTAAAAAAATTGTGAAGCAGATACCATTTCTCTTTACATTTCACATCTCTACTCCGTTTCAAAAGTCGTGAGGCCAGCGCACTTCTGGTTTATTATTGTAACTGTCATTGATTTCAGACAAATAGAAAATTACAGCTGTCCGTGGCCTTCAGACCCTATGGAGAGTCACTTGACACTTTCTGAACAAGAGCGTAAAATAGAGATGGAACATGCACAAACGCTGATGTGATGTTATATAATATCAAAAGACTTACATTTTCACAGTGGACATTTACCATAAATCGAAGAAGAAATCACTGTTATTAATGTTTTAGAGCATATGTGTCAAACATGCGGCCCGGGGGCCAGATCCGGCCCTCCAAGACCCTTAATCTGGCCCTCGGCTGATTTTTCTATTAAAATACTTAAAATTTTCAGATTTTTCTGTTAATTTTCTGCACCGTTTAGCGTAGCAGCGTCTCCGGCATTTCTGTACGTTGTGACTCCCACCAGAGCAGCACAAATGAAGACTTTCCTCTTTCCAAACGCTCTTAAACGACGATCGTTTTGACTGTCGACCGTGACCCTCATCAGCAAAATGTCAAAAAATGAGAAAAGCAGATGCTGAGTTCAGGAGTTCCCAAGAAAAATAGTCTAATTCTTATTTGTTGACAGAGGTGAATGGGAAATCTGTGCTCAGTGTGTTTGGAACAAGTGGCGTTGCTCGAGGAATATAATCTTAAACACCACTACGAGACACGGAGAAAAATACAATAACTTGAAGAGAGAACTGAGTTTTCTGATCCGGCCCTTTTGGGATCAAAGTAGTTTGCATACGGCCCCCAGACCAAAATGAGTTTGACACCCCTGTTTTAGAGTAAAGATTCTAAAATAAGATGGTAAAAATTATTGGTAAAATACAGTAAACCTGTGGAAATACTGAAGTGAACTATCTTAATACCCAGATGCCCATCAGTACTAAAACCAGTACTGAAACTAGATGCATCTAAAGCTTTCAGATGAAAAATATGTCAGATAAAGTAGAAAAATATAGATGGATGGAATTTTAGAATGATTTTATCTATATCAGTACCAGTTTATGATATGCGTTGAAAAATACCTTCTACTGTTGAAAAAATGTTTTTAAAAAGCTATCATTGTGGTACTGAAATTACTATTGACTCCTTTATATCAAAATAGGCCAGAGTTTCATTGTGACAACACTAATCATACCAAGAGGTTGACTATAACTACTAATACTGAACCAGGATAAGTGCATATTCATTTAAAGCAGGAGTGTCAAACCTCTTTTCAGCAAGGGCCGTACATTAAAACCCAGACAAACCAAAGAGCCAATTGACGGTCATAGACTGGTGACCAATAATAATTAAAATATGTGCTTTTTTTATTTAACCAGGAGTCTCATTGAGATTTCTAATCTCCTTTTTAAGGGAGTCTTGGCCATTCACTCCACACTCAGTAATGTAAGTTACTATTGTATAATCACAGCTGCCCTGGAGCAGACTGACGGAAGCGAGGCTCCAATCTGCGCCACCACCATCACTCATGCACACACCACCTTCATACTAGGCAATGTGGGTGATGTGCTTTGCCTAAGGACACTACGACAGTTTTTGCCACTGGCGCCCCCCTGTGGCACCTGGAATTCCCAGGGGTCTCCCATCCAAGTACTAACCAGGCCCGGCCCTGCTGAGCTTCTGAGATCTGACAGGATCAGACTTTGACAAGCCGGTATGACCATCTAATAACAGGTTAGAATGAGCCACAAGACCATCCATGTTTAGATCCTCAATAGGACATATTAAATATTTCATATTATCAAGACAGAGTTTGGAGTAGAAAGTACTGTTAAGATAATGTGGGCCAGTTCAACTTGAGGCCTGTGGGCTAAGAAACATTGGTCTGTGGACCATTTCTGGCCCCTGGACCATAGTTTGGACATATCTGATTTAAAGTAGAGATGCTGTGATGCACACTTACCATCCCACTCTATAGGAATGCTTCCTTCCATGTACTCAAATTCTGAAGAATTTGCTGCTTCCACCGTCCGTTTGGCTCGTACCACCCTTCCTGACAAAGAAGAAACAAACAAAAAGCAGAGAAAGACGGTGAGTAAAAAGTGCTTGACAACAGTCCGGACACAGAGGAGCACAAACAAATAGGCCATCCCAGACACAACGCTTTGCCATCGTCATGACAGCGCCGTGACAGGACGCTCGTGATTACCTCGTGGCCTCAGGGCCCTTCTCCTCACATCTCCGCTGAGTGGCTCCAAATCTGGGCTAAGCCTTTATGCAAATGAGCCTATCCGTCTAACCCGTCCAACCGAGGACCCCTCCCTTTCCTTCCATGCCTGACCATTTTGACCAATCAGGACGCGCCGGCTAACAATGCCCTCCAAAATCAACATCAAGCTGAGCGGGAGACAAAAGAGGTCAGATATCACAGAGAACAGGAGAGCCACGAGACGCCCGGAATATTAAGCACTCCTCTCCCTATCTGTATACAGCACGGTGCTCGCGAGCAGCCAAGGCCGATGCCAATTATTTCTACCCAATCTGCTGATTAAACAAGTTTGGCTGGCACACAATGGCATGAAGATGGAGGTATGAGGAGGAGGTGTACTAGACGCACAATAATAGAAAAGAATGTGACAGACTTCCCTGAAAAATGTAGCTCTAATAAAAACGGGACAGAGGGGGAGAGAGAGGGAGTGAGCTAGTTTCATGTCATGCTGTGATTTATAGTTTTTTTTGGGAAAAGTCAGTTTAATTTCTCAAATAGTTTTAAGAAGACGGATTTTGTTGACATTTCATTCTTTGTGCTTGGTACAGTGGCACTTTTAGGGTTGTATAGAGCTCAGGATTGTGATGGTTGTGAAAAGTACTGATCAGATACTAATCGATATTAAAACTGGTTTAGAAACTAGATACACATTTGAGCAAGTACAATTAAAAAAGTGACATTCACAGGAAAGAAATAAACCTTTCCAGAATAGTTTTAGAACGATCTTGAGCTGTATCAGAACAAGTATAAGAGCACATAGACCAGCATACGCCCATGGAGCACTATGAATCCTACGACTATATGGTAAAGTTCTATGATTTCATGCTGAAAATCACATTTTATTGTCTAAATAGTGTTGTTTTTTTATTTTCATAATTTGTAATGTCAATCAAGTATTCCTTAGTCTCGAAATCGAGTATTAATTTTAGTAATGTCAACACTAGTCATTAGGGATGTAACAATAACCGAAATTATATCGTATCGTCAAAGGTCTCACAATAATATCGTGAACCATCACAATATATCGAATCACAAGTCGGACTATAAGTCGCTCTGGAGTATAAGTCGCACCAGCCAAAAAATGCATAATGAGGAAGAAGAAAACATATATAAGTCGCACTGGACTACAAGTTACAATTTTTGGGGGAAATTTATTTGATCAAATCAAAGACCAAGAACCAGTATTTCATCTTGAAAAGCAAGTTATAGAAGTTATAGTAATAAAAACAACTGAATAGAGAACCATCCATGTATCATTCGTTCGTTTGTATTTCTATATAGAACCAAAAATAAGAAAATGAAAAAACAACTCTTTTATTATTTGTCTCTAAAACCAAAATGAAAAAAACGGATAATGCCATCCATCCATCCATCCATCTTCTCCCGCTTAATCCGGCTGGGTCGCGGGGGCAGCTTGCTGCCCAATACTCATAGCACCTGACCCCCCCTATGAACCCCTCTGCAGGTGGTGAGCCCACAGGAGGGTGGACATTATGGTCCTTGATGTTAGTTCATAGGGCTTTTTCATTTCTGATTAATATATATGATTCATATAGTTGTACAAATATATTACATATATTTATACAAGTCAGACGTGAGTATAAGTCACAGGACCACCCAAACCCTGAAAAAATGTATAGTCCGAAAAATATGGTAGTTCTGATGCAGAAATAGCTAAAAAAACAGAGGGAACTACACAGACCATGATCCTTTGCTCCGTTTCAGTGCAGACGACATGAAGAAATAACTGTTCTAAGCACTTTTACATCTTCATTCTTTGGATTAAGTCTTGTGAAGCATTTTTAGAGGAAAAAGTAGCAGATTTACAGACAACGCCGTGACGATATCGTATCATGAGACTCGGATATTATTACACCTCTACTAGTCACACATCAGCAAAACCTTGTTAAACCAATTGCTGAGATTCAGACGACATCAAAACATTCTGTAGGTTAATAATACTTAATACAGGTGAGGGACAGCTAAAGTGTATATTGTATATCTTTTAACTGTATGTTTTTATCGCACTTAATTTGTTTATGTTGTTGTAAGGCGACCTTGGGTGTCCAGAAAGGCGCCTATATTATATTATATTATTATTAGTAGTAGTAGTATTAGTAGTATTGTTAGAATGCAGGTTTTTCTTGTAGTCTAGGGATTTCTAGGGTCTAGTCACTAATAGAAATGAACATTTGTGACTTTACCTCATATTTTGTGACAAAGTCCAATGCTGTTAATAGGAAAAACTGGCTCTTGCCCTCTGAGAGTATGGCATCATCGCATTTTGGAATCTGAAAACTACCAATAGAAGATACAAACTTGTGTTTAATTTTTAATTTCGTTTAATTTTTCACACTGTTTTGGGTAATGCACCGTATCTCTATGGATGTTTTGCTCCACAGCCAGAAACATGGCACATTTCCATGGTAACAATCGTTTTTGATGTTCCATCTCGAGCTCTTTTTCCACCAAATTGGGCCCAGAAAACCATTTGATCACAAAGCATTCATTCTCCAAGACGCTTCTGTCCAGTCTAAAATTACAACAGGGAATAGGCCAGTCCTCCAGGTACTCCTGACCACGGCATGAACCTCGCTTAATTAAAAGCACTATACATCCTACATGATTTTTACTGCTTGGAAATGTGGAAAACAGAACTAATTAATTTTAAACTGTTTGCAGTGGTCCAAAGGTATTTCGTCAAATTGCTAACGCATTCCTACCATCCTAATTATTCACCAGAATGTGTTAATATGCACTTTTCGCTTATTAACTCATATATATTGGCCAGAGTGCGATTGCCAAAGTAAAGTTATGATAATACTAACAACAATTAGCATGCTAACAGTACATATTAGCCTCAGTTCCTGGTTTGTGGAAGATAAAAACACCCTACAATCAGATGCAGATAGTAGTGGTCTCACCCTAAGAGCTGCTTTTACAATATCTGTACAGAGGCAAGATAAATCTGACTGTATTACATGAAGAAATATAGAAAAATGGGTACAGCCCGTTTAAGCCCTATGTCCAGCTTTCTCCCTTGTCCTTTGCGTTGCTTTGCTCTTTATTGCAGGCACAGCTGGATGTCCACCCATCGCTCTTGTCCCTGTGAGAAATGAGGCAGGGAGGCTGGAGGTAGGGGAGAGAGAGAGAGAGTGATGATGCATGGCAAACGTGGCGCGCAGGAGAGGAATGGGAGGGCAAGGAAAACAACACGCTCCAAAACACAGACAATCTGTCAGGATTCCATCAACGCGCTCTCCGCAGCTCACTGGACACGGACAAATGGAGCCAACCACCTCCGTGCGCCGCGCAGACGGATGGGCCTAATGTTTACCTCGGACAGAGCAGATCGCTACAGACCAGAGGAGAGAGTGATGGAGCGATGGAGCAGGAGAAGAAGGCGAAGGAGCCGTGCTGGAGTCTCCCAAGTCCTGCTGGAGTAAGAGGGTTAAAGGTCCTATATTACCTAAAATGGACTCTCGTGTGCTTTAAGGCATGTTAGACTGCTGGTACATTCTTACAGACATACCTAGCGTTGTGTTTTTGTTTCATTCACACATGTTTGAGTTAGGGATGTTGACCGAATCAACGTCAACCGGTCAAAAACCTACATAATTAGGCCATTTATGTTGGATGTTTTGGCATTTTATACTGCACGGTTTTGTGGACTAAAGTCGTGACTGCTGGGTTAAACTGAGCCTTACGTCCTTTATTTCTGAAGCCATAACAAGGATGAATGCTCTTATAACTTGGATCGGTCGTGGTGGATTGCGGATCTTTTTTGCTTATTTTTAAGGGAATGTTTGTCTGCATTGTTGGGCTAAGCTAAAGCTGTATTATATTATTGAATGGTTTAAACTGTAGTATTGAATTGTATTGTATGTCTACTGTATGTCTGACACCGCTGCACAATGATTTCCCTCTGGGACAGTTGAAAGTTACGTGCATGTCCGTGTATAAATGCTTCATGCTGGCGTTGACAAACTTACGCTCTGCAGTCTATACGCGACGTGTCTTCGGAGCGGTCATTTTCTGAAATGAGCCCCGCCGATGTTTCAAATGAGCTTCTAACACTTGACTAACGCCTTTATCTTCAACGATATCATGTGTGAGATCCGGCGGGAGGCGAGGCTCAAGTCGAAATTAGTCACGATTAGATTTAGAATTGATTTTTAACCGGTTAACGAGGCTCGGTGGTCAGTCATAATTTTTGTTTTTTTGTTTTTGCCATCCCTAGTTTGAGTAACCCAAAATGCTGTGTTCCACCTTGCGATGTCATGAAGTGAAAGTTTTCAAGTTAACATTTACCTTTTACCTTTAGCTTAGTGGAGATGGGAAATTCCAGGGTTGAAATTATCCAATTGATTCTAGCAAAGGTGTACGGAGTGTGAAAACACAGTGTAGCACTTTCTGGATTACCACATGTTCCCAGCAAAGAACCACTCACCCACAAACACACATTCACACACCAGTGTTTTGCAGACACTGAGAGAAAGGCTTAAGAGTCTTGCCCAAAGACACAACGACAGTATTCATCTGGGAGAGCTGGAGCTGTGGGTACAGGGCTCTACCCATGACACAGGTATATTTTTTAATGTCGAGAGCGGGATTCGAACCACCAACCTACAGATCAGAGTAAAATCACTACCAACTCATGTCTATCATTCATTCTGCTGCCCTCTTTTTAAAATACATAAAAAGGGTTTAGTCCTAGTTTAGTCCTGGTTTAGTCCTGGTTTAGTCCTGGTTTAGTCCTGGTTTATTTCTAGTTTAGTCCTGGTTTCGTCCTGGTTTAGTCTGGTTTAGTCCTGGTTTATTTCTAGTTTAGTCTTGGTTTAGTCCTGGTTTCGTCTTGGTTTAGTCCTGGTTTAGTCTGGTTTAGTCCTAGTTTAGTCCTAGTTTAGTCTTGGTTTAGTCCAGGTTTATTTCTAGTTTAGTCTTGGTTTAGTCCTGGTTTAGTCCTGGTTTATTTCTAGTTTAGTCTTGGTTTAGTCCAGGTTTCATCTTGGTTTAGTCCTGGTTTAGTCTAGATTTTGTCCTGGTTTTGTCTTTGTTTAGTCCTAGTTTAGTCTTGGTTTAGTCCTGGTTTAGTCCTGGTTTATTTTTAGTTTAGTCTTGGTTTAGTCCTGGTTTCGTCTTGGTTTAGTCCTAGTTTAGTCTTGGTTTAGTCCTGGTTTAGTCCTGGTTTAGTCCTAGTCTAGTCCTGGTTTCATCTTGGTTTAGTCCTGGTTTAGTCCTAGTCTAGTCCTGGTTTAGTCCTAGTTTAGTCCTGGTTTAGTCCTAGTTTAGTCAGTGGGGCGCCAGTTGCAAAAACTGTCGTAGTGTCCTTAGGCAAGGCACATCACCCACATTGCCTAGTATGAAAGTGGTGTGTGCGTGAGTGTTGGTGGTGGTCGGAGGGGCCGATGGCGCAGATTGGCAGCCTCGCTTCCGTCAGTCTGCCCCAGGGCAGCTGTAGCTACAATAGTAGCACCACCACCAGGTATGTAGTGAATGAATAATGCTCTGTAAAGCATCTTTGAGTGTCCAGAAAAGCGCTGTATAAAACTGATGCATTATAGTCTTGGTTTAGTCCTTGTCTATTCCTAGTTTCATTTTGGTTTAGTCCTGGTTTAGTCCTAATTTAGTCCTGGTTTCATCTTAGTTTAATCCTGGCTTAGTCCTGGTTTAGTCCTGGTTCAGTCCTGGTTTAGTCCTAGTTTAGTCTTGGTTTAGTCCTTGTCTATTCCTAGTTTCATTTTGGTTTAGTCCTGGTTTAGTCCTAGTCTAATCCTGGTTTCATCTTAGTTTAGTCCTGGTTTAGTCCTAGTTTAGTCTTGGTTTAGTCCTTGTCTATTCCTAGTTTCATTTTGGTTTAGTCCTGGTTTAGTCCTAGTTTAGTCCTGGTTTCATCTTAGTTTAATCCTGGCTTAGTCCTGGTTTAGTCCTGGTTTAGCCCTGGTTTAGTCCTGGGTTAGTCCTAGTTTGGTCTGGTTCTCCCGAAACAACTGCATAATTACATAAGAAGTAATGTTCTGCACTCGGCCCATTCACGACTAACATGAGTCAGTATAGTCACATTTTCTTTGTGTTTTGGTCATTTTTAAGCATCTTTTCTGTATTTTTCCCCAAACAAATGTCAACGTATGCCTCTATTTACTGTCGGCAGGGATCAAATTCGTCAAAAATAGGGACTCCCGGGACATTTCTTGCATAAAACTGTGACAAATCAACGGTTTTGTATGAATCTACTGGGACAGGGGACACAAGGCTCGGGTAAACAGGGACGGGTATAATGTGGTCACCCTATGCACAGAACATACAGTAGCTTAGATTGTTGCCACAGTCAGCTGTCAATAACAAAAACAGATAATCCTCGTGATCTTTGCGTCTATTTCTGCTGTATACTCCTTTTCTTTTCGAGGATTTCTCAGAAGGCGTATTACAGGCAGGGCGCAACGCAAACAGCTAGCGGCGCACATAACCTCGCCTCCACGGCTAACGCTAACACGGTATGCACTTAACAGGAATGCTAATTATGCGCAGATCTCCGCATTAGCTGTGGGTGTGGGTGGCAGCAGAATGGCACCCCAGTAGCGGCGCTTAATGGTGAACTAATATGCGTAAAGCCGGGCACCCACTTTTGCCTGTGTTTCTATGGAGGATGGGGGGGCGTTCGGTAGCATCCCCCAGTACACGGCGTCCCCGCTCTGCAGCATGACTAACGCCCATCCATCGAGCAGCTGGATTTGAATAACAAATACAGAATGTACATATATTTATGAAAAGCCGGGCTGATCCTCCTCGCGCGTGCACATGGGGAGGTGGGACGGCGTTCTCAGAGGGGCGAATATCTCCTGGTAATTGCTGATCTAGGACAAAGAAAAGGCCTGGGTGATATAAGGTTTTACTGCGAGAATATAAGGACTTTAAAGGGCCCGCGTGGCGCTATTTTCTGATCTGTGTTATAATGTTGTACTTGGAGTTGTGTTTCGCTTCATTCGCACACGTTTAACACACAAACCCTGCGTGTTCCACCTTGTGATGTCATGTGGTAATACAGGAAGTGCTCCACAGCGTTTTTAAACTCCATCAATCTTCACTAGAATCACTTGGATAATTTCAGCCCTGAAGTTGTCGATCTCCGCTGAATTAAAGGTAAAAGGACTGCAAGGTGGAACTGAGCATTTGGGAATCAGCTGGAAAGTCCCCCCGGCTGGAAAGTCACCAAGATGGAAAGTCCCCCAGGCTGGAAAGACCCGCTAAATTATACCCTTTATAAAGCATGAAACGTTAAATTAAGTTAATCTATATAAACCTATTACGTAAAGTTAATCTATATAAATATAAATATAAATAAAAAAATCTGTCTATATATTGTATTAATTCCACACGCAAGTTACAGTATATCTTAACACATTTGTTCATTTACAAACAAACAAAACATGCAAAAATGATGTGGTGTCAAACACACACAAATAGAGTAAATACAGTGTGTCTAATTACTTCTCAGGAAAAGTCCACAAGTGAGGCACAAAAGATCGGTAAAATTACAGAAACAAGGCCCGATATTTGGTCTCGCTTCATTCACATTTTATTTTATTATGACATAGAATGCTAATATTCTAACTCAATATAGCACAGTGCGTGATGTGGCCGACTAAAGGCCGTCAAGAACGTCCCCCCTCTCCTGGGCAAGAAAAAGGGGCGCCTGGAGGGAGGAGGGGGACGTTCCCACTGAGAGAATGGGACGCTCGAGCTGAGACTTTCAAGCCAGGGGGACGCTCGAGCCGGTATTCGAGCATTTTGAGCTTTGGAGATGTAGACAGATTAATAATAAAGGATTACTCAAACGTGTGAATGAAACAAAATTAAACTCCAGGTATGTTTTTGATAAGGTAACGTTATAACATGGCTTAAACAAGAGTCAGTTTTGCATAATGTAGGACCTTTGATGAAGGACTGAAGATTAATCACAACGGAATCGAAATTTGAAGTGGCAAATCGCAAAGACTGGACCATAATTTTCTCCATGAACCATCAAATATCCCGTCTTATTCTGTACCAGCCAGTGTTTTGAAATGTGATTCTTGTATTTCTTGTCACGTTTAAAATGTAAACTCTGAAACGAAAGCTATTGTCAAAACATAAATTGCAAACTGCTTATAAAAATCATGACGCGTGCCTGAAAAATCGCAAAACGTGCATTTTCGAGCTTTGTACCCTGTTATAATGTTCCCTGGTCCAGTCGTGTACTGTGAGGCAGCAGGTGACAGATGTTCACTCACAAACCCAAAGCTCGGTAGATTGATTAAAATCTGTCATTGTGTCCTTGGGCAAGACACTACACCCACCTCGTCTGTATGAACTCAGTAGTGACTGTGACTGATGATGGTCGGCTGTAGGGGTGTAGCTACACATGGGTATAAATCTCTGACTCTTGCTCGTCTCCATGGAGATGTTCTTGTCTGGAATGTTCCACAGTATGTCATTAAACATCTTACGTTTGTGTTTACTAAATGGTGTTTAGATTGTCTTGAAAAAGTTGTGTTCTTATAGTGAGTGGGGTCATGTCTACTTGGCCTGGCGGCAGCGATGTCCCGATCCAATATTTAGTATCGGTATCAGCTCCCGATCCGGCTCTTTTGGACAGTATTGGATTCAGTCACGTGATCGGACAGATCCAGTTTCACATGGTTTTGCGGCATCTACGCACTTTACGACAGCTGTGAATCAAAACACCACCACGTCCACTGTGTGGGACTTTTCGCTCCAACAAAACGAGAGTCAAACAGCGACGCAATCACTGCAAACAAACCGTTTCTCTTGGAAGAACCAGCAGAGTTCACTTTAACACTACCAATTTGTCACTTACAAAAGAATCATCCAAACAAGCTTGAGATTTACAAGTGCAAGACGGCAAAGCCACAGCAGCAAACACTGGAGGAGGTGTTTCAGAGAAGAGAAAAACTACGTCAAAAAAGTCCAAGAAAATAACACAGAGGATTGTCGAATTCATCGCTTTAGACGATCAACTGCTGTCTGTCGTGGAAAACATAGGCTTTTGTCGTCTAATGGACTTTTTAGAGCCAAGGTATGAACACTACATTACAGAGATGTCGTTACCAGAGCGGATCGGTATCGGAAAGAGCATTCCTTAAAAAAATCAGATCGGAAGCCAAAATATCTTGATCGGAGCATCTCTACCTGGTGGGTCAGTTGCTTGAAGAGATAAGTTTAATGCCATACCGTGGGACATTCCAGACAAAGCAATAGCATCTAATCAAGATACTAATGTAAGTATTGATACTAAAAAGCACTGAGCTGTATCAGAACAAGTATAAGAGCACATAGAGAAGTATTCGTCCATGGACCACTGAGGGATTACACGGATATACTGCAACGCCACATGGTAATATAAAAGAAACTACCATTATTTAAAGATGCATTGTGTAACTTTTCTGATGTAGGATCCGCCACCTGCTTTTGTTACGTAAATGTTATTGCTTTAATTTGAAATATTTCACAGTATAGCGTTGAATTTTTTCTATGAACGCCTGTTTTTCTTGGTATTTTTGAGCTATAAAACCACCTGTAATTGAATAAATGTAAAGTAGAGCTGTTTAATCATTTAGTCCTTTTTATTTTCACCGTGGTATCGGAATCAGTATTGAGTATCGAGTCTTTTCCTTAGTATTGAAATCACGTTTGACATTTTAGTCATAACTACACAAAAAACATGCACCCCCTCCTTGCGTCATGTCAACTTCAAACAAATAAATTCACTTTAAGCGCGTAAAAAGGCTGCTTATGCTAATATTTTAAATGGGATAAAATGAAAAATAAGCGTTTAATTATTTCACTTCTGGGGTTTGGTCTTATCCAAGAAAGCAATTAGCGGATATAAGTTTAATCTTAACGTAATGTAGCATAACACAACTGGCTGACTTGGCACCGTTTTTTGCACAGCGATTTCTCACCTCCCGGGACTGGCTCACTGAGACTAACGAATGCTGTCATTACCAATTAATTTGTAGATCGTTTTAACCCTTAAAAATCATCCAGCTGAATAAAATATGAAACTTTAGAAAAACAACACAAACTGAGTCAAAACACGCTTAACTCCAGAAGAGACATGACAGCTCCAAATGGAAAAATACGACAAGGCTATGATTAAAATAATAAAATGTTTTCTACAAATTGCGTGTTTGGAAAAGTTTCTTACCGGGGCTGAATGGTTTGTGAAAAATATCTAATTGTGATTTTTCTGACAAGCGTTACGACTGTGATTAGATCTGTGCTTTGTTTTGATAATAGGATTCTGTTCAAAGTTCACATTTTAAGCATAGGAAGAACTGACAAAAAGACTAAAATATGAACTGACAAACTCATAGGAGAGTCACATTTCAGAACACGTTAAAAAAAAGGGAGTGCGGAGTCGCCCATAGTGCTCGACTTCAGTCAAATGAAGCTCACCGAGGCAAGCAGTTATGGGGCGAATTTGGAGCCGACTTCCATATTAGGAACAGGAATTAATTTAAGGACAAAACAGCGAAATAAAACCACCAGGATCATACAGAGCAGGTTAATACAAACATTTTAATACCAAAATGACGAGCCTGACAGCAGCTTTTACAGAAAGGCAACGTTTTTTTCAATACAAAGTGAATTGGAGCCGGAATTGATGGAGTTTGATGCCTGCCCGTGCTCACTTCCTATTTGCAGGCAGGGTAATTATGTCCATTTATATATACAGCCTATGAATAAAACAGATCTTAAGTACAGGGTTAGAATTTATGCAGAATAAGACAGGATTTTTTGCTATTTGTTGATGAAATTATGCAGTCTTTGTGATTTGTGCCCATTCAAATTTTGATTCGATTGCGTTTAATCTTGCAGCCATATTTATGACACTTATGGTTCTGATTTAAGATTAAGAAACAGAAAAAGAAACGTCTGTGGCAGAAGGCACAACACACAGCCCTGGCGTAACAACAGGGACGGGATCTACGACAATTCTCTCAAAATGTCAGCCTCAATAGTTTTAATACAACTGTGAAAAACGCTAAAATTACCACAAGGTATCACAGCACCAAAAGTAACTAATTTTGTGCATCTTCGGAAACTATGGCAACTGAAATGCTAGCACTCGTCTCGCCGCAACAATTCAGGGCTGTGTGGGGCCTTTCTGTGTGGAGTTTGCACGTTTCTGGGGCCTTCGTCAACCAAAAACATCCACAGTCTATCAGTTTATGGTCAAATCTGTTTGACCATAGACTGACCCTAGTCCAGACTGTATAAAGAAGTGGACGAAGCGAGTGTGACGTCACCCCCAGCATTCGGCTTCAGTCAAATGAAGCTCACGAGGCTAGCAATTATAGGAGCGAATTTACAGCAGCGTTCCATATTAGGAATAGGGATTTTTCAATGTAAAGTCAATTGGAAACAGAGTCGATGTTACGACCCAGCTCTGCTAGGGCCAGGGGAAGCAACTAGAAAAACAAGATGGAAAATGGAATAAAGTAATTTAATTAAAATGAATGTACAAGGTAAATTAAACAAAGAAAGGGGCATCTAACATATTTACAACAAATATTTACACGGTTTAGACAAAAGTGTAACAAAGGCCCAAGTAAACTAAGCAAACTAAACATACAACAAAGAACTAAACAAAAACAAAGTCAGGACTGACATAACAAGTGTCTCATAAACACAGAGTCACCACAGTGACAGAAACAAGAGACACAAAACTAAATCAACACATTAAATACCAAACTGGTGCCTTTTCTCACAGTCAAGAGCAGCGGCACAGACGCACAAAATGGCCCCAAACAGGTGAAGCTGACCATCTTAAACAGGGGGAGGAGGCTGGAGGTGAGGTGGGAGTGGCCGAGTGTTGAGGTGCCGCATCAATCAAGGACCAGGGCTCAAACAGCAGGAATCCATGGGGGAAAAGCTAAGAAATTTAAACACAAAACAAGGCAAAGAGCTGGAGTCCTGTGGCCGTAGGAGTCGATGGAGCCAGAAGCCTCCCCACGTTCACTTCCTATTTGGAACGCGGCGACTTGCGGATCAGCTCGGTCCATTTACATATGCAGCCTACGGTCCTCACCAAGCCTAGCTCAAGATCTGGAGATGGGTCCCCAGGTGCCTCATATACTGCGTCTTTGAAGGATGGGGTCAAAACCAGAGGACACATTTCCATACTGGGACACACGCAACGAAGGGGAGTGATGAAAAACACACTCGGTGCACACAAGCTGGTATAACGCACGCATCTGTCCAGCAAACCACAAACGGCAAACATCGACCACAACGACTTTTCGATCAGTTCCTTGTTGACGGGCAAAACCTCTTCGTCATTTTGTTTAATTCAGTTGTACTGTGTCGTACTGATGAGCTGTGTAATGAATTGAATTTTAATCAAGTCATTTCTAATTCACTTTACTTCACTTCACTTTAGGACTTTCTAATACAGAGGTCCACAGCCAATGTTCTGTCAGTAAAAGCATGCGGTTTGGAGCAGAGTTCAGACTTTGGAGGAATAAATGTTACTAAAATATTCGAACCATTATGTAACAAATTAGCATATACACATTTTAAACCATTAAAAATCACACCTTGTTCTTTTTTTCTTATGTAAAAGCTTGGATAAGGTGTCTGAGGCCCTCGGCTAGCGACAATGGGGAGTGAACCATTTTGATTCTGGAACATTAGCAGCTTTTTTGTTGTTTACGTTCGTGAAATTAATATTTTAAAATCAATGCAAAAAAAAAATGGGACTGAAAATTGATTAAGTTGAGTAAAAATAAAATAAAAAATAACATCATTTCACACAGCCCTTTTGCATTTTCCATTTTCACAAAAAAATCATCACATCAACTTTAATAAAACACTTTTTTTGCACCATTTAGTTTTGCTTTGTAACAGGGGACAAAAATAAACTCAGCCTGGTTTCCTTTGTCCCCTTTGTGTTCATCGTCCAATTAAAACAGTCATAAAGCGATGCACATTTACTGTTTATCTGTGCGTATTTAATTACAATTGAGTTCTTCAACCTTAAACACCTTAAACTAAGCTTTGTTTCTGCTTCACAGTCCATCGCTTCCATCCTTCACCCCCACCTTGAGTGTGTGTGTGAGCGTGTGTGTGTGTGAGTGTGCGTGTGTGTGTGTGTGTGTGTGTGTGTGTGAGTGTGTGTGTGTGTGTGAGCGTGTGTGTGAGTGTGCGTGTGTGTGTGTGTTGGGTGTGTGTGTGTGTGTTGGGTGTAAGGCTGAATGATTTTGGCAAAATATCGAATTGCTTTTTTTTTTTTGACAAGATTTGGGAATTTGTAATTAGCATTAGATTTGCATATGTTTTAATGATTGGAGTTTAAATAAATAAACATTTTAAAACACGACTAGAAGCAAGAATATTGTAATAATAATAGTGGCCATACCGGCTTGTCAAAGCCTGATCCCGTCAGATCTCAGAAGCTCAGCAGGGCCGGGGCTGGTTAGTACTTGGATGTGAGACCAGTGGGAATTCCAGGTGCCACAGGGGGGCGCCAGTCACAGAAACTGTCATCGTGTCCTTAGGCAAGACACTTCACCCACATTGCCTAGTGTGAAAGTGGTGTGTGCATGGCAGGACTCCCTTGAAAAAGAGATGAGTAATCTCAATGGGACTTTCCTGGGTAAATAAAGGTTAAAATATATATATATAATATATATATATATTAGAGAAAGACTCAAACGTGAACTCACATTTCAGAACATAGTAAAACAACTCATTTTTGCTGTTTTTTTTTATTTTTAAGACAAGAAGATATTTTGTTGTTTGCAAAGACTATAAAAAATAATCAACTGGACCCATTTTGCCAGTTGTGACCATTTATATTAATGCTGTAGTTCTTAAAATCGATTAATCAATCAGTGGTCAGTGGTCTTAGTTGAGCTAAATTTGTATTAGTTGACTTTTTTTATTTAATTTTTTTTGCAAACATCAATATTTACAACATGAAGTGATAGACGAGAGAAAGAAACGTAAAAGTGGGAGAAATATGGGGAGCAAGTTTGTAGTAAAGTAATCGTCAAGGTAAAAGGGGGGGGGACGCATACTAGAGATGACAATGGAAAAAATCACAATAAAGAGTAATAATAATAGAAAAAAATAATAAACAGATACACATACACACAAGAAGATGTCATAGATATACAAAGAACAGTGACAAAACTATAATTGTGTTCCACTAACCTATGGGTTTTATGTAGGATAAAGGGTTTATATGGGACGATGACAGAAAGGTGTTGAAGTGAGAAGTGAGAAGTGAAGTTTAATCTGTTTTTATGCAGAAAACGTACTAGGAAACAGTGTAAACATATATATAACCAGTTGTTTTTGCATGAACCCTGTGCCGGTGTAGTCAGTGAGCCCAGGTTTGGTCAAGACACATAGAAATCCGCAATAGTTTCAGGTGAAAAAATGGATTGGCAGGACATGTAAAGCTGAGCAAGAAATGTCCATACTGCGATTTTGATTCAATTACTACGTTTACTCTTGCAGCTTTAGCAGGAAGGGTGCAGGGTGGGTGCTGGGTGAGGGCCGGGTGGGTGTTAGGCGCTCTCTATCTGCAGCAGTGCCCGCATGTGACAGCTCTGCCTTCCCATCGGTCACCGGGGAGAAGCTTCTTACCACCGAATGCGCACACACACACACACACAAGCACACACACACGAGCGAGCGAGCGGCCCCGAGATTAACCTGGGGGACAGGAGCCAGGACGCAGCCTCTTACCGTGAAGGACAAACGAAGCGCCGCGATGATAGGAAGGATGGGAGGGAGCGAGGGAGCGAAAGGGGGGAGGGGCTAGGAGGCAGGAGCGCAAGAAATCCCAGCGCATAAATATTCATGAACCATCTCACCTGTCTGAGCGCGACTCGTCTGAACGCCGACTTGTGAACGGGGGGGATGGGAGCGAGGGAGAAAGAGGGAGGAGGAGGAGAGAGATGGAGGGAGAGGAGGAGGGGGTTGCCACGGCAGCTGGAAAGGGTAACCAATCAAAAGGTGAAGGTAAGAACGCATCACAGGGGAAAGCATGCCACGGTGTTAGTTACTGAAGTTTCTGTGGACCAAGCGGAGTTGTTCAATGTCAGAGAATAATTTGGGTGTTGTTTTGTCGTGTTTTCCCACTGAATTCATAGTTTCCAGCGTGAACGATAATGTCTTTAGTTCTTATTTCCATCATTTCACATCACTAGATTAAATCAGACTATCATGCAAACGCAAAAATGACTAACTTCACCGACAAATTGTATTGTGACGTCAATAAGACTAAAATTTCAAGCTCAGTTTCACTACTATGGAAAAGGCTTGATACTCAATACTTGGGGTGTAAGAAAAAATCGATTCAGTGATATATCGCGATACTTCCTTGCACAATTCTCGAATCGATTCAAAATGCATATGAATCGATTTTTTAAATAATATTTTTCACCAATATTACTTACATTCACCGTTCTCATGATTTGAAAAAGGTAATCAATTATTTCATACAATTTAGTTCTCATGAAGGTGTAGTTGACAATATTATTAGAAATAATTATTAATAAATCGCGATATATCACCCATTGTTTTAGCAATATATCGAATCGTGACCTGCATATCATGATATGTATCGTATCGTCTCAAGGCAACGCACACACCTACTCAATACTGATTTTGATAGCACACTGATAAAACCACGACTGTAATTTCCATAATTTTCAACAAATAATACAAGCAAATTCTTTAATATTACCATGTGAGCTTATGTTTGTGCTGATACAGATCTGGAACTTTCCAAAATGATTCAAGAAAACTCCATTTTTGGCAGTGTATGTGATTTTCTTTCAATTTCAAATTAGTACAGATCTAAATATCGATACTTTTGACAACCCACTCACCCTATAATTGTAATACAGTGTCTCCCATTAATAAAAGGAGATTATGGTGGCTCCTTCTAGTCTAAAAACCTCCTCCAACAATAACACAAAATCACAATTTGTTGCTTATTGTATTGTCATAAGCACAAAACTATAACTATACCGAAAGACAACAAGACTGCTTAATAAATCACATTTATACTCTGCAAATTATGTAAAGAAAATTTACATAAAAATGATTTGTGATAGCGCAGTCTGAATAAACACTGGATAAGATTGACAAAATTCATTTTACTTTTTCATACAAGGCTCGAAAGGGAATATTTGAGAAAACACATCTTAAATAGCTGTAACGAACACTAAAATAATTGAGAATTTAGAAGGAGTTGCGATTTAACAGTAGCTTTACACTCTATATGCATCCCCTCTGCCTGCGCTTGCAAATTAGCCTTGGCGATAAATGTTGCAGCACGTTATATCCAATCAAATAAATACGATAAAATAAAAATTAAAAGCGCACGACTGCGTTCTTCCTAAATAAGTAAAAACCGCAAATCAGTATTACAAGGTTAGCCGGTTTTATGCATAACAAGAGAACCTATGGAAACAAAATGCTTGGCTTTTTTTGCGTAGATATTACAGCCCTTAAATAACGTTTTTGAAATTGTAATTGCAAATATTCAGATTCGGATGTTTTTGATTCAAGCGCAACTGGAGAAACAAAACAAAAAACACACACGGCTAATAACGGCCATACATTTTCATGAGCGATCTCACCTGTCGGCTCAACTCATCCCAGTTGTGAAAGTGAGCGGGTGGGGGAGGGGGGAGGTGGGAGGAGAGCACGGTGGGTGGGGGGCGGGAGGGGCTGGGGGGGGGCTGGGGGTTGCCGTGGCAGCTGGAGCCGTTAACCAATCAAACGGCAGGTGTTGGCTCGTTAGAATAAGACGTGACGCGCTCCGAGGGGCTGCTCCCTGAACCCTGTCCCCACCTTGATAAACGCCATCACCTGCTCCATCTCTCTCACTCAGACGCACACACACACACACATACACACTCTCACTCAGACGCACACACACACACACATACACACACGCACACACACATACCGCACACTTTCACTCAGATGCACACGCACACACACACACTCTCGCTCAGACACACACCACACACACACACACTCTCACTCAGACGCACACACACACACACACACCGCACACTCTCACTCAGACGCACGCATGCACACACACACACAGATGCACACACACACCGCACACACACACACACTCTCACACAGACGCACACACACACACACACCGCACACACACAGACGCATGTACACATTAAGACACACACGCGCACACATAAGACACAAACACACACACTCTCACACAGACGCACACACACTCTCACATAAACGCACACACACACTCTCACACAGACGCACACGCACACACACACACACCACACACCGCAACTCTCACACAGATGCACACGCACACACACACACATACACACACCGCACACTCTCACTCAGACACACGCATGCACACACACATACACTCTCACACGGACGCACACACACACACACCGCACACACACAGACGCATGTACACATTAAGACACACACGCGCACACATAAGACACAAACACACACACACTCTCACAGACGCACGCACACACACACACCCTCTCACACAGACGCACACACGCCACACAGACACATGTACACACACATCACACACTCTCACACATGCACTCTCACACAGACGCACGCACGCGCACACACACCACACATTCTCATGTACACATTAAGACACACACACGCACACATAAGACACAAACACACACACTCTCTCACAGACGCAGGCACACACACATACACACACCACACACACACCCACACACTCTCACAGAGACGCACGCATGCACACACACAAACACACACACACATACACGCTCTCACACAGATGCACGCACACATAAGACACACACACACTCACACAGACGCACGCACACACACTCACGCACGCATACATAAAGACACACACACACATACCACACACACTCTCACACAGACGAATGCACGCACACATAAAGACACACACACATTCTCACACAGACGCACACACACACACTCTCACAGACACACACACACATAAAGACACACACACACTCTCACACAGACCCATGCACACACTCAAAGACACACACACACAACACACACTCTCTCACACACAGATGCATGCACGCACTCATAGAGACACACACACACAACACACACTCTCTCACACACACGTACAAAAACACACACATGCCCACACACCACATGCACACACACACACACACAGACACACACACACATGCTCTCTTATACATACAAACACAACACAAACATACAAACACACACACTCTCTTTCTCTCTCTCACACATGCACACACCACAGGCACGCACACACAGAGACACACACATGCATACTTTCTCACACATACACACACTCTCTCTCGCTCACACACACACACACACACACACTCATAAACACGCACACCACACGCTCACACACACACACACACACACACAGACTCTCACAATCACACTCATACTCTCTCTCTTACACACACACAGACACACAAACACACACTCTCATAAACACGCTCATTCACACCACACACTCTCACACACACACTCACACCACACACACACTCACACACATATATATCCCGAGTGAGGACGGCTGGGGGGGAAACCTGACAGATTTTTTTACCGTTCCAATGTCATTCCGGGCGCCAGACGTGGGTGAGCTCTTCTGCTCCGCTTTGTCTTTGATTACAGATCTCAGGTGAGGGACGGGACAGGGACAGATGTAATTGAAAAGTGAAAATTGAAATGTTTTTTAAATGATTTTTAATTACACTTTTGTCTGGGTTTATTGATGGGTTTTAACTAGATAGGCTGATATTATCGACTGGGCGATATTTGGATTTTTAATGTTTTGGCCTTAAATCTCTGCACAGGCCGATATTTTGTTTTGGTCACTCTGCTGTCTAAAAAAAACACACAAAGCTTTATTTTAACAATACTGCGAAAAGAGAACTGCTAAAACATGACTACACAGCTCTTAAAGGTGCACTGTGGGAGTCCGTTACCTGCTTATTTCTATGGATATGTCAGAAATATTTCATAGTATGACTTTAAACAGTGTTGTCTTACATTCATTCAATTACAGGTGGTTTTACTGCTCAAAAATACTCAGAAAAACCGGCATTTTGACGGTTTGTGAGCAAGGGTGTCTCTACGCAGATCTGACCTGTAACTTGGTCTGGTTTGGTCTATATGAAGACTGAAAAGTTGAATGCATTTGACGGACCCTCCACCAGAAAAGTTACACACTGCACCTTTACAGATTTGTGGTAAAAAGGGGCTGTGGGTGAGTTAAAGGACAAAGTTTGGTTGAAAACGATCACAATCTGCTCTACATATCTGTCCAGAAAAATCGGCAGAGCTTATCGGCCATTGGTTTCTCTGAATTCTCAACAATCTGTATCGTATCGACCATGAATAAAGCCATATTGTTCGATCTACAGTTTGTGCAGCACTTTGGATTTAGTTCTACATTTCAATCTGGAAGGTCAAGAACAATACAACAACCTTTGACTGTAATAGAAATGTTACCGTATTATCCAGACTATAAGTCGCACTAGCCAAAAAATACATAATGAAGAAGAAAAAACATGCATAAGTCACACTTTTTGGGGGAAATTTATTTGATAAAATCAGAGACCAAGAACCGACATTTCATCTTGAAAGACAAGTTAAAGAAATTATAGTAATAAAAATCCAATAGAGAACAGACCGTGTATCATTTGTTCATTTGTTTTTCAATATAGAACCAAAAATAAGAAAACGATAAAACAACTCTTCTCTTTATTATTGTTCTCTAAAACCAAAATGAAAAAACGGATAACGATTTGTTTTTTTAAATTTTTGATTCATATATACGATTCATATATTTGGTCTATGGACTGTCAGTGTGAAAAATTTAATATATAAGTCGCACCTGAGTATAAGTCCGCCCCAAACCATGAACAAAAGTGTGATTTATGGTCCGAAAAATACGGTACTAGTTCGGCATTTGTGAGTTTTCCTTTTGGCCAACTGTTATGAAAATACAGTATTGCTGACACTGGAATATTGACCCGTCTCCTGTCTTGAGTTATAATCATATGCAAGAATCAGAAAACAACTAATCAACAGACCTGGTATAACACTGTTGGAAAATAACTTTACACAATTATTTACAACAGCTTCTATACAAGAAATCGCCCACACAGCAGTGACAGTTCTGAAGATGGTTTGGAGTTAGCAGAAATATGTCAAAATGGTCGATACAGCTTCTACTGTATTGTTTTTAAGAAGAACCCTAGAAGTTAATGTAAAAAAGAAGACAAAATGAACGTTTCAGGATTCACTCGAAGGTGCATTGTGTAACTTTTCTGCTGGAGCGTCCTTCAAATTCTTTTTTCTGTGGAAATGTTACTGCTTTGTCTTGGAATGTTTCAAAGTATGGCATTAAACCTTTCTATCTTCATGGAGACTAAACCAGACCGTGAGGAGTCAGAACGCCTGTTTTTCTAGGTATTTTTGCGCTATAAAACCACCTGTAATTGAATAAATGTGAGTCAGAGCTGTTTAATGTCACACTGCGGGACATTCCGAGCAGAGCAATGTCATATCCATAGAAACAAGCAGGTGACGGACCAAAAACCAAAAAGTTACATAGTGCATTTAATGTTCTTTTTGTTCTTCTTTCCGGTTCCTGAACGTCTGGGAAAACGTTATCTTGTCATGGTGTGATTAATGTTTTGTAAATAGTGTCCCTCAAGTGACTTTTCTTATCAGCGAACAGGAGGTGTGCTCAGACCGAGGCGTCTATAGGGGACTAAGCATTAGTTGGTTAATTGCAGTTAAAAATTAATGATTAACCTGGTAACCATTTCGCAGCACTTTCACACATCAATAAAACATTACAAAATTTGCATTAAGGGGATTGCCTTTTTTTTTTTATTTTTTATTTTTTTTTTACGTGTCTTTAGTCGTGTTTACTTTGTCTAGATTTGAATTAAAACAGACGGGTCTATTCAGGTGAAAATGCACCCTCTGAACCATAGCCTGTATAAGCGGACATTGCTAACCCGCTATCCGCAACGTTACGAATAGGAAGTGAACACGGAGGCGCTTCCGGCTCCATCGACTTGATCCCAATTGACTTTAAATTGAAAAAATGTCGCCCCTCGCTCTCGTTTTGGTCTTAAAATGTTCATATTAACCCGCGCTACGTGATCCCGGTGTTTTTATTTCGCTATTTTGTCAGTGTAAAAATTCCCATTCCTAATATAGAACTGGCAAATTCATCCCATGACTTGCTAGCCTCGGTGAGCTTCATTTGACTGGAGCCGAACGCTGCAGGCGACGTCAAACTCTACTCCACTTCTTTATACAGTCTCTGCTCTGAACACAATCCTCCATTTTAAGCATACATTGCAAATCTAATCGAAATTGTAATTACGGCTGTGAAATTAATCACAATAAAATCACAATTTGAAAAGACGCAATTAGCAAATCACCAAGACGGCATTTTCTTAATTACCAGTTTTCTCCACAAATGATAAAATATCCTGTCTGATCGTGTGTAAAAGCTGCTAACCTTGTAGTTCAGATCTGTACAAACTGAAATGGGATTCTGGTATTAATTTGTCAGTTTATATTTCAGGCTTTTTCTAAGTTCTTCTGCACAGGTTAAAAATGTGAGTTTGTATCAGAATTATATTAAAACATAAATTGCAAATCTGATCGCAATCACAGCGCTTCATCAAATTTGCGCAGCCCTAATTTCAATACTTGTTAGAAAGATTGCAATTAGATTTTTTGTGCACGGTAATTAAGAGTGCAAAATACAAAAAAAAAGATCTAGTTTGTCACTTTGTCACAGTCCTGGTCACATCTCTTTGGCTGTGGTGGAACAAAGCCGGCCTGCAAAATTAGCCCCACAAGGCTCCGGCAGCTATAGCGGGTCTCCTCCTCCTCCCAGAATCCTCCTTTGCTGGGAGACCAATCCAGGCCCAGTCCTCGACATCTTTATGAAGACAGAGTGATCCTATAAGCTTCACCCATACAAGGGCAACCAGGTACCCCCTCTCTCTCTCTCTCTCTCTTTCTCTCTCTCCTCTCTGCTCCCCTCCGGAAAAAATATGGAGGGGCATGTGTGACGGCTGTAACCATGGCAACCCATTAGCCCCCGAGTCTGGTGACGTACGGCGGAGGTTTAGAGGGAAAAGGCCACATTCGTGTTTTGCATCGGCTGCGGAGGAGGCGGAGCTTAAAGGGTTTGTTCTGTTTATTCCCGTAGATCCAAGACACATGAGAGGAAAACATAATACAGAAATATGGAGTTTGCTTTTTCATGTTTCCATATTAATACGATTGGGGGCGGCCTGGGATGCAGAACGCACACTCCTGCAACGCGAAGATGCGTCACAGTTGAATCATCCCGAGTTTGACAAGTGGATTAGCCAATCGGGGACATGCATGGTCTGTCCGTATCAAAACAAATATGGCAGCTTATGAAGAAAAGAGAAAGGAAAAACACTGTGGATTGCTATAGATTCAAAGGGTGATGCTCTAAAGTGTAAATTCGAAATGACAGGCGACCAATGAGCCTCTCATTGCCCAAGCGTGTTTGGTCCTGGCTGGAGGTGCGACAGAGGGTGTGGGGACCAGACTAACTGAGATATCAGTCTGGATTTGCCAGGAAACAATTGGAGTATACCAGGTTATGATTTAATGCGCTTTGCATCTTGAAATATTAGAAAGGTACATAACTCTATAAAGCAGCCTGCTTCTTCTTACTCTTTGTACCCGCTGCTCCTGCCCCAGTGGAGTTGAAGGATAGGTCAAATGCAGACCCTATGGGCACAACGCAGAACACCTAACCTTAAATCTACCTGTCACTCTGCACGCAGAAGATAGCAGAGGTTGATCAATAGGACGAGATGGTGAGGAGAAAAGAAAAGTCTTTTTGAGAACAGAACTGCATTGAGCAAAGAAGTAATCCCTGAATTACATTTTGATAACTTTATCGCTAAACCAGCCCATCGTCAGAAGCATCAGATCATTTGAAATATTTTGTCGTATTCATGCAGATTCACCACAGCAGCAGAATGCACTGATAATGGAGGGACAGTAAGTGGGCACCTGAACTACTGTAAGACGCTTCCGTGTCTGGACGCCCATTACTCCTCGTCCTCCTCTCCTCTTCAAGGCGTTGGACCCCCACACCCCTGCTCTTCTCCTCTATGGCCCTACGCTGATGTCCATCCACCCAAACTGTCCACCCCTTCACAATCCCCTCCATCAGCCTCCTCCAACCCCCTCCACCTACCGTCGCCCACATTCTCATTCCATTAACCTACCTCCACCTCCGCTCCGGCAGCCTGTCCCACCCACTCATTTCACCCTCTTTCTGTCACAAATCCTCCCTTCTCCGCGCTCTCCCCCAGTCTATAATTTCAGCCCATATGTCAGCATCCCCGTTGTTCTTTGTCACTCACTCTGCAGAGCCCACCCTCTCCTCCGCCCTCCATAAGTCTCTCCTTCGGCCTGGTTTGGCGCTGCCTGTCGACTGTATTCAAATGTTGGGGAGTTGGATAAGGGGAGACGCGTGTGGAGGAGATGTGTGTGCTGTCAGTCTTGTGTCTGGGTTTGTGACAGGCAGGAGCTCAGACTGTCCAGGCTGCAGCGCTGTGTAACCAGGCCTAACCATGAGTGAGTATAGGACAGATTAAAGGCGCGTTGTGTAACTTTTGTACTGGAGGGTCCGCCAAATGGTTTTCTCCACAGAGATGTTATCGTTTTGTCCGGAATGTTTCACAGTACGGCATTAAACCTTCTTATCTTCATGGAGACCAAACCAGACCATGTTACAGATCAGATCTGTGGAGAGGCCACCCCGCTCACAGTCAGAATGTTTGTTTTTCTAGGGATTTTTGAGCTATAAAACCACCTGTAATTTAATAAATGTAAGATAAATCTGAATAATGTCATACTGTGGAACATATCCATAGCAACAAGCAGGTGACCCCCCAACCAAAAAGCTGCATAGTGCATCTTTACCTGGAAGTGAGGTTTATTGATTAGTATCTATTTTAGTATTTTATTTAATTTAGCAACCAACGACTGTCTTCTGGTCTAAGCAGATTCAATCACACAATAAAATGTCCGAAAATACAAAGGTGACTTTGACTTTCAGCATTTCTAAGAATCCTTCATTCGGCTAAAAACCTCAGTGTGAAGCTTTTTAGCCAAAGAATAGACTAAAGTAAGTTTTTTTTTTCAATTCATCTGTGTTTATTGCACGGGAAAACATAAAAACCTGCGTCCTTACGGGGCTGGGCTTGCACCATCACAAACCTGACTCCCTTGTTTCCATAGATATATAGCTCCTTTGGGCATAATCTTCCACAGTACGACATAAAACTTATCTATATCCATGGAGAATGTTCCAAAAGAATGTTTTTAACTTTCTATGTCCAATGAATCAAGTAGGTGACGTGCCGCTTCTAGAAAGCTACATAACGTGGCTTTAAGAGGTCATGCTATCCTAAACTCATTTACGCTCTTTAATAGTTTGCCACCTACTTGTTTCCATAAGGATGCTCTTGCTTTGCCTGGAATGTTCCACAGTACTGCATTAAAATGGACAAGGACAAAGCAAAGGCCAGATCTGTGGAGAGACGAGCCTGCTCACAGTAAGAGTAAGTGTTTTTCAAGGTATTGTACATGCATTCAAACTGGTATAACTGGGAAAAATGAAAGACATAAAGATAAGTTTACTGTTTCATACTCTGGAACATTACAGCCAAAGCAATGACATCCCCATGGAGACAGGCAAGTTCAACCAGGGGTCGGGACTAAACAAGATCAGATTATCCAAAATGAGATTACATAAAAAGCGTACTCCAACTGTTTGATATTCCCATCGCCCAACCAAAAACCCTAAATGAATTCAGCACAATTATCACCAACACAACCACTGCCACCATTCACAGTGAAAAGAACAAAACACGTGGGTTTCAAAGTGCGTATTTAAATAGAATTACTGAAAAAAAGACTAAATAAAAGCCTGTAACACCAACTGCGGCGGGGCAATGTTAAACAGCGCATCTTAAAAGCTGGACTGAGGCCCATTTGCAGCATGATAAAATTAAACATGCACGACTATTCTGCATCTATCTTTTCAAATGCCTTTTTAATGAAGTTGTTACGTGCCCACATACACAAACAACCCCACACTTGGCACCTTCTACCCGACGTAACAGCCTAAATGCACTTGCTTTGCCTGTAATGATTCACCAACCTTCATTTAAAGTGAATTAGGAAAGCGTCTGATCCATTAATATGATTTAGTGTGGCCGCTCTGGACATGGCCGCGCGCTGGTAAACGCCGCAGTTGTCCTCCGGTAGGACGGGCCCCGCGCTTATCGCCCCCTGGGGACGACTTGTGGCAGAATAAACAGCCATTTGGACCCTCGCCTCCTCTCCGCGGTGACTCTTTCTGTGGAAATATGCAACTTGAATGGAGGCTCTGATGACACGTTGCCATCTGTTGTTGTGTTATGTTGTGATAGGGGCATGGAGTGGAGGTAAAACACACATTTACTTAAAGTACACGCACCATCATTTTCGTTTACAAAGTCAGAGAGATCCTTTGTATGCATGGATCTAGTGGAGCAGTGTTAATGTTATGTTACAAGTAGAGGTGGTTATTGAAATTACTGCTTGGCATCACCTATAATGATGAAATCCAAAGCTAAAAAGGACACCACCTTGCCTTGTTATCTTCCAAACATGGTCAGAAGGTGCTAATTTTACTGTCCATTGACTTTACAATGTGACACTATGATTGCATTAGGCAAATATTTAGATAACAGCTTTCACAACCAGAAGTCACAACTATTTTTTTTATTTATTTTTTTATTTTGGGCAATTTAGAAGTTTACATTCTTTTACAATGGAACATATAACATTAGAGAAATCATGATAGAAATAACAAACAAACAAACAAGACAAAAACAAGACAAAAACAAAACAACAACAAAATATTTTGCCCAAAAAGGAGTGGGAAGAAGAGAATTTATTTAATCCCACCCCCTTCTTCTATTCTAATGCAATGAGCTTCTTTTCCATTATTAACTATAGGAACTATTTACAAGTGCAGACAGTGAAAAACTGTTCTAGCTTGATAACATAATTATCATCATATTGCAATAATAATAATACATGAGGATACCAGCAATGGTAAGAATTTTAAAGATACCAACAATGGTAACAGACAACAAATATAAGTAACGGTAAAGGGCAGCACATCCAGCAATGGTCAGGAAACACCAAGGATAAACCAGCACTACAAAAGGCACGATTGTTCTGATATTAGGACCCACTCTCTGTATACTGTGACCAGACCATATGTTTATATAACAACTTGAATTTACGGATATTTTGGCATTGTTTGAGACGTGTATCCAGACTGTTCCAGAGTTTTACACCACATATAGACACACAGAAACTTTTACGAGTAGTTCGAACATTGGGCAATTTTAAATTTCCATATCCTCTTAAATTATGAGTTCTCTCTCTCATTTTGAACAAGCTTTGTAGATTAGTTGGTAGTAAATTGTTGGATGCTTGAAATAAAATTACAAGCGTATAATATTTTACAAGGTCAGAAATCTTTAGGAGCTTGGATTGAATAAAAAGATTATGGGTGTGTTCTAGAAAACCAACTTTATGGATAATTCGCAAAGCGCGTTTCTGTAATATAATCAATGGATTCACTGTACATTGGTCAGTGTTCCCCCATACTTCGATACAATATGTGAAATAAGGGAGAACCAATGAACAGTATAATGTACGCAAGGCATTTTGATCAAGATAATGTTTCACTTTGTTTACTATAGCAAGACTTTTGGAAATTTTTGCTTTTATATGTCTAATGTGGGCTTTCCATGATAATTTACTGTCTATTATAACTCCTAGGAATTTATATTCATTTATAATTTCTATTTGGACACCTTCAATCATGATTGGTAACTCTGTGTTAATCTTGTGATTGCCAAACATCATTGCCTTGGTCTTATTCAAGTTTAACTTATTAATATCCATCCACTTTTTTATTTTATTAAGTTCCTCGTTTAGAGTACTTATGAGTTCATTATAATTATGACTACTATAAAATATGCTGGTGTCATCTGCAAAAAGTATAAGCTTTAGTGACTGTGATACAGTAAATACATCATTTATATATATATTGAACAATTTTGGTCCCAGAACAGACCCCTGGGGGACACCACAAACAATGCCAAGGTTTTTTGATGTATATTGTCCCATTTGAACATACTGCACCCTTTCTGTAAGATAACTTTTCAACCAGTTCCCAGCTATCCCTCTAATTCCATATTGTTCAAGTTTGTGTAATAATACTGAATGATTGATAGTGTAAAAGGCTTTCTTAAGATCAATAAAAATACCGGCAGCATATTTTTTGTCCTCTAGTGCATTTGTAATACCCTCTACTGCGTCGATTATTGTCATCGAGGTGGTTCTTTGCGTCCTAAATCCATATTGCCCTGCATTAATTATTTGATGTTTGTTGAGAAACTTTTCGAGGCGTGAGTTGAAGAGCTTTTCGAGGATTTTTGAAAACTGTGGTAGTAGGGAGATTGGCCTGTAATTTGTAAAACAATGTTTGTTCTCACTCTTGAGTATTGGTATTACTTTTGCTATTTTCATTTTATTTGGGAAATGCCCTGACAGAAAGGATAAATTACAGATATGGGTGAAGGGTTTAGCAATGTTTTTTTTATTACTATCTTGACAAGTACCATATCTATGCCATGACAATCTTTGGATAATTTACTTTTGCATTTCAGGACTATGTTTGTTACCTCATATTCATTTGTTGCAGATATAAAGATTGAATAAGGATTTCTTTCAAAATTACGGTGAGACTGTAAAGTTACCTGGTCTGGAATTATTGCTGCCAACTCTGGGCCAACATTTACAAAGAAATTATTGAAATGATTTACTGTCATTGGTGTTTTGAATTTTATCATTTTTGTCGATGAAATAGTCAGGATATGTTACTTTTATAGGTCGTTGTTTAATGAGTTTATTCAGTGTTTCCCAAGTTCTCTTTATATTGTTTCTATTTTCATATAATATTTTCTTATAGTATAGCTGCTTGCTCACTCTAATTATGTCCGTCAATTTATTTTTGTACTTCTTATATCTTTGTTCTGCTTCTTTAGTTTTAGACTTTATGAATTTTTTATACAGATTATTTTTCTTTTTACAAGCATTAATTATTCCTTTTGTTAGCCAAGGACTATTTGTACATTTTCTATTTAGTCTGAGTTCTATGACTGGACAGTGTTTATTATATAAAGACAAGAATATATCTAAAAAGTTATTATATGCGTGGTCCACATCTGTTTCTCTATAGATTGTACTCCAGTCCTGAGATATTAGACTGTTGTTAAGAGAGTTAACAGTTTCTTCAGTTTGTATTCGTTTATAGATTAATTGTCTTCCCTTAGTCCCCATAGTCAAGAGCAATGAAAACGTAAATGGTCAGAAATATCACATAAAAATAGGCCACTGATTAATCGATTCGCCATAAAGTTAGTAAAGATATTATCAATAATCGTAGCACTGTGTGAGGTTCCTCTCGTTGGTTTAGTTATCGTGGGATAGAGGGACATACTGAACATTGTATCTGAGAAGTCATCCATTATTTTGAGTTTGGCTGGATTTAGCAGGTCAATGTTAAAATCTCCACAGATAAATAATGTTTTGTGATTCACGGTGGAAAACAGTCTCTCCATCCATTCATTGAAAACTTCCACATCTGAGCCAGGTGATCGATAAACACAGCTTATAATTATGTTTTCTTTTTCCCATTTTGGATTTCAACTGTTAAACATTCCATCGTTTCATTAATAGCAAGCGACAGGTTAGCTAAGACCATAAAGTTTATGGAATTATGAATATAAAAAGCAACCCCTCCCCTTGTTTTATTTTCTCGATTTTTATATATTAATTCATAATCTTCAAGACCAAAATCTATCCCTTTGTCATCACTGAACCAGGTTTCAGTAATAGCTCTGATACTGAAGGGGTGAGCTGAAATTCGTGTACATACTTCTACTGTTAAAATGTATTATTGACAGTTTACCCTCTAATCTCACACTGTTTTCAAATTGTTCTTGTGTAATATCACTACAATTGTTAACAATAGAAGAAAGAAAGTTTGTATCTGGGTCTATCTCTGCGGCTGGGTCTGTTGTGTTATATTCATTGTATGCAAAATTGTCCAGCTCCACTTGTGTGTAGTTAAGAATTTTCTGCAGCATGTCCATGTCGTTATTTCTCCTTAATGCAGTCTGTCTAATTGGTGTATTGTGCATGTGATGTGTAGAGTCAAAAGTTACAGTACCTTAACACCATTGGGAACATTGTCAGTAGGGCTGAAACGATTCATCGAGTTAATCGATTAGAAAAATGCATCGATTATTATTTTTTGCCTCGATGCTTCGTTTTATTTTCATACGCTCGGCGATGGCCGGAACCTTTTGTGGTAGAGGTAAAGTTTCCGCACGACCACTGCACTTCACTGTACACACAACAGCGCGGCGCCCATGGATGTATAATAAGAGCAGAACCTCCTCATCTAAGAGGGAACGTGAGCTGGGTTTAGACCGTCGTGAGACAGGTTAGTTTTACCCTACTGATGATGTGTTGTTGCAATAGTAATAGGGAACACTCCTCATCGAGTGCGCGGTACGCTACGGTACGCCGTGCCCCCTGCATCTCCCGTACGCCGCGCACTCTGCGCGTGGATTGTGTCTTGTCGCGTACACTCTGTGGATCGCGCTTCCTCCTGTGCGCCTCTAAACCAGAACTCACACCAGTTTACATTTTACAGTTTACTACATTTTGGGGATGTAATCTGTAATCTGTAGAGGATTACATTTTAAAAGTCACTTTATCAACACTGATGCTACAACATCTAAACAGAACCGTACATTACATCAAGTGGAAAAGAAACCGTGAGGTGAGTCAACTTTAGCCCAGCGATAATTACGTTTTTCATGTCCAAAACACATGTATCTGTCAATGCACGTAGTGTGTACTTAACATGTGCAAAGTAGACGCGACAATAACAAACGATTACTCGATTATTCGAACAAAATAATCGACAGAATAATCGATTACTGTAATAATCGATAGCTGCAGCCCTAATTGTCAGTATTTATCCAGATCTTCTTTGTCTCTCACCACCAAAACTTTAGCTTCCTCAGGTGTCCCGTTTAGTTTAATGAAGATTTTACAGTTTGTTACCCAAGTTTGTTGGATTTTGTGTTCCTTTTTTGCAATTTCAGCATTTTTCCGTGTCAGATGCTCATTTATATCTATCTACATTACTATCTACATTCATCTAATTTAGACATGGATAAGTATAGCCGTTGGCCAATGCTTTTTAGCGTATTGATTATTGACAAACGCCGATATGCTGTTTCGGCCGACCTGCTGTATAAAGAATATGAACGAAACTTTATTTGAACACTTTGGTGTGAAGAGAAAACCGCACAAAACATAATTACACCACTCTTTTATAGTTTTGTGGTAAAAAAGGGCTGTGGGTTTGTGTTTGTAGCAAAATTTGAGGAAAATAATAAAAAAAAATGGCTCAAAATATTGACCTTATCTGCTATTGTTTTCTACAGTGTTTTGTCCACGCTACAAAACGAAAATGGTTCACTGCCAAATAGTCCTTCTGCTTTATAGGATCGAAAAACAATGGACCTTGAAGTTGGTTTAATAATAAAAATATATTTATCTATAAGATTGTTACTGTCATTGCCTTTTGACATGTGTGTAAGTTTAACTAACTAATTTTCTTGTGCTAATACTGTTTTCATGTTCTGAGTGCACGACCCAACTATAGCCACAGGTTGGGGCCACCTCAGTCTCTCTCTGCCAGAGCAGCTGTACCAGGGAAACAAATAAATAATGGACAAAGGAAGACGGATGGTGATAGGACGACAAGTCAATGCATCTTTTCTGTGTAGCAGCGAGGAACGGCGCAAAGAAACCCCTGAATCCTCTCCATTCTATGCACACAGGAGAGGAGCAATAGATTAAAACCGCATGGCACACACTCCAAAAATGAATAGCTCTAAAAATACATCCTTTTCATTGGAACATGAAAGCAGACTGCCTTTTCCCTGTCCAGTATTGAGCAGCCATTGATTCCAAGACAAAGACAACACCTCCTCAAAGAGCTAAGAAAAATAGCAATCATACAGGCAATTATTTTCAAATGTGCCTGCAGCGGCCGATAATGTCAGCGTTCCTCTCTTCCTAAATAAAGGGAGGAGAGGAGGAGAGGAGCGTCGGAGCGGGAGGCCGAAGATGGATGAGGGTGCGGGCACGGGGAGCGCTCAGGACACACAGCGCCCCCTGTGAACAGAGGGAGAGGCGGGCGCCGGCAGGCACACAGCTCTCACAAGAGGGTGGAGCCGGGAGGAGGGAGGATAGTGCACACCAGAGTCCAGATCTAAAACAACTGAACATGCCTTTAAAGGGGACATTGAAATCTATGTTTGTGAGCTTTTAACAATGTAATAATGGTGTTCCCTCATCATTACTCAAAGCTGTATTTTGTTTGCCTCATGCATGTTTGAGTAATCATGTATTGTCCTGCATGCAAGGCTTGAATGCTTAGAAAAGTGTGTTGAATGGTAAAAATGGTAAATGAGAGCGCCTGTCTCCCTTCTAGGCAATATACATCACCAACGTACACAGACACTGGGGACAAGGTGGGTTAAGCGTCTTCCCTAAGGATATAAAAACAGTAACATCTGTGAGAGCTGGAACTGCACTGCCAACTTGCGGGTCAGTGGATCTGACTGCTCAACCCATGATATCTATGTCGAGATCAGGATTCGTACCACCAACCTTCAGATCAGTGGACAAACAACTGAGCTATAATGTTGCCTACCCCCATCTTCGGTCTCTTTTCTGTACTTACTTGTGATTATTTTAAAAGTTCAAACTCTGGGTTATGTGTTTCTACAGGATGATGTGGCACTAGGAGGACTTTATACCAGGTGCTCTACCTGTTGCTGCGTTTTGGGGAAGAAAAGCAGCACACGGAGAGCGTTGTTTGTGCATGTACTATTCTAATGGTGCTTCAACTATATTTAAACATGTACAACACAAAGTAGATAATGTTCTCAGCTCCGAACAGACTGTTTTTCACTGTACCCGAGCTCTCTGTGTGTTTGATTCTGTTTAAGACAATACAGAACTGTGGAAAATTAAAAACTGTTTTTGTATTATTTTACTCTTAAAAGCTTTAATGTTGCAGGTTAAAGTAACTGTGTTGACAGAATTTAAAAGGATTTTTCATAAGGTAAAGGATAAAGTAAAGATAAATATGCATATTCATCAACATGAAACATTTATGCTCATCATTTATGAGAAAATTATGTGCAGAGGGGACTGAATAAGTTTCAAAGCCTAAACATAATTTTCTTGCATGCAACCGGTTTCCATATTTATTTTTACGCAAATCCAGAGACGTTTTTTTTCAGTGTAGGGTTAAAAAATGTCACAGCCATTTTTCCGGAAAAAAACAAACACTCACAGTAAGAATGCATATGTTTGTGTGTTTTTAAAGCAATAAAAATACCCTTAAGATAGGAGCTAATGCCATACTGTGAAATATTCAAGTTCATAGTAATAAAATCTCCATAGGGACAAGTAGGTGGCAGATTCCAACCAGAAAAGTTACACAATGCACCTTTAACAAAGCAGCTAAAGCCCTACACTACCGGGACTCTCGCTGCATGTGCTCTGTAGCCCACACTGGTTTTGATGTTGTATGCAGCTATAGGGCAGCAGGCGTATGTTGAACCATAGAGGAGCGGGAATAGAAAGCTCCCTCCTCTGCTCCAACTTCTGATGCTTTCAATAGAAATCTTTAAGCAGCTCCGCTTCAAAGGAGAGGTGAAAGATCAAGATGAGACAGACACAAGGGTCAGAGCCAGAAAACAGACAGAGCGCATTAAACGTGCATGCATTCGCTTTACTTTGGTCCTTGGTTTGACTAGAGATACGCAGTGGCATTCATTTAACGTCACGATATTCTCGAGTCCCTATAGTTTTGAAGGACAGGTCAGAATTATATGGTGCAAATTGCTGTTTGAACGTCAGATTGCAGATTTGTTAACCTGATTTATGGTTCCTATCTCTGTAATACTGTAATTACTACTATCTCTACATGAAACAAAAACTGCCAGTGTCATCTGTGCCCGTATAAATAAACAGTTTTTAACAGTAACTTGAAAAAGTTGTGACATTATTCAACCTTTAGATGCAATTGTAGTCACTTGAGAGGCCTGCTGAGACACTGCAGAGATAAAACAAACACTATCCCTGTCATTAAAGGTGCGTTGTGTAACTTTTCTCGTGGAGAGTCTGTCACCTCCAGCTTGCCTCAATAGAGAGGGTCTGGACCGTTCATTGGTATGACATTAAACACATCTATCTAACATTTGTTCATTACGGGTGTGTCCATTGGTTAAAAAAATGCAAGTTCTCTCTGTGAATCGTGTTGCCTCTCCACAGATCTGACCTGCAATGTAGCCTATAGTTGTCTTTCTTGAGATAAATAGGTTTAATCTCTACTGTGGAACATTGTAGACAAAGCAAGAACATCTCCACAAAGCCAAGCAGGTAATGAACCCTTAACGAGAAAGTGTAAAATCCCTCAGTCGTCCATGGCAAGAGGAGAAAGTTCAATTTGTTTGCCACTCATCCAAGCTGCTTCCTCAGTTCTGAAGCTCGGATGACCAGAAGCTCTTGTCTGGTTGACAAATTGAACTTCCCCTTTTGCCTTCAAGAGAAAAGTTGAGCAATGCACCTTTAATATAACCGGATCTACTCACCAAATCTCAATATCGGGACATTCTCCACTGACATTTATACCTCACAAATCGTAGAATAGAAAATTATAACATAGCAAGTTTGTGGAGGAAATCCCTAACGATTAATGATAAGATTTAGCGTTTGTTTAAAGGCTGGACGTTTCTTTCAAAAATGGCGATCTCCCATAAGGTTGCATGGTTTAGGAAAAATATCTAATTGCAATTTTTCAGACATGAATTGCGATTACAGCGGCACGGTGGCTGAGTGGCAACACTCAGGCCTCACAGCAAGAAGGTTGCGGGTTCGATCCCCGGGTCGCCCGGGCCTTTCTGTGTGGAGTTTGCATGTTCCTCCCCGTGTCTGGATGGGTTTCCTCCGGGTACTCCGGTTTCCCCCATCAACCCAAAACATGCCCGCACCCCTATGAACTAACATCAAGGACCATGTTGTCCACCCTCCTGTGGGCTCACCACCTGCAGAGGGGTTCATAGGGGGGGTCAGGTGCTATGAGTATTGGGCCGCACGCTGCCCCCGCGACCCAGCCGGATTAAGCGGGAGAAGATGGATGGATGGATGAATTGCGATTACAAAAATTCAAAAAAGTGATAAAGTTCATATTTTAAACACGTCCACAAGAACTCACCAAATGACTGAAATGTTGTTTGTGGAGGAAAGTATGGTACCTCAAAACGTGCGGCCTTGATGATATGCCAATTGCATCCATTCAGATTACAGTTTCGATTTGACAGCAATAAATCTTGCAGCCCTAATCTCCCACACAGTTAAACAGGCCATGCCCTCCATCTGAAATCATGACATGGTCAAATTCTACAACGCAACCCATTAACATCTCGGTATTAACCAAGCGCACCGAGAATTGCTTACGCCCCAGTTTTCTCAAGTTAACGCAAAGGGAGAGGCAGAAAATGGGAGCACTAAAGCATGGCTAAAGGTGCAGGATGGACCTAGCCAGCCAGCAGAGGGGAGGGGCAAATGAATGGAAGAAATGGGAAAAGAGGAGAGTAGAAGTCCAAGCTAGTAGAAGTGAGCTTGTAATGTTGTAGAAAGCCCTGGAGCTCATGCCTCCGGGCCACCCAGCCCACACTTGGCCTATCAGTTTAACATCAAAAAGAGTTCACTTTACCAAGACATATGGACTGAATAATGCATACGTTTTATTCCGCTACAGTGAACACAGGATAAAAAGGGAAAGCTACTTTGTTTTATGTAGGTGTCTTAGGATTGGTCTGGACATCCTGAACATTTTATGTATGAAGATTTATCTGTGTAATTGCTGTTTGAACCTCAGAGTATACGACTGGGTGTTTAATAAAATCTTAATCGAGCAATCCAGTCTTTTCCAATTGACAATATATGCTTGGGACTTTTTAACTAAGCAGTATAAAGCTAATGTTCTGTCATTAAAATCATATGGTTTGGAGCAGATTCAGACTGTGAAGGAATAAAATGAAACAATTTTATGTGTTACAATACAATGACTAAACTTTACTGAATTCCCTGTGTTGTTTGTGTTCATGAACATTATATTAAAAGCAATTTGTGTGTTACTAATGGAATAAAATAAAGTTTATAGCTATATAGCGCTGTTTCCAAGGGTTATGCAAGAAACTCAGTATCTCATAAATGTGTGGGAAATATGGATTAGAAAAGACAGATCATAATTATTTCTTATGCAAAGTATATTAAAAAAATCTAATAGCCTCTTTAGAGTAATGAATTTTCCAAGGAAATCTCTCTGTAATCACCTTGAGACATGAACCAAAGATTATCAGGTCTTCCAGTTTTCTGATCTTTAGCAGAAATAGTCTCACGAATACCTACAATCTATTAGTTTTACCATATTATTACCCTCCTTTCCCCCCAATACTAGACCTGTCGTGATACTGGTACTATATTGACTTATTGTTCAATACATGACAGATAAAAACAATCATTTTTCTGTGCTATGGAAAGATCTGAGCTTTCGAAGGTTGAATAAATAACTTCGATGACTCATTATAGATACAAGTGTTGTTTTCCAGCTCATATATTCTAACAATATTGTACATTTCAAATACATTTTTGAGCATAATTCTGCTTTATGGTTTAGTTTCAGTATGATCATTTACCGTCTATATCTAGTTCAACAATATATCACACTTCACAATTTGCCTACCCAGTACAAAAACAAAAGTTCATGATCTTAATCTTGGTTAGACCTGTGCATCTTGCCTATATACCTGTTTTATTATAATATGACCGTGGTAAACTGTTAGCCTGCTTGGAAAATATATGTGTTGTGTTTGATTTGAATAGTCTGACAGTCAGGGCTGGTGCAGCAGCAGTCTTGTAATAAATTATAAATATGAGGTGGGTGCAAATGGCTGAGGAAAGGTGAAGCTCAAAGTCAAGCGGAGTGGAAAGAACAGGATTTGCAGCCTTGTGCCTCAGGTCTGGCCGCTCACGAGGAGAGGGAGAGGCCTGGTGTTTGTGGGGAAAACAAATGGCATTTTCTGGTGGAGGGTTTTAAAGGCGTTGTTCCCTTTTTACCGTTTAAAAAAGTGAAAAACAGAGCTGGTTCATTTTCAACGATTTGCAGTATTCCAAATGAAAAATGATGACACAAAGAAAAGACTAAGCAGTTCACTTAACACTCGGTCTCGTCTGACTGACAATGGCCACAAGCGATTTGGCTTTTGACCAAATACAGCTTCAATAAATAATAGGGGAGCAAATACATACACAGGACAAAACTGGGTTCAGCCAGTTGGACTGTAGGGGTAAAAATTAAATAAATAACACCACTGAAATTAGACACTTAATTGAATAATTATCAAGACAAACTATTATTCTCTGGCTTTTAACACCTCATGAGTTGTGTGGTCCTCTGTGTCTTTTATTTTTACATTTATTTATTGGTTTTATTTATTTATTGCTATTCTATGCGCTTTTGCGCTTATTTTATTTTACTGGTTTTATTGTTTTAAGACTAGTATGATTAAATCTGGGCATTTATTTTGTGATTACATTAATATTGTTGTTATTAGTATGTATTTGTGCAGCATTGGGAAACTGTTTATGAATGTGCTATAGAAATAAAGTGGAGTGGATTAAATTCTGAAAAGAAAAATCATGAAAAGTTTAAGAACAGTTATAATAATAATAATAATAATGCATCAGTTTTATACAGCGCTTTTCAGGACACTCAAAGACGCTTTACAGAGCATTATTCATTCACTCCAGACCCGGTGGTGGTAAACTACTATTGTAGCCACAGCTGCCCTTGGGCAGACTGACGGAAGCGAGGCTGCCAATCTGCGCCATCGGCCCCTCCGACCACCACCAACATTCACGCACACACCACTTTCATACTAGGCAATGTGGGTGATGTGCCTTGCCTAAGGACACTACGACAGTTTTTGCCACTGGCGCCCCACTGTGGCACCTGGAATTCCCAGTGGTCTCCCATCCAAATACTAACCAGGCCCGGCCCTGCTTAGCTTCTGAGATCTGACGGGATCAGGGTTTGACGAGCCGGTATGGCCACAGTTCTGATCAGAACTAGTATAACACCACATGGTAAAATTAAAGACTATTATTTGGTGTTGAAAATTACATTCTAATGTCTAAAAGAGCATTAATATTATCAGTGTAGTACTAAGAATGTAACAATAACCCAAAATATCTTGATATTGTATCGTCAAAAGTCTCGCAATAATATCTTGGATCATCACAATATATTGAATCACAAGTCTCTGCTTAAATTCATTGTTATGGTGCAGCAACAGCTAAAAAAGAGAACTACATAGACCATGATACTTTGCTCTGTCTCATGTTAAGATAACTGTTATTAAGCACTTTTAAATCTTAATTAATTGGATTATAATGATAGAAAAGTAGCATATCCACAGTTTTGTATTTCTTTTTTCCTACATAAAATGTTGCCATAAATATCGTATCATGAGATGCATATCGTGAGAATATCGTAATGAAAGATTTGGATATCGTTACCTATGTAGCACCATAATCAGTATAGACTAACACCTTTTACTTATCAAGCAAATCGTGCAAATTGTGTGTGTTAAATTGTCAAGTAGAAGGCTAAAAGGCGCAGGAAAGGTGCAATAACATGGCCATACATCACTGCTTCTATGCTGCAACCTCACCAAAGGGCAACACCTTGTCAGTTGTCACATTTCAATCTATGAAGGTAATTCCACTTAAGTCCGAAAAGCCACGCGTGTGAACATGTCCTTGGACTTTAAACTATCAGAGATGAGAGAGAGAGGACACCCCAAGCGTCCTACCAACACAGATTAGACACGTCCTCCTCCCTCTGCTTGGCTGGAGTCTTGCACACAGCAGCTCTGCCATGTCTCTGTAGGAATAGATGACCTCCTTCTAAATCCTCACCACAGACAAACTAATCGGTACATCTCCAGCAGTTAGCACATCCCTCTTTGAAGTCAGAGCCATGTGCATAAAATCTGCCCTACATTTGCAAATCAATACTATCTTTAGCGCAGCACGTCGCTCTTTCTAGTAATAAACATTGCAACAGCGCCATCTAGTGGCTACATTTGTAGATTACAGGTGGATAAGGCGAGGTAAAAGTCACTGGTAACGCGATTAGGAAAGCAAATGCGAGCGACAGCATTGAAATAATTACAAAAATACACAACAGCAATTTATAGTGGGCAAATAAGTTAAGAATGGCAAAGAAAATGGTTTGTTTACCTGTCCATGTCTTCTGTTCTGGGATAATATAGTATTTATTTCCCAAATGATCCGTCCCAACGTGCTCACGGACGAGTCCAAATGTTCTCCGTAATGCGCCTGCTAATCTGTTCATAGTTACATAAAAAGTGATTGGTTTCTGAAGGTGATTTTCGTATATTTCTGTAAGAGGTCTCCTTGTTTATGCAAGTGTCCACGCCGGGAAATGGGAAGCAATAAGCTGCTCTCTGATTGGACGAGCCCATCTTAACAGCCAATGAGAATGAGCGTAGGTTTGACAATACGGAAGTGACGTTTCAATATGGCGTCTTTTGTGTATTTTGGAAGTTCATGCTAGCAGTTTAGATCAAAAATATGCCTAAAATTGCTCAAATATCGTAGAAATAATTAAAATAAATAATCTAATTTATTATGTATTGTTATATTACACGTGTATGCGCTTCGTGTCTTTGATTAAATCTTTTATAATCAACAAAATGGACGAGTTATGGTCGATGTTAGCTCATTATAGCTTAAATTAGCTAAATAATTTAACTGTAAAGGGTTGTTACTATTAAGAAGCAACAATGCTGGGGTTTCTGTCATCACGGCAGGCTGGGTTGGATGATCCTTTGAGACTGAGGCGAGCAGAATCAACAAGAAGGTAAGTCAAGGCAATGCAGCAAGTAAACCATTCATTCACTACTGTAGCCTACTCCTCATATCAAAGCACATACTTATTACTCTATGTGATCAGTTAAACTACTGTAGCTGACCCCTCATATCAGAACACATACTTATTACTCTGTGTGCGCATTTTGCATTATTGTGATATTTTAACATTGCATCAGGGATGAACTGAAATGTGACTGCCTTGTTGAGGTTAAAGTTGAACACAAAACGTGAAAGGACTATAAAATTGACCACAAAAGGGCGGAAATATACTTTAATACACTTTATACACTTACTGGTGATATTGCAGTAGATGATTCTTTTTAAGGTCATGTTCACTAGTTTTAATTTACAACTTTGTACTCAATATTCTATTGCACAATTGCAATATTATACATTTTGGATGATTTTGTTTTTACATCTATTATTATATGAATGTAAAGCAATAATAATATATTTTCTTATTCTAACAGGGTTCTGAGTCTGCAGTTGAATCCTGACAGAGATGTAGACAGAATACATGGAAATAGCATCAATACCATTGACATTGATGTGGTAGAAGGTCGATAGTAAGTATTTTTGTTTGGGAGTAATTTATCACCAAATTAAACTAAACCGACTGGACTTACTTATTGATGAAGCTACCTGGTTGGTAGATAAAATAAGTAAGTCCAGTTGGTTTAGTTTAATTTGTTGATGATATCTTATTTCCAGCTGTCTCAAAATTTGCTTCAATTAATTTCGGAGTAATTGCTAATTTATTTGTCTTCAACCTCTGAAGCAACCACAATTTAATCTTTGTATTGCGGATATTTTTCCACTATAGGTCAGTCACAAGAAAATTAATGAATACATTTAATAAATGATCACATTAGTGGGAATTGAATATTCTCGGAATTAGCACAAACTGTTAAGCAATAATTACATGTTTGCGAATAAAAGTACAAAAGTATTGAATTAACTGTACAGCTAATGTAATAAACTTACAATTATCAATTAATGTATTCATTTGTACACATTGTATTGCTTATGAGCACGTATCCCAATATGATTATGTAGATTGAAATATGAATTCAAATGTCAAAATTAATACATGGTATGTTTTGCAGCATGTTGTCCGGAGGTGCTGATGGTGTGATTGTCGTCTATGACCTAGAAAACTTCACTGGAAAACCTCAGTACACCTGCAAAGCTCTCTGTACAGTGGGAAGGTAAATATTCAAGACACTTTACTCCCACAGCTGATTTTAAAGACTGTGACCATTAGGGGGCAGCCAAGCAGTTTTACAGAGGTAATAGCTATGTCACTACTATTGTCATTTCTAGATCAAGTGAATTTTCAGACTTAGTGTTTACTTGCTTAACTACTTGGTTGGTTTGATTAAGATGAGCAGAGAGCAGATAGATTAGATAGTGAACTATCTAATCTATCTGTCTTGGATGTAGTAAAAATTTTTAAAAATTGTTGTTGACATAATAATACGAAAACCTTGTCTTGTTCATTATTTTAATTAAAATGTTAGATACTGGATGTAATATGGAAAGTAACAGTGAACACTTTTTGTTAAAATCCAGGTCAAATCGCCATGTGCACAAGTTCAGCGTGGAGACTGTGCAGTGGTATCCGTATGACACTGGGATGTTTGTCTCCAGCTCATTCGACAAAACCATGAAGATTTGGGATACAGAGACACTTAAGGTGCATTGTGACTACTCCCTCACTCATTTTAATACTCACTCACTTTACTAATGCACTTCACCGTACAAGCAATCCCCAATGCATGACAAATTTGACTCCTTTTGTGCCCTCCACTTCCCCCTCGTTGCTCCATGCCACTTGGTCCCAGATGGCAGGCTTGTGATGCTAGAGTTACAGTGGCACCACTGTTACCTCAAAAGGTCATTCAAAGGACAGAGGAGAACCCGCTCGCCTCTAATTTCCATTAGTCAGTGTTTGAATTCTCAAACACGTTTTCTGTGTATTGTTTGTAAGGCTCTCCCATGTGTCATGTCCTTTGTGAAAATAAACTTTAGTATTACTACTACTAGTACTAGTACTAGACTGCAGTGAGTAACAATCAAACAATACAATGATTAATACTTAATAAAATAGTTAATACACCTTTATTAACATTTATGATTTTCTTTTTTACCTCTGCCATGTCACACAGTTCATGAATCAGGGAGACTAACAGAGTTGCTCAAAACATACATTAAGAACTATTTTTGTATTAGTTATAGTGATTAAATATGAATAATACATGAAGTAGCAATTGTAAGTAAAATGTTTTACTTTGGGGCCATGTATTACATTTACACATCATTTCATCAGTGAACAAAATTCAAAAACTAGGAACTTGCTTCTATTCTATAAACACAGAATAAGAACTCTGACTACTTTTATGAATAATAAATAATGGGGATGCAAAGTAAAAAAAATTATATATATACAGTAGGGCAGAAAAACAGAACATCAAGTAGGTTAATTACTTGCACTGATAGTTAAAGTGCCGGTCAGTGTGGTCGGTGACAATTGACTGAAGCATTGACTAATCATGGCATCTCTATTGTAGGCAAATAGTTGTATATTTGATTTATTTCTTACTGCTCGTGTTTATCGTTGATCCAAAACAGAGGCTCCAGTGTTGAGGGCATTGGCTGGCACTCACTGACAGAGCACAGAGCAGAGGGGACACTGGGCCTTTTTATGCTTCCAGAATTACAGCCATCATTGTGGTTGAGAGAGAGTGAGATTCTGAGCTTGGTTCTGTTCCACCTTCTCTTGACGCTTGCTGTCATGTATTAGTAAAAGTCGGACAAATTTGCAAATCCCTAGTTTTGAAGGGGAAAATATTCTTAACATTAGAGAGAGTGCAATAGGGATTTTTGTTTCTTAAAGCAATACCAATATCCAATCGTTGTGCATGTGTAAACAGACATACAGCTATATTTTATATGCTACTTCCTCTTATATTTCTAATTCAGAGTTCTATTTCCATTATAATTCATTAGTCTGCTTAAAAAGACTCATCTGATGCACTGAGTTCAAACTGGGAATGGGCACACACCGACTGGAGCAGTGCAGAAAAGATATTGGCATCAAAAAAGAGTTACATTTTCAATAATAATCAATATCTAGGAAAACCTTCTGATATTGCCAACACTGTTATAATGACCATCCATCGGCCTGTCACGATAATTACTATACTGACTTATTGTTCAGTATGATAGAAACTTTTTGTTATTTTTCACTTCTATGGTGAGACTGTTTTTCCCATATTAAGTCTTTTTTTTTTCAGCAATATGTCGAACTTCAAAATATGTTATTGTGAAAGACCTAACCATTCATAATAATGATAATAATCAAGAAAGTTGTCGTTGATGCATATGTTACTACACCTGAATGTGTTGTTGTGTCTAAAACCAGATTGTTCCATTGACACTCGCAAACATAACCTGCGAAGAGGAGTGACTATGATATTAAATCAACAACACTTAATCTCTGGAAATATGTTTAGAGGACTTTCTGTTGACAAATTATATAAACACGGCGTGAAAAAAATTCTTGATCTCATTTCTGACACTTTTTCATCTGCGTTTCAGCCTGCCGAAGTCTTCGAGTTTGAGACGAACGTGTACAGCCACCACCTGTCGCCCGTTGCACGAAAGCACAGCCTCATCGCAGGTCTGCATTACTCTGATGCTTTTCTTATCTGTACCATCGTAAGTGACACATATTAATTCAGCTTTGTTGTTTAGTTTAATCAGTTTGTTGCCCCGAGCTAAATGCTGCGTGCTAACCTTACGTTCCTTATGTTTTAGGTTATAGGTGACTTGTGGCCCGGGGTTATCAAATTTTATGAGACTATTCAAACTATTCAAAATGGAGAAATTCACTTGTTGAAAGTACATTACAATGAAGTGCAGGTTCTAAGAAGAGGTTGTTTCAAAGCAATCAAAATAAATAATTAAAACATTTACTACGAATAACAGTTGCGATGTGCTTGAGTGGCTGTAGCACTCTCATTTCACAGCAACAAGGTTTGGGTTTTGACTCCTGGGCAGCAGCGTGGGACCTTACTTACTGGCCTTAGCAATGAACAATTTAAAACAAAATATTACATCTTTTGAAATGTGAAAAGTGCTCCAATTGCATCCTTAAAACCAGAAGCAGAAACCCAAGGATATTTTTCATTGAGTTTGTTTCCTCTGGGTGCCTGGAACATGCCCAATAAGTAGGGCTGGGCGATTTTAACTCATACAGACACAGTCATGCTTAATTGTTAGTCATATTTCATCAAGTCCCCTCTAAAAGCATGTGTTTTGGAGCAGTTGGGACTCTGTAGTATAACTTAAACATGTCTTTGTGTTGGAGGTCACTGGTTTCTGGTCTCAGGAAATTCAGGAAATCAATACTTATATTTGTTTTGTTGTTATAGTTTTTTTATCTCTTTCATTTTTGCCTTATCATCCAGCCCTAACAACAGGCTAATCCTCATCCTAAACTATTCCTAACCAAGCCTATCGAGACTGGAGGGAGTTCCCCGGGTGTTGCGCTACTTCCTCCTGACACATTGCCCTTGAGACGTTTAAGGATGAGTCAAATTTCAGTTTATATGGAACCTTATTACAAATGTCTTCATTTAACTATATCCATGGAGACAAACAGGCCACATCACCAGGCCACGTTACATGTCAGATCTGCGGTGAAGTAAACCTGCTCACTGTGATAATGCACGCGTTTTGCAGTGGTTTTGAGTAGGGATGTAACAATTTCCAAATCTCACGGTACGATATTATTACGATACGCATCTCACAGTACGATATTTATTGCGATATTTTGAAGAAGCTCATAGAATTGTAGATAGGATGTGTTTTTTGCTGTTAAAATACCTTGACAAGACTTTGGTGCAAATCATTACTGTCATAATCCCAAGAATTAAAGTAAAAAAACATATTTCTTCATGTCGTCTGCGCTGAAATGAATCATGGGATATGCAGTTTCCCATGTTTATTAACTGTTTCGACGATAAAACAGTGCATTTAAGGAAAGGAACTTGTAATTCGATATACTGTGGCAGCCCACGATATTATTGTGAGACCTTTGACGATACGATATCACAATATTTCGGTTATTGTTACATCCCTAGTTTTGAGAAATAACAACATCTGTAATAGAATAAATACAAGATATATTTGTTTAATGCCGTACAGTGGAACATCCCAGGCAAAGCAATAACATCAACACGGAGATAAGCAGATGGCCGACCCTCCACCAGAAAAGCTGCGCGTTTAAGAGGAAAGATACATGAATATAAATGATAAAAGCAGTGGCCTATCAGAACACAGTGTATATGGGTCAATGTCATGACGCTGTCCAGTTTCAATTTCATCAGTTAAAAGGGTTCAAATTTTATAATGATTCATCACATTTCTGTTGTACCTCTGAATCATTTTTTTTTTCAGAAATCATGAGTTATTCTGCATGTTTTTGTACGCAAAGTGTTAAAATGTCATGCCGTGCCGTGCATCATGTGGTGTGACTAATAACAGCAGGAATTTTATGGCTGGACTTTTAATAACAAAGTCGACTTGGGTGAATGGTTCTTTAGGCATTTTTCTTCATTTGATGCATTTTCCAGGGCAGTAGTTTGTTCATTAAACACAAGCAGGCGACTGTCATATTGGACATGAAAAGAAAATCTCAATATGCATTAAAAATCAAAAGAAACGCCAACAGTTTGTTTCTATAGACTTCACATTACTCAGAACTTAGGCTAATATCCCAACCATGTTTTAGAAAATAAAACAATTTTAAGGTTATTCTCGGTCGCACCACATGACATTTTACACTAAAAATGCTTCATATAAATGTTAAACACAGATTTGTGCACTTGACACTGTAAATATTTGGAAACGTTTAATAGAAACTAATATTTTAAAAGTTGCCTGTTGAAAATCCTTATGTGTCATTGACCCATGTACATAATTGTGATATAGGGTAAAGGTTAAAGGGACCCAAGAAATCTGAACAGATGTGAAGAAATGGGTTGGAAAGGAAGGAATCTCCGAGTGGCCGAGCTGGATGGACAGGTTGCCGCTGCTTGCTTCACTGTTCTGAACACATGGACTCACTGACACACCTTTTTTTTTTTCATTCTGCAACAATGTTCTCTCTTTTCTCTCGGCCCTTCCCTCGGAGCAGCTCGTCCGACTGGTTACAAGCATCCATGCCATGCTTTAAATGATTTTTCGAGGCCAGCTTTAAGGGGAATTGTTTCCTAAAAAGCAGTACTATCTTAGAAATGTCATTTGTGTATTTTAACTGGATTTTTTCCGGATTTTTAGACATTTTATTTATTTATTTTCGTTAGAAATTGAAATCAGGTCAGACCACCACACCTTATCTGTCAGAAGTGAGGACGTCTAGTTCTGCTTCACATTTTCTAAGCCTCTCCCTCTTCCTCTTTCTGTCTCTTTGTCATCATAAAACAGTAGAGAAACGATAAGGATCCTTAGAATAAACAGCAGTTATCAGAAACACATTCATCCGAGTTTTAATTAGGAAATAAATACAATGAAAGATATAAATTGTAATAAAATCCTACATTATGGTCTCGTGGGGTTAATGTGCGTCTTAACAGGGTTTTGTTATTTTGTTTAGAATTACATTGTTGAATTTCGAATATCCATTTTACAATTTAATAGTGAAAAAGAAGAAGTAGAAGTCATTTCTGTTGACTCTGATGGTTTAGGTCAGATTGAGATTTTCATTCATGAAGTTTGATTTTATACAGCTCATCTCATACTACAGGAATGCTAATCTATAATGTGAAATGTGTCTATATTGTGAAAACTGTGTATTGTTTTGTTCCTTTAATATTTTATCTATATTTAAGGGGCAGCCAGAATAATAGTTAAACTGTAGAATCGACAATTGTGATTATTCGGGTTACAATATATTTGTAGAAACTGAAAAATAGTCATAATTATGAGAATTTTGGAAGCAAGAATAACTCATTTCAATTGAATCTCATGTAAAACTAACACTCTTGCTGTTTTTGTCAAGTTAACTTAACTTATTTATACATAAAGTTTAATTTTATACAGCTGATCACATACTAAAAGAATGGGACTCTGCAGAACAGCGACCTTATTCACACGCACACCAAATCTGATCATAATCTGATTTCTGGACCTTTAAGATTACTTGAATGACATGTAAACTGTAAAATGCTAAATCTGATGATAATCTGAAAGAAATGAGATGATTTCAATGTTTATGTTTCATTCAAATTAACTTACAGCTCAAAAAATCTGACATTAATCTGATTTTGAGTGTGCACATAGCCACAGTCAGTGTGACTTTGTGAATGAAAGTTCCCTGTTTGTTTATGACGTCAGTAATCTTAAAACTGTGGCACTTTTTCACTACATAATCGGACCTTTACATTTAATATTGTGGCATTCTTAAAGCTCCTATATTGCACCATATGGTGTTGTTACCTCCTCAAAAACATACCTGGGGTTGTGTTTTATATTCACACGTTTGAGGAATCCTTTATTTTTAGTCTGTCGACATCTCCAAAGCTTAAAATGCTCCGTTCCACCTCGTGATATCATGTCCACAATTAACAGCTGCCTGAAATTATCCACATGATTCTAGTGAAGGTGTATGGAGTTTAAAAACACGGTGGAGCTCTTCCTGTACTATGACATCACAAGGTGGACCAGAGTGTTTTCAGTTTGAGAGAAGAATACAGCCTAAATATGCAAGATATTTGTGTAAAACGCGGGTGAACAAAACAAAACACAACTCCAGGTTTGTTTTTGATGAGGAAACAACATCGTCACATCCATCAGAACATGATTTTGTCTCTTTAAAAGCTCAAAATGTTCATATTCTATTTGTATATGACGGTAATATGACCTACCTTTTGTACCGTGTGTTCACTTGTGTCATGTTTTTGTTGCAGTGGGCTCCAAGAATCCAAAGATCCAGCTGTGTGATATGAAATCTGGGTCAAAGATACACGTTCTTCAAGGTTAGTTAAGTAACCGTAACCGCTGTGTATTCGTGGAAGGTAAAGTATGTGAAATAACAAAAGAACCACATGTTTTTTTTTTCCTTTTAGGGCACAGAGCAGAAATCCTGTCTGTGAGGTGGTCGCCCAGATACGAGTACATACTGGCCAGTGCGAGGTAAGAACCCTGTTAAGTTATGGCAAGTTTAATAGAAATTCGAAGGGTTTAAATCGTGCTATATTCTGATCTATGTTAGAACGTTGCGTCTTCGTCACAAACATACCTGGAGCTGTAATTTGTTTCATACGTTTAACACACAAACCCTGCATATTTAGGTTCTCTCAAACAGAAAACACCCCAGGTATGTTTTTGAGGAAGTAACAACATTATAATTTGTGCAAGGTTTGTGCAGGTTTTATTTAAGTTGAAAATGCCAAAGAAATTAAAAACAAACAAAGCAAAACAGGACTATGTTTTGAGAAGCCGGAGTAAAAACAGCATAAATAGACATAAGAAATAGGGGCCAAAATTGAAATTTGTGACTATAACCCTTATCCTATCCTCAAAATGCAGATGGCTGTTTAAAATTTTGAACTAAATCTTTGGGTTAGTGGGAATTGTAAAATTTTTGACCAAAACATTCTCCTTTGTGTATCTGTAAATCTTGGAGTATCTTAATTTTATATTTTTTAATGTTATCTTGTGTTTATTTGTAAGTAAAAGAACTCTTAGACTATTTTTCGTATCTCGTCCCACCCTCTATCTGTTAATATTGTTAGCAGAAAAATTAATAGGATGCTGCAAAAGTTTGGGCGTAAAAGTTCAGCCAATTCCTTTAATGACTGATTGACTGACAGCTTGTTTCTCTAAGGTAAATGCTGCGTGCTTTTGTGCACCGTGTTATTGTCTTTATTTACCTTGTCGCGGGAGGGGACAGAACAGACTGGTGAATATTCGTAGTTCACATTTAGTGTAATGTTAATTTTTTTCCATGAATAATTCTAGATAATACTGTCTGAGCTGCGTCAGAACTAAAATCGACACAACGTAAAAACATTAAACAATGAAATAAAACTACCGTAATAGTGCAAAGTGTCACTGCATTAATGATCGTTAAAGAAAAGGCTAAAGAGATGAGTTTTTTCAGCCTGGATCCAAAAAAATCACATAGAGTAGGCTTGTCACAATGACTGATTTTGAAGTGAATTTTGAAATATTGAAACCAATTTATGCATCTGACAGAATAATCCAACAGGAGATTTAAACCACAAAAACTAATCTCAATATTGTTACGAAAAACACAAGCTGCAGTAACTAAATAGCTGAAAGAAACACGTAAGTACAGAATTTCTTAGAAGTTATTAATCCAACTTTTTACCACTTAAATCTTATCATACAGCCAAAAATAACCCCCCAAAATCTCAGATGTGCAAAGAAAATGTACACGTGATAAATATTGACCCCAAAAGAATATTGTTCTGTCATATATCGAATGATAAATCGATATAGTGATTATCATGACCGGCCTAATATAAACTAGTAAACACCCATGGACCATTATGGAACCTGCCTGGACCAATGAGGGATTACGCAGATATAAAACCACATGGGAATATAAAAGAAATTACAATGATTTAATGTTGAAAATCACATTCAGTCATTGTGGTATTAGAATCAGTATTGCGTATCGGGTCTATTTCTTAGTATCTGAATTAGATTAGATTAGATTAGATTAGATTAGATTAGATTAGATTAGATTATTTTAGCCTTTATTGTCTCTCTTGGGAGAAATTTGTCTTGGGACAGGGGTACTCATGCCACATATAGAGACATATAACCTCCAGTACACACACAGTGGACACATCAATTAATGCAGTTCATAAGAAAAACAACCAGTCAACATTTGATAATATTGCACCATTCCCATAATTAGCATGTTCTGCACATTCCCTGGGGAAACTGTAAAGGTGAGTATTGCACATTGAATTGAGTTTGACATGTCAGTATACGAAAAAAAAACATTATTTTTCTTTACATCTGTTTTTTCCACATGTGCGCAGTGGCTGGTGAGCAAAAAGTCAGTCCGCTCGTTTGTGTAGACAGTTGCGTTGCGTATGTCTGTCATGAGATAACTCGTCTGATTTTGAAGTAGGTTTTGCATTTAATTGTTTTGACATGACTTCATCATCTTACTCTAAGTCAGTGTTGAGGATCAAAAGCGTTACTTTGAAAAGTTAAAACTCGGCGATAAAGGCATCGATCTCCCCGACTCATTTTCTCTGGAACATGGCTGCTGACTGACTCGCTCTGGTCAGAGACAGAAGCGACAGCGAGTTTTCATGTTGACTGCCTACCAATATACCCCGGATGTGACGTCATCTTGTTTTCTCGTATTGTGACACTAATATGTATAGCAATCAAGTACCGTATTTTTCGGACCAGCCAAAAAATGCACAATGAAGAAAAAAACATATATAAGTCGCACCGGACTATAAGTCTATAATTTATTTTATAAAATCAGAGACCAAGAACCGACATTTCATCTTGAAAGGCGAGTTATAGAAGTTATAGTAATAAAAACAACCCCATAGAGAAGAATCCGTGTATCGTTCATTTGTTCGTTTTTCAATATAGAACCAAAAATAAGAAAACGAAAAAACAACTCTATTCTTTATTATTTGGCTCTAAAACCAAAATGAAAAAAACAGACCGATTTGTTTTCATTTCATTTTTGATTCATATATACCATTCATATATATAGTCTATGGACTGTCAGTGTGAAAAATTTAATATATAAGTCGCACCTGAGTATAAGTCGCAGACGCAAACCATGAAAAAAAAAAGTCTGAAAAATACAGCATTCTAAAATCACTTCTCATTATTGTGTTGGTATTTTTTACTGCAAAAACAAATTCAAGTTAACCCATATTTTACCCTTGTTGACGCATCACCTGTATATAGTACGAGCTTGTGGTAGCAGTAGTTTCTCTTTAGCTGTCCCCCAGTTAGAGGCTCATGCTAGGTACAGTTCCCATCTGTTTTGGTCTTTCTGTTTAGACTTGCTAATTAACCCACGGGGACGCTCCCATCCCTCTGGACTCGGACTCAATTTCAAAACAAGCCATGCACAAGTAAACCTATAAATGAACACTATTCTATTAAAGAACAGCTTGCAATCCCAAAAGAAAACTGCTCTTTTCATGACCGCGTACTGACAGAATAGTTAGTAGTCGTCGGTAGTAATCTCCCATCTCAGAGCTTTCACTTTGCTTACTTAGTACTGTGACAAGACGCTAACTCATGCTTATTTAGCCAATTTATCTCGTAGCATTGAAGTGCACTAATTAGCATAAAGATAAGGCTTTGTTCTTTTCCCTTCTAAGTGCGGACAGTAAAGTGAAGGTGTGGGATGTGCGGCGGGCGACTGGCAGTTTATTTACATTGGACCAACACAACGGGGACAAGTCCAAAGCCGCCTCAGAAGCAGGTAAAAGATCACTTTAAACTTATTTAAATGTGTTTGTGCTGCATAATAATCAGGTTTCATTTGGTGAGGAGGAGCTTGTGAGTATAGAAAGGGCTAGAATCCTGTTATCAGCTGATCGAGTTTTCAAAAATGCCCGTGACCGGAGGTGACCGTGAGGTACGTACCAGTTGTTTAATAATATTTCTTCTCAAGCCGGAAGGTGTATAACTTTAAGGAATGTTCTATGGGTTTCCACCTACTATTGTAAACATAAATAGCAACGCTTAAGCTTTAATCATATGGCTGTTGCACGTGAGAAAGGTTGAAAATTATATAGTTATATTTATTCTAAGGCACCATTTTGACTCTAATGTTGTTTAAAATCAAAGCAAAATAAATGTTTTGAACCAAATGTGCAGTTTGCGACTTTTCTGATGGGGATCCGCCACCTTTGTCTCCATAGAGATGTTATTGTTTTGCCTGCAATGTTCTACAGTGCGGCATTAAAATCTGTCTTACATTATTAGAGGGTGTTTTAGTTACCTTGAAAATGCATGGATTTTTAATGATAATAATACCTTTTATTTATTTGGCGCCTTTCTGGACACCCAAGGTCGCTTTACAACAACAGCTACAGCGCTTTTCACAGACACATGTCCACATAAACACATTTTTGCGCTAAGCAGGCTCGCCTCTCCACAGATTTGACTTGTAAGTTGGCCTGATGGTTTCATATGCTTGTGTCCACGGACATTAATGCCTCACTGTGGAAAATTATAGACCTTGACATAACATAATGCACCACAAGACGAAATCATCAATAGATTTAAAAAGCTCTAATTTAAAGGTGCATTGTGCAACTTTTCTGGTGGAGGGTCTGTCTATTATTATTATGCTTGTCTCCATGGAGATGTTCAGTGGTAGAGATTAAACCCATCTGGCAAAGGGGAGACAAGATACTTAACAAGTCAGATCTGTGGAGGGGCAACCCTAATCACACAGAGATTATTGGAGTTTTGAGAAATAGAAACACTTGCGATGAATAAATGCTAAATGAATGTGTTTAATGTACCAGAGCAGTCCAGGAAAAGCAATAACATCTCCATGGAGACAAGCAGGTGACAGACCCTCCACCAGAAAAGTTGCGCAATGCACCTTTAGACCAATTTTATTTTAGGTTCATAGGAAAAATATGTGTTTTTGTCAAATAGAAAACCTTATAACCTTAAATGCATCCTTTACCCACCATTGCCCAATCATCAGAATTCAATGTTATTAAACTTTATGCATGCAGCAAAAACATGCAGTTTTTAAACGGAAAAATAAAATTACGTGCTCTCTCTGCACATGTTGTTATTCAGGTTAACACATATTTTAGACTGCTTCACTGGAGGAGAGGTCACATTCTGAACATTATCGGTCTTTCCTGTTTATAGTTGTGTTTGTGTTCAAGTCATAACAATCTACACTGGACAATCAGTGCACAAGAAACCAGTGCACAAAAAACAGTGCACAAAAAATAGTGCACAAGAAACTATGTACACAAGAAACCAGTGCACAAAAAACTATGTACACAAGAAACCAGTGCACAAAAAACTATGTACACAAGAAACCAGTGCACAAAAAACTATGTACACAAGAAACCAGTGCACAAAAAACTAGTGCACAAGAAACCAGTGCACAAAAAACCAGTGCACAAAAAACTAGTGCACAAGAAACCAGTGCACAAAAAACCAGTGCACAAAAAACTAGTGCACAAGAAACCAGTGCACAAAAAACCAGTGCACAAAAAACTAGTGCACAAGAAACCAGTGCACAAAAAACCAGTGCACAAGAAACCAGTGCACAAGAAACCAGTGCACAAGAAACCAGTGCACAAAAAACAGTGCACAAAAAATAGTGCACAAGAAACTAGTACACAAGAAACCAGTGGACAAAAAACTATGCACACAAGAAACCAGTGCACAAAAAACTATGCACACAAGAAACCAGTGCACAAAAAACAGTGCACAAAAAACAGTGCACAAAAAAAAACAGTGCACAAAAAATAGTGCACAAGAAACTAGTGCACAAGAAACCAGTGGACAAAAAACTATGCACACAAGAAACCAGTGCACAAAAAAACAGTGCACAAGAAGCTATGTGCACAAAAAACATGTCTTTAAATGAATGATGTCACCTGTTTGTTGACATTGCTGGATATGTCCTTTCAATCCTTAGCTCCGCCTTTTTGCGTATTATTTACTACTGTTACTGCTAATGCTTCATATTTTATCTGCACATATTAAAGGTGCATTTCTGATTTTAATATTACACAATAATAATAATGATGATGATAATAATGATGATGGTTATTGCTCAGCTAATATTAAAAATGCAGTTAAGAGAATGAAATGAAACCGAAAATAATACTAATGTGGGTTTATCTTGTGTTGAGCAGCAAACACAGCCCATAATGGCAGAGTGAATGGTCTGTGCTTCACTGGAGATGGGCTGTACCTCCTCACCACCGGGACAGACGACCGAATGAGACTCTGGAACAGCGCCTCGGGGGAAAACACGCTGGTGAGCTCGGCGAGAAATGAAGAATACTGACAAATACAAAAAAGATGGAAAACAAGTCAAATGGAAAATAGAACTGAAACTTTGGGTTTACAAAACGCATAAACTAATAAAGGTGAACTGTGTAACTTCTACTTCCTGCTTGTCCCCATAGAGATGTTGTTGCTTTGCCTGATTGTTTCGCTTTGCATTAAACTTGCCTGTCTCCACTTTGCCAAGTTACAGGTCAGATCTGTGAAGTGGCAAGCCCCCTTATTGTTTTTCAATCTATTTTTGGCATTGAACATCTGTAATTAAATAAATGCAAGGCAGATATGTTTAATATAATACTGGAGAATATTCCAGACAAAGAAATCTGCATGGAGACAAGCAGATGGAGAAAACCCCACCAGAAAAAAAGTTTTTTTAATGCAAGACAAGCAAATGAAGAAACTCCTGAAACGTTACATAGCGCTTCTTTTAAAAACAGTTTACTCATCTGCTTTTAACCCCGTTTGCAGTTTCCAGTCGAGTCCAAATTGTGTGAAGTAATGCAGACAGCGGCTGTAATAGGCTCTTAATAATGTAAAGCTAATGCAACAATGTGTACGTCAGTGCAGTGTGTGAAAACACAGGCCGAACCTATGTCACTGGCACAGGGTTACACAGGCTCCTGTTTCAATTTCCTGCTCTGCTGCCTCCTAATGAGGTTGCTATGGCGGACATTTTTCCATGGTGGGACCACAGAGGACTAAAGGTTGTCGCTGCGGTGCAGGTGCTGCTGGTGGGACGTGCTTGAGCTAACCAAAGTGAACGACCATTTGAATATGCCCTTATGTGAGGTGATTAGTTTAGTCTCACTGCAATGGAGGAGTATGTAATCAGAGAGTTAAGACAGTGTGTTAGTGTTGCTAGAAAAGCTAAGATTAAACTCTAAACAGTAAAAGCTTTGACATGACATAAGGATATATTATATAACTGCTGCATACAGCTACACTGCAATAGCCAAAAAGCTGTCACACATGTGTTGTGTTCTCATGTCACGTGTCTGCTGTCTTTTCTAATAGGTTTAATGTTTTGTTTTGTTTTTTTATTTTCACTTTTTTGCTACTGAACTATATGTATGGTGATTAATTAACATTATCTACTGTTCGAAGTCATTTTTGGCAATTTTAGCATAAGCTCTGTAACTTTGCAGTAGTTGGTGACATCACAAAAGACTTCCCTAATGATAAACAGGCATTTCTTGATGATTGCACTTTGAAATGTGGATACCTGTAAAACCAGGCATGTCCAAACTATGGCCCAGGGGCTAAATGTGGCCCTCCAAATTCTTTTGGCCCTCAGGCTTCCAGGTGAATTGGCCCATACTTCCACAAATAGTACTTTTCACTGCATGTTTTTGAACTCTACCTTGATCAAGCAACTGTAGTGTGTCCTTTTGAGGGTCTAAGCCTGAACAAAGGTCTGGAGAGTCATTCAAACATTATAAATGCACATATTTGAATTACTCACTGTTTTGACCAAGAGTATGACCCTCGATTTGCCCTCTTGCTGGTCTGTGTTTTAATATGTGGCCCTTGATGAAAAAAGTTTGGACACCCCTGTGCTAGACCAATCACACTGTTTTTATACCTCCAGACCCCGTCCCTCCTCTCTCATTTTCTTCTTTAGTCCTCCAAGTTCTGCCAAGTCTAGCAGCTCTATTTGAAATGTGCGGAGTTGAGGTGTTTAATCCCACTTTAATACACCCTGTCCTAATTCAAATAAGTGATTATGTTTCAGTTTATGTTCAGTTTAAATATACAATATGGGCAGGAGTAGCTCAGTTTGACATGAATCCGACATGTCTGAATCACACTTTTATCTCTTTCAGGTAAATTATGGGAAAGTTAGTAATGAAAGTCGAAAGAGGCTCCAGTTCTGCGTGTCTCGAGGCTGCAGCCCCGAGTTTGTGTTCGTGCCGTGCGGGAGCTCTGTGGCCACGTACGCTCTTCACACAGGGGAGCTGGTCACTACGCTCAGAGGACACTACAACAATGTGGACTGCTGCGAGTTTCACCCAGACTACCAGGTGAGAGGGGGGAGGACACAGGAGGGGTGAGAAGAGAGAGGGGGAAAAAGAGAGGGGCAGAGATGGGCGAGGAAATTGAGGAGAGAAGAGGAAATAGAGACAGGGGGAGGTGCTCTTAGTCATTAAAAGGCAATACTGAGCGATACTAAATCTACAGTATCATAACTAGAGACTAAAACTAACTTCGAAGTACATTTGAAGTAATTCTGAAAAGTAATACTGCAAAATTGGAGTTTTCTTGAAGAGCTTTAAAATGGTCTTGACCTTTATGAAAACTAGTGTAATATCACGTGGTAATATTAAAGATGCACTATGTAATTTAACTAATTGGCTGGAGTGTTCTGCACTATGGCATTAAACTTGTGTATCTCCTTGTAGAAAAGCTGGCGATGCTGCCAGGCTACGTTACAGGTCAGATCTATGGAGAGATCACTCCACTTATTTAGGTATTTTGATGAATTTTAGTAGGACATCCACATTTAGACACTATGTTTTCATCTGGCAAATATATACTGCCCCAAAATACTGTTCCGTGCAAAGAAATAGAGACAAGCGCGTGCTAAATCTCCCACCAGAAAAGTTACATAGTGTAAAATCCCTCAGTTGTCCAGGTAGAAATAAACTTTTGTCCAGCTGACAAGTTGAATTTCTCCTTTTGCCGTTCCATAATGCACCTTTAAAGTCACTACTAAATATTTTTTACGTTCTGTTTACTAAAAAAGTGTGTTCCTATTATCACTGTGTCGATAAAATGCGTATCACGTATGAAGCTTTTCCTTATTAAAAGAAAAATCGGGTTTAAATTTTAGTATTGTGGTGTTACTAGGGGCTCTTCTTTACTCAAGCCACTGGAGCGATCGCCGCTGCACTTCTTATTTGCATTTGCTCATCTCTGTGTCCGAGCCGTAGTCCCGCCACATGCACTTTTACGACGTCCTTTCAGCTCGAAATTAATTTACAACTTCACGTTTCGCCGTCACCATGGCGACATCAAACCGGCCCCCATAAAGATAAGCGCTAAAGTCAACACGACAAAAGCTCCATCTATTCTGAACGCAAATATGGAGGGCGTGACAGCATCAGTATTTTGCTAATGTGTTTTCACTAATGGGAAACCTTTGTGTTATGCAAAAAGAGTGTCCAGAGGAGTTCAGGTTTGCAAAATATGCTCCCTACTCACTCACTCATGTTATCCAAGTACTAGTCGTAGTTATTTAACGTTTGGACTGGAAATATACAACCATCCTAACGGAACTGCAACTTGAAAAACGTCAAATTTCTAACCTATGGCAGATAATAGTTTAATCAAATATTGAATTTAAAGCTCCTATATTAAAACGGACTCTTGTGAACCTTGAGCCCTGTTATAATGCAGTCACTTCCTCAAAAACAGACCCGGAGTTGTGTTTTGTTTCATTCACACATTTGAATAATCCTTCATTTTTAGGCTGTTTACATCTCCAAAGCTCAAAATACTCCCACCTTGTCCCACCTTGTGATGTCATGAAGCAATAGTTAACAGCTACCTTGTATGTTTAGTTTAATTTTGATTAGAAAACCCAGGGCCGAAACTGTTTCCAGTGAAATCAGAATCAGAAAAGTTTTGTTATATCATATCATCATGCCACAACAGGTTGACAACATTAGGAAATTGGAGCGAAGCATAAGACAAACACTACTAATCATCCAATAAATAAAATAAAATAATGTAGAAAACAATAATCCCTATAATGTAACACAAAAATGTAAATGTTTATATTCAAAAATATATATATTGTTAAATTGTCTTGTCAAACAAAGCGTTGAAATGTCTCCTATAGTCTTCATTTAATTGACGTCTCATTTAACTTGACAAATAAAATTTTCCATTCCGACATTGACACTAGTGTGATTTTATCTTTAAAAAAATAAGCAAATAGATATGGACAATATACAGTAGCATAATAGTACAGAATCTATATATTCTCCACAGTTATGGTCAAAACACCCCTCGTTTTGTAGAGAGAATATCATTACATGCAATATATAACAAAATTATATTAAATTAAATTATTTTAAATTTGTATTATTTGTACTTTTTGCTTGTACGTGAATATATTAGCATGGCATTTGAAATAAAACTTGAAACTCATTGCAGGCAAAACGAACTTAAATCCATATTGTGTAACTTTTTAGCAGGAAAAAATAGAAAAGCATGTTTTATTTGTTTCTTTAGGTTGTTTTTATTTCAATGAAAAACCTCCTTTATGTCCCTACTGTGGTGAGCAGGCTTGCATCTCCACAAACCTGACTCTCCTTTGGCCTCCTCCTCTTCCTGTTGTTCTTTGTTCTCACTGTCAGCAGAGAACTATTTTTCCCCAGTGTCAATATGGGAAATCGAGCCAAGTCACTTCATAGACCTGCTATTTAAATCCATTATCTTATTTTGTGTTGAAGCAGTGGTCACGTTTTTATCTTTCCAAACCACAGTCGAACCATTTTAACGTGAAAACAAACTCCTCCACAACACACTCAAAGCCAACTCGAAAAGGTTAGAAGAACAAACCAGTTTCCGTGTCCCTTGTTGGTTTTCTACACACTTGAGAATGCAGTAGAGCAGCTCGTCAAAGGGACATGGTTACAGGTGTCTGTCACGTATTTTCTTTCTCATGCAACCTCGGTATGATGTCATGTCTCTGTGCACAGATGAGTCCCGTGGGTCACGTTTTCTGCTGATAATTTACACCACTTTAATCACTCTTGTAGTTAAGCAGACGTGTTGTGCAAAATCAACTTTACTCAAAGTTGTATTTGGAGGGATTCGTGTTTGAGCAGCTTTTATTGCTCATTTTCAAGACGCCATTTTGTTTTCAAGCTCTGTTTTTGTACTTACTTCATTCTCCAGCTTTATTTTCTAATCTGTGATAAACGTAGGATTCTGCAGGGTCACACAGTCGTTTCAGTATGAAAAATAAATCGGCTATTTGCTTGTACGATCTGCAGCTATTCACTGGAGATGCAGTTTTGGGACTCTTTGTTGTGATGACGTTTACGGCGACGTCATCTCCCATTGGGCACCACTGTTTACCAACACCTGTCAGGACTTGTTTCTTTTATTAAATCATTTTAGACGGATATTACAGTTTAAAATGCCCAAATTATAACATAATGATCCACGGGTGTGATAGATTTTAACTGTATAACAGACACAAACACAATAGATCTTCTTTAACCATAGTTTTTCCTACTGTTGATGTCATTCCAGTGATTTAACATCATGTCTGCTCGGATATCGGTTCATACTCGTGTTTTGTGTTTTGCAGGAGTTGTACAGCGGAGGTAAAGACTGTAACATCCTGGCCTGGGTTCCAGTTCTCCGACCCCCAGATGAGGAAGAAGAGGCCGAAAGCACAAAGAAGGTGAGTGAGAGTTCAACCGAGCCATAACTAGGGCTGTGTCAATGAATCGTGACTAGTCGGCTGTTAAAATCATCGCAATTGTGTATCGATAATGAGCTGGACTATGCAGACATATACCAGCATATGCCACAAGACCTTTTACATCAGAAACCGGAGTTAATTCCTTTCTGACATTATGCTGCATCTTAGTGAATGTCGGTAGTCGATAAATCCGAGTCAGTTCTCTCGACGTCCGATGTAAATGTGGAAAATATGGATGCCCGAGAAAGTTTAATGTTTATTTTGTCAGCTCATGTCGTTAATGTGAACGTATAAATAGAGTGTGTTAGCTAACGTTAGCTTTCGGCGACAGTTTAACTATTACATGTTCAGAAATCTGACTCATTCTGCTCCAAACTAGCCCGAGTTTGTGTTTGGAAACTCCGATTTGACTGACCATTCTATTGCACTTTCCCGAGGTGGAGATTTTTAAAAATTTTTTTTACTCCCGAGCTTAATAGAACGCAGCATTAAAATACACTTGTTGCTGTTATTTATTTATTTATTTAAAGGTGCCACTGTGAAACTTTTCTGGTGGAGGTTTGCCATCCGCTTGACTCTATGGAGATGCTATTGCCTGGAACGTTTACATTTATGAAAATATTAATTATTCCTTAAATTACACGTTGTTTTATAGCTCAAAAATACCTAGAAAAACAGGCATTCCGACTGTGAGCGGGGGTCGCCCCTCCACCGATCTGACCTGTAACCTGGTCTGGTTTGGTCTCCGTGCAGCACAGAAAGGTTTAACACCAGACTGTGAAACATTCCAGACAAAGCGATAACATCTCGGCGGATAAAAGTATTTAACGGGACCCTCCACCGGAAAAGTCAGACGGTGCAGCTTTAAATAAGACGCTTTTATTTACAAAAATCATTTCGCCAAAGTCAGAAACAAGATCAGAGATAAGACTTGTCACATGAGTGGTGTTCAGATTATAGCACGGCCGTGTTAAATGCCCCATAGAAGTTTCACGTACAAACCCAGGAACACTCTGGTGTCCTTCCATTAAACATGCTGAGCTGCATTTTGTTAGTGTTTTTTTGATTACTAATACCGCGTCACGCCTGCAACATGTTCAGATGATGACTACACATAAGCTGCTGGCCTAGTCACATAGTTTTAGGCAAGTTATACAAATTATACAGTAGTTGCTGCGGAAGTGTGTACATAAAAAGCACTACAGCAAGTTAAAGTGCCTATTAAAGATTAGACTTCTCATTTTGCTAAAACACAGTTAAGATAATTGTATTTAAGATTTTTGCATAAACAGTCACTCTCGCTTACCTCATTTGCCCATTTTTTTAGGCTTTTAGGTTGAAATCCTGATCACGCTAGGGAATTCCCAAACTATTCCCTAGAAAGAAAACACCTTTAATTTCTTGAAATAATGTTTTAAGTTTCACAAAGATTCTTACATGATTTCTTACACGTAAATTTGGATCAAATTCTCTACTTCCGGTAATTTTCAACATATTTTTCAACTTTTCTTCCCAAATTGTTTCTTGAATTGACCAAAGGACTGAAATATGAACCGACAAACTCAAATAAAAATCGGACAATTTTTACAAATCTAAATTACACGGTTAGCAGCTTTTATTGCAGAATGAAACCAGAGATTTTGATGTTTGCGGAGGAAAAAACTGCAGGATTTGCGATTCGCTTACTGTGTCAAATTGCGATTTTGATTGGAATACAGTTAATCTTGTAGCCCTGTTATTAAATTTATGATGATGTGTGAGTTTTCTTGTAACTTGACGTTAAAAACCTGAATTCTGGGAGCCAGTGAAGGACTTTATTTTATCTTCATGGCATATTTTGACTAAGCCTGCCATGATAATTACTATATCAACCTGGAACAATCATTTCTGGGGACCAATATTTTTTGTGGGTATGTTTTTCTTTGTACTAATGGGGAATTTTTGCTCATTTCTTTGCAATAAAATAAGATTTGAGCTGTAAAAGATTGAAATATGAACTTCTATGACTCATTCTAGTCGATCCAAACTAATTACTGCTTTATGATTTGGTTTCATTATTATCGTTTAACATCTACTAGTATATTTACTTCAGCAATATATCGTATTTCAATTTTTTTTTATCGTTACCGTCCTCATTTTGACACCCTGCAGATGGTATCATGGGTAGCAGCATTTTGTAAATAGTGTTCATAAATTATTTACCTATACTTGCCTATATTACTACCCTTTTTAACTCAAACCCCCGAGAGCCCTGCACAAGAATTCCAGCGTGTTTGGACTTTTGGATGTGCCAAATTGGGTCTTGATAAACAATAATCCTTTTTTACTCTACTTTTTGTACAGAATCCTGCTGGAGCGACATCCTTGAATCCTGCTTTTCAGGACGCGTGGAGCAGTGATGAAGACTGAGGCTCTCACTTAGCCGGGTTTGATCCTGGTTTTGACCTTAAATAGACTCGGTTTGGTCCTGGATTTAGTTCACGGTTGTGTGAACGCAGCATGACTCACTAAAGACTGTCAAGAGGAAACACAAAGGGACATCCTCAGAGATTATGGCTTAATTAAAGCGGCTGATGCCTAAACCGCTTTATGGACATATTTTTTTTTGGTTTGTTTTTGCGTACATTACGTCAAGAATATTTTCTGCTCATTTTATTTGAAGTAAACTTTGAAATTTGCACAAAAAGTGTTGTACTGATTCTTAATGTAGGCTTACTTAACTATAGGTGCACAATTACTATGAGTTTTCTTCTGGATTCTGCTACTTTATTCTCCATGGAGCTGTTATTGCTTTGCCTGGTGTTGCTTTCGTTCAGTGCAGGTGATTTATTGGTTAAAAAAAACCCCTTTAAAAACATGCATTGTTGCTCTGAGTGGGGCGTCACTTTGTTTTCACCGTGGAGATAGGTTTCCTTGTGCACTTTTAATGAGAATAACCTTATAAAAACTTTATTCATCCAGAGAGAACATGTTTTAACACATTATTGGTAACAAAGCGTAAACAGAAAACACATTAAATATCAATTAAAACAGAAATAAACTTAAAGCTAAACTGAGAGGAGGTGTGTTTCAGCAGTGGGAGAGAGTAACTGTGCTTTATGTCGACATGGGAGGTCCCCACCACAGCCCTGTGACAGTCCCAGGACAATTTGCATTTGTTTTCACGCCGACGGCATCTGTGAAACCGGCAGCAAATGACAGTGAAACCCTGGTTAGGAAACACACACATTTGCACACTTGTATTAAAATATATATTAAATAATCACAGGGATTTTGCTTCAAAGTAATGTTATATTCTTGTTCTTTTTGAGAATTCATAATAATAAATAGTCGGACCTGGATTTAACCAAGAGGACACCCCTGGGAAGCAATCAGTGACATGCACAACAGTAGTTTAATCACAACATGCATTTTACTTATACTATTTTTTCTTGAATTATTTTTATGCAACCGTACACTCCAAACTTGAGTCAAATTTTTTTATACTCCACTACTTTTCACACTCCACAACAGTACACTACATTGATAACTTGTACTAATTATTGATAAAGCCTGTCTGTAAGTGAAGTAGGAATATTTATATTTACTTGTAGGTTTTTAAGGCATTTAAGTGAGAATATTTTATTGTGTTTCTTCCCTGTACCATTACCTGATATAGACCTACTATTATTAGGCAATTTCTCATTGTTGGGGACGATTTAAAAAGCCGTTATTTTAGTTTTGTCTGTTTATCAGTAGTAACACACAATTTAAATGTGATGTCGGCCTAGTTTAGTATTACAGACGCATCATTTTCACCAAACTTTATTAATTGTATGAATAGCGTTAATAAATTAGGTTATTTCTAATTAACCCCTTAACGTGGAGTGTCACAAATATGCAACAAACTGTTTGGCTCAAGATATAAGCAGAGATATCGGCTGCATTCGTCCAGTTAGTGCATATGCTATAGTCAAATTAATAATCTCAATTTATTTTACCGTCTACTGAAAGGCAAAAACATACACAAAACTTTTTTTTTATCAACATGTAGGTAAATTCAGGCGTCAAGAGGTTAATGATAATGAGAGCCTAATAGTTTTTTCGTCACCTCTTGTCAGAACAGCCCAGTAAAAAAAAATAATATTAAATTCCATGTGATTATGTAATTTTTCGTACCCTAAACTGTGGGTTTCGTGTTCAGCATTTCAGAGGTGAGACATCACGTAAGAATGTCCCCCTGTTTACGCACGCTTCCGGTAGTCGTATTGACCAATCAGAAGCCGCGCTCAGCCCTCGGCCCCGCCCCCCGCCGCTGCCTTAAGACGCGCTCGGACGTCGCTTGCTCCACACGCGCCGCGAGGCAGAGCGCACCTGTAACGGAGCGCGGGTGATTCGTACCTGGATACCGGTTTTACTTGGAGAAATACTGTTTTTTTATTCGTCTGTGTGGAAGCGAAGGACACAGCTAAAGGTTTGTACACTTCACCATTGTTTAAAAGTTGATAAAACGAGTAAAAAGTGCTCGAAAAGTGCGTTGATGACTAGTTTCAGTAGCTAACTGTCTGCACTGTGAAATCTTGGCATCCACTTGTAACACTGTAGTTGTTGTTAGTTCACGAGTAAGTATTGTACGTGAAAGCTTTTTATGTTAAACACTAATTGTCCCAGGTATCAGGCTATCAAGATATTTTAATGTTTTTTATTTATTTATTTTTTACATTATTAACTACGTGTTGAGTTTACGTAGGCTACGTATACTCTTTGTTTTCACTAGTCTCGTATTGACACCCACCGATCTCGTTCACTAATCTCTGGGAGTTGGCTGTAACAGGTGAAATAATTAGGTGTGCCATTGTTTTGCATCATGAGTCCAGTTCATTGACTGCTTGTCAAGACTTGCCACGTTTTTTTGTCCTTAAAGTCCACACCATTTATCTTATTTTATTTTTTTACATAACCAGACTGACTATTTTCAGTCACTTGAACTCTCCTCTTTTAATTCTAATTGACTCAATACAGTGATTTATTGTCATTTTTGTAATTTAATTAATTACATACATACATTCAGTCCAACCTGTGTGCTCTGGAAAAAATGTTGCTTATGTCTGGTCAGTCTGGTTGTTCAACTTGTTCACTGTGCTAGGATAGCTCTCCTTGGCTTGCTAATGGCCTTTTCTTGTCTGCTAACAATTTCACGTTGCTTTCACAGCTCACGAAATGGAGTTCAGTAACGTGAAGTCAACAGTCGCTCTTGCTTACGACAGGTTCATCCAAAATGCAGGTACATTTTAATATTCGTTCACTCAAATCTTAAATCCTGTGGGCTAGATTTATTGACAGACCTTTTTAATTCTTCGTTTTTCCCAGATGTCCGGACAGAAGACTGGCTGCTCATGTCCTCTCCCGTTCCTCAAACCATCATTATTCTGGCGTACATGTACTTCGTCATGTCACTGGGGCCACGGTTGATGGAGAACCGCAAAGCTTTCGACCTGAAAAATGTCTTGATTGTGTACAACTTTGGAGTGGTCGGACTGTCTCTGTACATGTGTTATGAGGTAGGCTTTTTACTATAATCCCAACTTTTCCCCGTTTGCATTTTCTGGTAGTTATTCTGATAACTGTAACTTAAAGGGCCCCGTCATCTGTTCAGTCTGACCGGTTTTGAGTATTTGCCAAGTGTGCCTACGATAGCGTCACTTCCTTATGCCATATTTGGGCTTCCCTCTGGTTCTTATCATAGTGAAGGCTTAATTTTTTGTTTTTTTGTTTTAACATGAATATTTTTTATCTTTTTCAGTTTGTAATGTCCGGATGGGGGACGGGATACTCTTTCCACTGTGATTTGGTCGACTACTCCGATTCACCACAAGCTGTGAGGGTAGGTTCATAAAAGTAATACAAATAAAAACTAGGGTCTAAAAAATTATTATAAAGGGAATGTAACTAATAACTACTCTCCTTTCTCCTCTAGATGGCGGCAACATGCTGGCTCTACTATTTCTCAAAGTTTATCGAAATGTTGGACACGGTGAGTAGTAGCTCAGACCATAATTTGTAGTTTAATAAATTGTCATGATACTAGAATGTGAAACTCTGTACATATAAGGAAAGGGCTCTGTAGGTGATACTGCGTTAGGTGAAACAATTCTAAAACACTTTAAATACCAGGATGTTATTTCAGCAAACTGCTAGTTTCGTTATTACAATACAATCTCGTACAACCTCTGCTGTGGCGCAAGAAGCCTCTTCTAAAATTCAAGATTAAAGTTTCTTACACAAATCACATTTATCACATTTTTTTTCCCTTTTATGTTCTTGTTTTAAAAAAAAATCTTAAGTATCAAATCCTGAAATCATCAAAAATTAAATGAAGACAAACAATTAAAAGACAATAGTTTTTAATGATGGTGTATTCCATAAATACATTTTTCTTCATTTCCCTTAGTAGCAATATTAATCTTTTCCTAAGTGAGTTTTTGACTTCATATAAATCTACATTGTTCTGACTTGATCCTGACTTATGTTCCTCTTTCAGATCTTCTTTGTGCTGAGGAAGAAAAACAGTCAGGTGACATTTCTCCACGTTTACCATCACTCCATCATGCCCTTCACCTGGTGGTTCGGAGTCCGCTTTGCCGCAGGTACGGTTTTGTTTTAGCTGTCGCGTTATTAAAGGTTCACTGTGTGACTTTTCTGGTAGATCGCCTGCCCCCTGCTTGTCTCTATGGAGATGTTGGTACTTTCCACAGTAGGGTATCAAACTTGTACATCTACGTGCAGACAGTATGAATGTTTTTCTAAAGTATATTGGCCTTAAAAGTGAATAAACGCTGGATAATTTCAGAGCCAAACAGTGGAAGATTTTAGACAAGCCAATAAAATCTTCATGGAGACCAGATGGTGGCGCCACCTCAATCAGAAAAGTTTCATAGTACATTTAAGGACAAATCTTTGTTTACATTATTGACCTGGGTGCTAGTACTGTCCTGTTTTTTCACTTTGGTTATAGACCCGATACTTTGCATGTTTCCTACTGTATTCTAATATATATTTTTTGCTTTCAGGTGGTCTGGGGACATTCCACGCTCTCCTCAACAGTGTGGTCCACGTGATTATGTACACATACTACGGGCTGAGCGCCATGGGCCCACAATACCAGAAATACCTGTGGTGGAAAAAGCACCTCACCACCATTCAGCTGGTACGTTAACTATTAAACCGTTCAGGTTTATGCCAAGTCTGACTCTAATCCCGTTGTGATAAATGGAATTGGCAAGATGTGTAAACTGCAGCATGGCACGGGTTTAAAAAGAAGTTGTAAGGTTAATTTATTCATACACACTGCTGAGGTTATGAAAATCAGATGCTAATCTATACTGAAACTAGTATTGTTTTGTCAGAACAAATACTATTTTGTGTTTTTTAAAAATGAAAGCAAAATCAGGTTTGCAATGTCAACAAGTGTTAAAGTAAAAAGACAAAATGTTCAAATGGACAATTCAGAAATGTGTTTTTTTGTTTGTTTTTTTTTTACAAGTGTGAAACAGGTTTGGTTAGTTTATCATTTGTAGTTAAAAAAAACCATCGGAAACTATTCAAGTGTATTAAACCGTGACATTGGCCTATAAAGTTGTTTGTAATGAAACTCCTTTTGTGTCCTTAGATCCAGTTTGTGATGGTCACCACCCACATCAGCCAGTATTTCTTCATGAAGGACTGCCCATACCAGTTCCCCATCTTTATCTACATTATTGGCTCATACGGCATGATTTTCCTGTTCCTCTTCCTCAACTTCTACTACCACGCCTACACCAAAGGCAAGAGGCTGCCCAAGGTGCTGCAGGCTCAGACGTGGGCACACCACACCAACGGGATCATGAGCGGGACCACCAGCGCAGAGGTGAACGGGCACACAAACGGCCTTTCCAACGGGCACGGCCTCCACGACAAACACGCGTAAAACCAGCGGGCGTTAAGGCTGAGCAACCAGCCCTGAACCAAAAAACTGTTTACATATTTAAAACTTCGCTCGCCCACGACAAGGGACTATTTAAATGTTTACAACACAACTTCTTATGAGGATGGGACAAGAGCTCCTGAGCCAAAATCGTCACAAGATTGCGTACATGTTTAAAATGGTGTTTTAGCTCTAGATTTTCCATATGTTGTCATTTGGATTGGGTAAAAAAGGAGAGTGCATTTCTGGATGCTGTAGTAAAAAAAAAACGGGTAAAACTACAGCAAAAATGGTGGACAGTTTATTCACAATCTTGTCTTTTCACTCACTCTTGTTGACCCAATCTTGTGTCGCATTTTGTGGAAGTTGTCTCACCCCACCCGTACCAACTTGTATAAAGATTTCGACTCTAAGTATTCCTAAGTGTCAGTAATCAACTTTTACACATTATTTAAGCACATTTTAAATTATTAAAATTGCCATTAGATGTATGTGTAGTTTAATAATCGCTGAGTGATCATTTTTACCTTTGTGACTTTATCTTAAGTTTTGAAAAGATTTTTAGTGACTTGGGTTAACTTGTGCACTAAACCCTAGATAACGTCAGGTCAAAAACGACATGAATATCTCACCAGGATTTGTTTTTGCCTGGCTTACGGCTGCTGAGGGTTTGAACTCGTAACGCTAAAGTTCCTATGAAGCGCTGACCGTGGAGAGCTGAGTTACTGGTTCTTGTAGGATCCAAAGTAGAGCTCATTGTAACTACTTCCTGAACACACTAACAGTTTTGACACTTAGAAATGCAATGTTTTTGATACCAAACTCACAAACCACTCACCTCTCCTGTTTAAGTTGTGATTCTTGTGTGAAAATGGTCTGAAATGTTGCTTTTGGAAACGTTGCAGTGGAGTAGTTTACGATCTCGTTATAATGATCTTAATGTAAAGTGACATAACTGTCTGCTCCTTTGGTGACTGAGGACCGTCTCCTTGGATCGACGTAGAAAAGGTTAGACCCTTTCTCTACAAACACCGGACACTCGTGTTGACTATTATGCTGTTAATATTGCTATGATTACTGTGTATATTTTTTTTTATTGTATTTATGAAAATAAACTGTTTGTATTTTTACTCCTGATCTCCTGTGCTTTGTTAATAAGGCACCTTAAATGTATGGTTTGTCTGTAATGGACCTTTTGAACACTAGAGGGTGCTGTTCTCTAAAGATGTTTGCTCATATTGGACTTGAACGAGGTCTGAGTTGTTGCTTCGAAATATTTGGTAAAAGGCAGTAACCTGATGAGCTGGACTTAAAGGTATTTGCTCAACATACTTGCATTAACATCTGATTAATGGACAAACTAACATTTCTGGCATTAAGACGCTTAAACTCCATTTTCAGAACAGATTTAGGTTTGAAATAACTGCCAACGTACAGGATTATGGCATGAAGTGTAACATGTTGTTGTGTTTAAGTATGTTTTTTTTTTGTGTGTGTTTAACCCATCTGATACCGTAATGTGCCTGTGCTCAAGGGAGACCACAGGCCACAGGGAGAACATGCAAACTCCGCACAGAGGCTGGGGATTGGACCATTAATCTCCTTGTGAGGCGATAATGGTAGAAGTAGTAATTTCTCCTACTTTATTTGTACCTGCACTTTGTTCTTGTTGACCTTGCCTTCAGCTGATTGTAGGCGGCGTTTGCATGGAGCAGAAAGACGGCACCACCTTCAGGCCGGTGGAGGATCTGTTCTTTAAGATGCTCTGATCACCTCCACAGTGTGAGGGAGGGAACCCCGAGTCTAATCCCAGACAACTGCACCGACAATGGGCTCTGTGAGACGGCTAATTATGTAACGACACACCTGTCATTAGCTGAAACATTTACTGTCTTTTCAATTTTGTAACAAACACAGTATAGTGAGGGGCTGTTTAAAAAGTACAATTTTGGGATGGGTGATATTGACAGAAATTATCTTGTGAATGAAGCGTGTTTCATGTTTTGTTTAAAATTGAACGTGTATTTGCATAGATGTATTTTTATCATGTTAAATGTGCTCATATCACTGTATTTGATGAATGTGTTTGCCCTTCTGCCCATTACTTTCCATTTACTTTACAGCCCTGAAGTAGCCTACGTCTTGGGGGCGCAGGGTTAAGGTGAACTCAAACCCAGTGATTAGTCTTCATAAACGTTATCACACATCTATTGTGATTCAGCCTGCCCCAACTCTCCACTGGCACATCTTACTACTAAAGGATAATGCATGGATAACAACAACGTTATGTGCTACACAACAGTTATGGTATTTTATTTTATTTTGTATTAGGCAATATGTTTAAAATTTTGTTTAAAATTGAACATGTATCTGCATAGACGTATTTTTATCATGTTAAATGTGCTCATATCACTGTATTTGAGTCATGCGTTTGGCCTTTGAGTGCGTTAAGTCGATGCGCCCCAGTGGAGGTCTATGGGGTTGAACTTATCAGAAAATTTGAGATCATTACGTTGCTTCTGCCGCATTACTTTATATTACAGCCCTGAAATAGGTTCTGGTGCGCAGGGTGGAGGCGAACTCAAATCAAGTGATTGGTCTTCGAAAACATTATCACAGCTCTGACCTATGAGGATTCAGCTGCTCTGTCCCGCCCATAGACCGTAATATGAGTGACGTCACCCGTAGCGTTCAGCGCCGCTCAAATGAGGCTCGTGAATTTGGAGCCAGGCTCTGTTATGAATAGGATTTTTTTGACGGACAAAATAGCGGGGGGAAAAATTCAGAATCATGTAGAGCGCGTTAATACGAACATTTTGAGACCAAAATGACGAAGCTCACTGCAGGAGTTATGGAGAGAGGAGCGATAAGATCCCAATGTAAGTCAATGGGAAACACGGAGAGAAGGAGCCGAAAGAGCCTCCTGGCGCACTTCCTGTTTGACACCGGCGGCTAACTGGTTAGCTATGTCACTTATATATATATATATACGGTCTATGGCGCGTTTAGCTTCAGTCAAAGTGCGTCCGAGGAACAGTTTTCAGATAGTAATATGTCTTCTCTTCAGCGGGACCCTTCTGCCAAGAAAGAAAAGCGGCACTGAGCTGAAATGAGTGCACTGGCTGCGGTGACATCTTACGGCTCTTGTGTCACACACTGGCTAATGGCGGCTAGCTACTTCCGCCTAAACATTCACACAGGAGAGCGGGAGGAGAGACCCAAAGCACCGGACACACGGACACAGACCGAGACCATGGATGTATAATAAGAACAGATAAGATTTTATTATAGTTCTATGACCGGGACCCGCGACACCTGCTCCCGCCGCCGGGGCACTGGCATCCGGGGCGGGGCACTCGCCAACAGACCTGCGGCATCGTTTCTGGACATAAAAGTTTGACCTGGGCGTAGCGCGCAGAGGATTTACGTCCACCTGGTGCTAATATGGACTGGTGTAACTTTCAGACTGAAGTGGGATTAAGACGAGTTTTACAAACAGCTCGTGTACTCAGCTCCAGGACCTGGTGTCGTGGACCTGACTGGACCAGGACAGAGACAGAACCAACAGGACTGTGGATAGAGGATACACACTGCATTGGTCCTCTGGAGAAGGTAAGAGGCTTGTTTTTGTTAGTTTGGGGCAAATCTGAGGACAGAGCCGCACAGGTAAACAGTGTTATAGTGACAGAGCAGCTCCGGTGTTCTGTCCTGTGCTGTAGGAGAGGAGCTGATGCCGTGTGTTGTTGTTTGTGGTGTTGGGACTGGGTTTGAGCAGTTGGATCAGCTTGTGCTGCTGTGTAAACTTTGCGCTTGGATGTTAGTTAGTCTTTATTTGAAGAGACGATGTACAGAGACGTTATGCTCATGCTCAAAACAGATGTACTGCACCAGATTATAGCTAAACCGCTAGTTTCCATCTGCAGTCCCTGAGGAACAATAATAAATTATACAATGCAATTTACACATTCAACAATATAAAAACCACACATTAGCACACATTCAGCAGCTCACATACAACATTCACATCACAATATTTTGATGTTTGCTGTGCTCTAGATAAAGTTCAACCAATAGTGACCAAAATGACTGTCTGCTTTTGGCATTTCTTATACTATTATATAGCCTATACATATATTTATAATGCATATTTATAATTCTAACCTATGCGCCCCTCCCCAAAACAAAATTATATAACCAGCCGCCACTGCTAGTCATAACTTTCAAATCTTAGTCGGATGTAGGGTTAAGACTAGTTTTACCAGATGGTGCACTCGAGTCCCAGGCCGTGCATCTTGGATCTGATCGGACCAAGACTTGGACCAGTTTCATCTCTACATATTGGACACTAATGCACTTTTGGAGACAGAAGCAACAGGACAGTAGAAAGAGAATAGACTCTGCTTCAGTCATCCCGTTAGTTTAGGGTCATTTGAGTATCTGACTATGGAGCCTCACAGGTAAATAATATTATAGTAGTTAAATAGTGTGTGAATGAGCTCATGGGTGTTGTTGTTGAGGCACTGATGCCCTGTGTTCCATGTGTTCGTGTTGTGACCGTAGCCTTTTAATGCAGTTATAGCAGCTTCATGAGTAGTTTTGTTTTGCTGACGTTGTTGGGGCTGGTTGTGAGCGGTGGATCAGGTTGTGCTGCTGTGTAAACTTTGCGTTTGTGTGTGTGTTGTGCTCAGATTGTGAAAACCAAACACAGTGCAAGCGCAGAACAGGAGACTGATGAAATATAAAACAAATTATTTATTATTTATATTAATTAATTAATTAAGATACAGTTCAGCAAATATGACTAAAATGTCTTCTGTCTGTTTCTGGCATTCGTTATTACACTATATAGCCTATATATAATACATACATTTGTAATATATATTTATAATTTTGGCCTAGATGACCCGCCCCCCCCAAAAAAAACGAAAAAATAATACCGCCACTGACTTCCTGTGTTACAACATGACATCGTAAGGCGTAACAGAGCGTTAATAGAGGTGTGATGTGTGAAGATGTGTGAATGAAACCAAACACAACTCCGTTTGTGACGAAGAAACAACATTATAACGGATCAGAAAATAACATAATATGGGCCCTTTAAAACCGAGCAGTAACTTTTTCTGTAAACATGTTGTTCATAACTTTTCACAGATGGTCAGAGCAAATGCGGATGCACTAAAAACAGATGCTATTTTGTTTAAAGGTCGGGGGGGGGGGGGGCGGAGCTGCAGAGACTTGGAGCGTGCCACTGGGCTTAACCCTGGGAGCGCATGTCTTAGGGGGATAATTATCAACGTTTATTTCACATAATTATGGTTATTTCACGACTGAATAAAAACGTGCTCTCTCCTCTGCCTGTTTAAGGCGGAGAGAGAGCTGCTCAGAGAGACTAGCTCAGCGTGATTACTGTAGCTACTCTTCTGCTCTGTGCTGCTGATGCTCCGAGGACAATTAGCGCGTCCGCCTCTTTACAGGTTAGGGTTTGTGTTTTGTTCATGTTATTTCTGAAAGCAGTAATTTAAAGTGCACTAAGAAACTTCTCCGGTGGAAAAGACTAACAGCTAACGGCTTTTCTTCATGTAGATTTATGTATTTCTTTGCCTGGGATGTTCCAAAGTATGGCAATAAATTTGTCTGTCCCCATGGAGACAAGCAAGCGACAGATCTGTGGAGTGGAGACCCTTCTCACAGTAAGAAAGCTTTTGTTTTTCAAGGTGCTGTTTGTCCATAAACACCTGTAATTTAAGAAACAGATGCGTTTAATGCCATACTGCGGAGCGTTCCAAGCAAAGCGATAACGTCTCCATGGAAACAAGCAGGTAGCAGCACCCCCACCTGAGAATTTGCATAGTGCACCTTTAATAAAATCAAGTATGCAACTATTTTGTTTAGGTCTGTCTGATATTGAACTAGATTTCTGATATATTTGAAGTGTGAGTGAAAGTTTTAACATAAGTTTCCAGTTTCAGCAATACTGGAAAACAAGTAATTTCTTAAGGATATCTCACTGTCGATAGAATAATGTTTGAAATAAAACTAAACTTGCATCGCGTGAATCGTTGCATGTTGAGGAACTATTTTCTCATATATCAGTCCGCCGCTGCTGAGCTTCTATCAGGAAGTACAACTCGCTGCTGCGGCTCAGACATAAATCCTTCAAATGTAAGGTTGGTTTTACTTCTAAAATTATTCTATGGACACAGACATTCACATCGATAGTCTGGAGTTATAATAGTTTTACTTCATGTGCTCTGTGGAGTGGGTCAGACTGTTTTTAGTGTCAGACCAACTATGGCCATTGACATGCACTAGCCTAGCACCAGCGACCTCTGCAAATACAAGGACTGGATGGAACATTTAAAAAAAAGTGTCTCCACACTTCTCCAACGCTCTGGCTCACTAGGAAATGACGCCCTATGTCCAAAATTTCAAACTGTCCCATCCATCCATCCATCTTCTCCCGCTTAATCCGGCTGGGTCGCGGGGCAGCGTGCTGCCCAATACTCATAGCACCTGACCCCCCTATGAACCCCTCTGCAGGTGGTGAGCCCACAGGAGGGTGAACAACATGGTCCTTGGTCGAACTGTCCCTTTAAGACAAAATGTACTGAACTACATGGGAAATGATATAAATACAATAACAAAGAGCAAACATATAAATGGTCAAATAAACTCTAAATAAGTAGCAAATAGCAAGAGACCGGTGTCAAATAAGGCATAATCCTATAAATGTATGTGTACAAGTAAAAAGTAAATGTAGAAATACAGTAATACAAATATATCTCAGCTATATATAAGAGAAATCTGTACAAAGTTGAAATATAGACAGGATGTAGGGTACATAAGGGTGAATTGTTATACAGTAGTAAGGAGTATGGAGTATAGTATGAATGTAGCCCTGTGTAAAACTACTTTATAGTTTTTTTAAATGCCCTGAAGGTGAAAGAAGCAGGTTAAGTTAATGGGTCTAGTTATTAATAAGGAAATCTGGCTCTTGCCGCCATCTGTGAGTACGGCATCGTCACAAATTATCAGTCGTGTTAACCGTGACTTTGTAATTTCTCATATTCAATGATTATTTGAGTATATTTTCCAGCTCTCCAGTCTTCTTGTGGCAGACTTGTTGCACAGTACTAAAGACGACACTGGAAAACAAATCAGTTACTAAGCTGTGTCTCAGTTAGAACTCCTTCACAGTTTTCACTCGGCCTTACAACTTTTGATGCAGTACTTTTACTTGATTATTACCTCACTGCATTACAAATTAAACCAAGTCTTATTTTCTAGTGGAAAAAATAAATGTCATCATTTTGTTTCTATACACTGCTTAGAATCCTCCACAGTATGACATTAAACAGCTCTGCCTTACTTCTTTTTTTAGCTCAAAAATACCTAGAAAAACAGGCATTCGGACTGTGAGCGGGGTCGCCTCTACACAGATCTGACCTGCGACTTGGTCTGGTTCAGTCTCCGTGAAGACAGAAAGGTTTAACACCATTGAAAATTGTGAAACATTTCAGACAAAGCGATAACATCTCACCCCATCCAAAGCATTTAACAAACCCTCTGCCAGCAAAGTTACAAGATGCACCTTTAACCAATGCACATTTGTCAGTGAAGTGAAGTAATAATTTGCCCAATCATTTTATCATGTGTGAAGTCATATTCAGTTAGTATTGTTGTATATTTTCCAGCTGAAGCTTCTAGTCTCCTCCTTCTTCTAGACATGCTGGCGGGCTGTGATCTGAGATGAGGTATTTGGGTGATTGCACCCTTGGGAGACAGGAGAGGACCATGACACCCTCACACCTCCACAGAACAGAGCACAGAGCTGTCAGGGCCGCTCTGCCCAAACTGCACGTGCTGTTCTACTCTGTGACACTTTGAGAATGCCAGATCTCGGGCAGGTTTACTGTTGTCGAGACACTTCACCCACTACTGACCGAGTGCGGCGTGACTCAGATAACCAAGTCTAGTCTCGCAAATGCTTGAGAATAAACCAAAGGCAAATGGCAAATTAAGTGACTACAGAAGTGGGTGCGTCTTTTTTCGTCTTCACCCTTGACCTTCATTCCTCCCCACCTACTTTTATATTTGAATGCTACTAAACTGAAATTTCGTGCATTGTTTTCCGCCCTAAGGTTAGACACATGTTGGATCAAATAAACAGAAAAGGCACACCACGTTTTCTAGAGGTGCAAATGCAAGGAACAGCGAAATAAAAGTGAAAAAATGCATAGCGCACTCAGATGACAGATGTCCAAATAACTTTTCGGCAAAAAAGCCTTCGTCACATAATTTTTCTTGCCACAGAAAAATGATCTGACAAAGGCTTTTTTACTGAAATGTTATTTGAAAAGGGCATGGGTCATCTGAGTGCGCTATGTGTTTTTTCACTTTTATAGACACATGTTAGAGACATAAATTACAACGCAACACACACCAGATATATGACATTTTCCTCTTTCAGCTATAGGTGCTAGAAGAGTTTAAGACATTTAATAGTTCTGCCTGGCAAATCCAGAATTACATATTGTTTTATACATAGTTCAGTCTGGTCCTCCAAGCCCTCTGCTGCATCTCAGGCATCAGATTTGTTTGGTTTTTTTCAGTAATGCATGTGAAACGAAGGAGCTCATTCGTTGCATATCATTTACAAATAAAATTTTACTTCTGCTCATTGATTCAGCAAAAACCCGCAATGTTTTCCAGTCCCCTATGATCTTCTTTCCTCTTTTGCCCTTATTTCCTTATTAGCATCCATATTTGTTTTGTTACAGGCAGACGATGCATGTCCCTGATTGGCTAATTCACCTGTCATTCACGCCCATCTGAAAAACAAAGAGATTCTCCAGTGACCAGACTCACATCTTCATAAAGTATTGCAGAAGTCAACACTCTGTCAACAACTGAACACGACCAAAAAGATCCAGGTACATACACAAAAAGATCAAATTTATACTTTGCAGTGATCATGCTGGGGGTGTTCTTCATGTATGTCTGTGGAGGAATATTCAGCATTTACCATAATGACACAATGTACACATTAGAAAACACAGTCAAAAACAAAAAAAAAAGATTTAACAACACATTTTCCGGAGCCCGTTTAGTGTTTAGGAGTTTGATATTGAGAAAAAGGTGGTGGAACTAACTGAAAAACTGTTGCTAATGTTTTTTTTTGTTTAGATTTTTTATTGACTTGCTTATTTATTTATTTTACGCTTTATTCTAATGAATGTGTTCATTTATATTGTGCCTACTCTGTGCACCACTGTGGAGACTGTGTGTTGGTAAAATGTACTATACAAATAAAGTTGGATTGGATTGGATTAGATTAGCTATCTTGTGACCTTAATGTTATTTGAGAACAACTTGTTGAGCAGCACAGCTCTGCTCACCTGTTTGAAGCCCCAAAGTCACATCTTTCTGGTCAGATCGTGTTAAAATAAAGCTCAGAATCACGTGGATCTTCTTGAAAAGCAAATTCTACTTTCCACATTTGCTCTGCTCCAGTTTTCCCCCCTGCCGCCCGTGAGAGATAATCGGATGCGACAGGAGCCGGCACAAATAGTAGCTCTTTTAGCCTATAGCGTTAGCATTAGCATTAGCTTCTTCCACCCAGTGAGCCTGAAGAGCCCGCGGCGCCGTTAGCCACGTACGCTTTATTCAGCTCACTGTGCCGCCCGTTACCCGTTACATGTGCTTCTGTGTGCTCCGCCAGAAAATCGATTATAGGCTGGACGCAGGCTATTAGTGGGAAAAATAGCGATTTATTTAAACAGGGAAAGTGAAATGACATGCCACAACCAATATTTCCATAGTTCGCTGTGTGCCGCCCACGTAAGTAACTAAAAGAACTGCTGATCTAATAATATTACGCTAGAAGTATAATTTGAGTGTACTTATTTGATCAGAGGCAATGGAGAAAAAAGCCTTAACCGAGTGACCAGATTTTCTGAGTTAAAAACGGGGACACACCCGAGTTGGGATGGTTGAAATAAAACTGTGAAAAGAGCACGTAACATTGTTCATTCTTGACTCACTTGTGCGTCAGTCATAATCTTCTGGGACTTCTGTTGGTGCAGTTTTTGTTTTTTTGTTGACTTATGGTCATTTTCACGCATGGTTTCTATGTTTTAGATCAGGGGTCACCAAACTTTTTTCTCTGGGGGCCACATTATCGCCTCGACTGTGATGGGGGCCGGGTCAGTAAATGACAAGACATGCTGCTGTTTTTCTCTGTGATGTAATTTTACAAATATATAACAAATTAAAAGAGCATTCATATTTCATATTTATAGCATTTAAAATTAGTATATTTACCGCATCAGTGTGAACTGTGGGCTTGCTTCTGGCTGGTGAGAAGTTCAATGTCTGGTTGCAGTCTAGTGGTAGCTAGTCTCAAGGTCTGATGCAAGTGTTCATCTGTGAGTCTGTTCCTTGTTGGATTCTTGGTTTGCTTCATGTGGGAAAAGGTTTGCTCACAGATGTAGGTGCTACCAAAAACTGTGGACATCTTCATGGCATGCTGTTTGATATTTGGGTAGGTCCCCTCGGGAAGTGCGGCATAGAACTCAATGAGACTATCAGGATTGAACGTGTCTTTAAGGACATCACAATTCTGCAACTCTGCTAGTTCAAACTGAAGAGAGGGAAGGGCATCATTTATGTCGGCAGCAAAGGGGTTCTGGAACAAGCGTATTTCTTTGCCGCTGGTATGAAGCTCGCGGAACCGCGCATTGAACTCTCTCTGCAGCATTTCCAGCGCATCCTTGCACTTTTCGACAGGGAACGGGACAGCTGGTTTCTCAGCGCAGTAGCTTTGGGTCGCAGGGAGATGAGTGAAGTCCAGCTTTTGGACCTGTCGCACAAGCAGCACTAGTTTGACTTCGAATGCTTTGATGTGGGAATACATGTCACTGAAAAGCTTCCCTTTGCCTTGGAGCTGCACGTTAAGGTGGTTCAACATTTCAGTCACATCAGTTAAAAATGCAAGGTCCCATTTCCATTCTGGCTCGGTCAGCTCGTGTATCGTTTCACCTTTAGACTGGAGGAATGTGTTGATTTTGGGCAGCAGGTCATAGAAACGGCGCAACACTTTGCCTCGACTTAACCATCGGATTTCCTGTGTAGTACAACACATCCTCGTAAGCAGACTCAAGCTCGGCGAGAAAAGCCTGGAACTGCCTGTGTTTCAGCGCATTTTTACGGATATAGTTGACACAGTGCACAACCACCTCATGACAGACGCCCACTTCAAAACTTTGCAGCATAGTGCTTGCTGGTGAATCAGACAGTGGACTTGAAGTGGGGGGTGAGACCTCGTTCCTCAAATTCGCTGTTCAAGCGCCCTACTAGCCCTCTTGTCGTGCCAACCATACTAGGCGCGCCATCGGTAGTGATACTGGCCAATTCTAGGACCAGTGTAGACCAAACTCTTCCATCGTTTTGCACACTTGGACAAAAATGTCCTCTCCTGTTGTAGTACCTTTGAGACTTTGGAGTGCTGCCAGCTCCTCCAACACTTCACAGTGTGCGCGAACTCCACGAATAAAAATTAGCAGTTGCGCGGTGTCCTGCACATCATTGCTCTCATCCATGGCCAAAGCAAAAACTCAAATTCTGACGCTTTTTCAGCTGGTCATACACGTTGTCCCCCATTTCTTCGATTCGCCTGGTCATAGTAGATGCAGAGAGACTCACCGTGTTGAGGGCATCCTTCTTTGTCGGGACACACCTCCTCGGCCACAACAAGCATCACATCTTTAACAAATTCCCCATCAGTAAACGGCTTTCCATGGGTAGTTAGCAAGTGAGCTACCTTATAGCTAGCTCGGACAGCTGCCTGGTTGATCTGGGTTTGACGATGGAATAGATGCCGTTGAGCTGCCAGTTCACCTTTCATTCTCCGAATCCTGTCTTCTCTCGTTCTGCCCTCGCAAACTAGCATACTCTTTGTGGCGGCTCTCGTAGTGGCGACGCAGATTATATTCTTTGAAGACCGCCACACTTTCTTTTTTACATATCAGACAAATTCCACGGTCCTTACTCTGAATAAAAAAATTATCGGTTGTCCACTGTTCTTTGAAAATTCGGCACTGTCTGTCAACTTTTCGGACTTTGCTAGCCATTTTGTTGTCCTTAACTGCACTACACTGCACTGACGAACATTTGGTGGCACATTCGGCAAACGTACATACGTCATATAATTAATTAAATATAAATACTTCATATAAATATACCAGTAATTTAAAGAAAATCAACAAAATACATCATGCAGATGTGTTATCATTTGCCAAAATTAATTTAAAAAAATATGCTATGACAATTTTTGAATATTCCCTCATGGGGCCGGTTCAAGTGGTGGGGAGCAGAGGGGCTGGGGGGCCGGTCAAAGGGGCGTGGAGGGCCGGAGCCGGCCCCCGGGCCGTAGTTTGATGACCCCTGTTTTAGCTAAACAAATGACAATATATTCCTCTGTTAACTGTTGGTGGGGATCAAATTGGTCAGAAATGGGGAAAACTGGGACATTTCTTGTATAAAACTGGGACAAATCATCAAAACTGGGACTGTCCCGTGTAAATAGGGACGTCTGGTCACTCTACCATAGCTATATAAAAAAGGAAATGGCAAAAATACTAGTCTCCATCCACAGTATATAACTTTTTTAAGCCCAAATTAGACTAAAATAAAAGCATATTGGTTGTGTTTATTGCACTAAAAGCCGAGTCCTTACTACGAGTGAACGTGCATCTCCACAAACCTGACTCGTATTGCTTTTTTTCATAATTTCTATAATCTTCCACATGTATCTCTATGGAGAATATTCCAAAGTATAGTTTTAAATTTCTATTTCCACCATTTCTACCAGCAGCTCTCCACACCCTTACAAGTAGGATTTCTGAATTATATGTATTGTACTGAATAACTACTATTAATTACTCCTGTAAATGTGTTATTTTGACCTTTGTGCACTAATAAATGGACAATGGTTTAATGTTTTATAGGCATCTCACTGTACAACATCTAAGGCTTTTGCCCTCTTATATCAACTCAATTTCTTGCAACCACTAAAATGAGTAGCTCTCTGGCATTTTCATTTATTTCATTGATAAATGTATCATTTATCTACCATAACCATATAAAAAATAAAATATCTTAGCAGAAATACTAGTCTCCATCCACAGTATGTAACTCTTTTAGCCCAAATTAGACTAAAATAAAAGCATATTGGTTGTGTTCAGAGTCCTTACGATGAGTGAACTTGCATCTCCACAAACCCGACTCGTATTTGGCCTGAAGAGGGGCCTCCTGTTGCTCATTTCCATGGAAATGTTGATCCTTTGGCTATAATCGCCCACATCTATCTCCACAGAGAGTCTTCCAATGTATGTCATGTTTAAATATCTGTTTAATGAAATATTTCCATGGAATCATCATCTGGATGGCACGTCGCTTCCAGAAAGTTACATAATGTGCCTTTAATTACAGTGAAAGCTCCTGTATAACGCAAACTTGACTCATGTGAGCTTTAAGTCATGTTATAATGCTGTAACCTCCTCAGAAACAGACCTGGAGTTGTGTTTTGTTTCATTCACACGTTTGAGTAAACCTTTATTATTGGTTTGTCTACATCTCCAAAGCTCAAAATGCTCCGTTCCACCTTGTGATGTCATGTTGTGGTAATTTTCAAGTTAACATCTCCCTTTTACCTTTTGCTCAGTCCAGATAGGAAATTCCAGGGCCTGAATTATCCAAATGATTCCAGTGAAGGTGTATATTATGAGCAATTTTCCCACATGACATCACGAAGTGGAAAGTTTTCTATTTGAGACCTGAACACAGCCCAAATACGCAGGATTTGTGAGTTTAACACGTGAATTAAACAAAATATATACACTAATTCATCAAAATAACAGAGAAAATGTGAGACTGAGAAGGCATTTGTTGAACTTTGCCAATAATATCCGCAGGCACTTCTCCTACTAAAACATGTTTGGTCAGTCTGGACATTGGGATTTGAGTTTTCATCTCTCCCAAAGATTTGTTTTGGAATTGCACCGAACTAGCCCTGCGTCCGGAGCTTCGTGTTGATAATCCCGCAGAGACGTCATTCAGGATTAAACATGAAAATCATATTTGTTTTGAGAAGGCGGAGAACTATCAAACAGGAAGACAGTGTTTGGACTGTGCCCTGTGCAGAGAGTCTCCAGTTTCATGCACAGAAAGACGGCTCATGCAAATCTGTCATATTTAAACAGCTGCTATTTTTGCGAACAGTCTAGCCTGTGTATGTGTGTCCTCATATGAATCATACGAGTGCAAATTATACAGATTTCGCTCTCTATATATGTACAGTAGCGGTGTATGTTATGTAATGGTTGTTTATCTTTTTAAATCAGATAAATCAGATGACCTCTTCACTTTGCGTCGCCAGATACAACAAAACTGCTGTCAAAATAAACACAAAAGTGCTCTCTGTGATTGTGTGCCCAGTTTGTATATCTGAGTTTTTTGAAAGATCAGTTGTTCTTCTGTAAAACTAAACAACACGTACAATAATACAATAATTTACCTCTTCAGCTATTAGACTGGTAAAGGGCCCATATTACTCCATTTTCTGATCTATTATAATGCGGTTTCCTCATCACAAACATACCTGGAGTTTTGCTTAGAGATGTTCCAGTCAAGATTTTTTGGCTTCTGACTTCTGATCTGATCCAATTTTTTTTTTTAAGGAATGCTCTTTCCGATACTGATCCGATACCTTTTTTTCCTAGCTCTGTAATGTAGTGTCGTGAAGGAAGTCCGTACCCCCCAAAAAGTCCATTAGACGATGAAAGCCTCACCGACCTTTACCTTCTCTGAAATGCCTCCGCCAGTGTTTGCTGCTGTGGCTTTTGCCGTCTTGCGCTTGTAAATCTCAAACTCGTCCGGATGATTCTTTTGTAAGTGACGAATCAAACTGGTCGTGTTAACGTGGCTCTGCCGGTTCCTCCAAGAGAAACTGTTTGTTTGCAGCGATTGCATGTCGTTTTTTTGTAGTGAAAAGTCCCACACAGCGACATGGCGGCGTTTTGATTTACAGCTGCTGTAAAGCGCATCGATGCCGCAAAAACACGTGAAACTGGATCGGTCCGATCACGTGACTGATTCAGATACTGTCCGATACTCATAAAAGAGCTGGATCGGGAGCTGATACCGATACCGAATATTGGATTGGGACATCCCTAATTTTGTTTGGTTTCATTCACCCATGTTTAACACACAAACTCTGCATATTTAGGCTGAGTACTTTTCTCAGATTGAAAATACAGCTTAATTTGGCGTAATATAGGAGCTTTAAATGTTGAACTTTTAAGGCCCTGTCACGATTTTGAACCACGAATGAAGAAGAACATGTTTCTGAATGAACCGCAGCCCCGCCCACTTTCGCTCGGACGCTAAACCGCGATAGAAACAAAAGATAAACGAACAAAAGACATCGATGACCCAAAAACAACACCTCTAAATCTGATTTCGTATCATTGCTCCTCCACAGATCTGACCTGCGGCACCACCCGCTGGTCTCTTGCCTTATTGCGGAACATTTTAGCCAGAATTAATGACATCTCCAGGTAGACAAGCAAGGGGTACACTACCCTCAACCAGAAAAGTTACATAATCCCTCCTTAAATGCGCCTTTCTCCCCCTTTTTTCACTTTTACAAAATCGATCCCTGACGTTGTTGCGGTGGAAGAAGCTTTGACCTCTCCTGCCATCACACCATTTCCCCCTTTTTTTCTTGTGTAATTTAAAGCCCGCGATATCTTAACTTTATTGAAAAATATTCTCCCTGCGTTGATAAGAAGCGGTCCCGTGTCGTAGTGGGCTCTTCTCCTGATGTTTCCCATACTCTGCGGGTTACGTAAGCCCAGTCGGAGCGGAGTCTATTATCACATCTTATTATGTCATGTCTTAGGCCCCATTCACAGCCATATCTTCAGTGGGTACGACTTGTTTTCTCATTAGCGCGTGTCAAGGGCGTCCATATCACCCTTTCACCGCGCCGTACATCTGAGTATCCCAGCGTATCATTGTTAAAGCGTAGAGCAGGGTGACATGTTATTCTGTGTCCTTTTCAAGTAGATATGATTAGAAAAAAATATCAAAAAGAGGATCCAGTCTAGTCCAAGCTTCAGGGTCAGTTGTTTATGTGTATTACGCGCGATGTGTTTTGTTTCATTCACTCATTTTTAACACACAAACGCTGCATATTTAGGCTGAGTTCTTCTCTCAGATTGAAAATGCAGCTTAATTTTGCGCAATATAGCAGCTTTAAACGTTAAAGTTTTAAGGCCCTGTCACGATGTTGAACCACGAATGAAGAAGAACATGTTTCTGGATGAGCCGCAGCCCCGCCCACTTTCGCTCGGACGCTAAACCGCGATAAAAAAAAATAAATAAATAAACGAACAAAACACATCGATGACCCAAAAACGTCTCTAAATCTGATCTCATATCCTCGTCGGCAGCTCCTTCCTTATGGTTCTCATCCATTTATAGACGTATCATCAACTCGTGGCTCTTTAAAATCACAGTATGTAACTTTACTCGCCCATCCGCTGCATGTTTCCATGGTAACGGCAACGCAAACCCATTCTTGCCTCTCCTGCAGCGCGAGAAGAGTCGGGTTTGCGGAGATGCAAGTCCGCTCGGAGTAAAAGCGCATATTTTTCGGCGGTTACGTTAGATAACGCGTTACGTAATTTTATTTCGTTTATGATATTTTATTTTATTTGGCTACAAAAAGTCCCATACTGTGGCATTAAACATATGGATGCAACACTACTGTAAACTTGTATGTAGGTGATTCACACAGCCCACTGTATGTTAGGTAAAATAGATAAGACATTATGAAAATTCGAGAATAATATTTGCATAACTGTGTTTTTGTCAGGGTTCATCAGCTCATCCCACTGCAGGAAGTGAAATAATCACAAACTCTGGACTGAAATGAACTTCGCAATAACTTTTGTCATGTTTTCCCAACAGGCGCAACTAAAATATTTGTGTCCTTGGGCAAGACAATTCACCTTTGTTCTCATTCAACCCAAAACACAAGCAAATATGAACCGTGACTGTGATGTTGTGACTAAAGAGTTCGCACAAAATAAACCTAATAGTTGTGATTTTATTTTACTGTTTATTTATTTTATTTTATTTGCACTCGGTGTTCTTCTGGTTTCTTTTTGTGACATCCTCAGTCGTCCAAGCAGGATCTAGACCAGTGGTTCTTAACCTTGTTGAAGGTACTGAACCCCACTAGTTTCATATGCGCATTCACCGAACCCTTCTTAATTGGAAAAATAAAATATGTTTTTTTCAAATGTAATATTTTATTGGTGCACACGTGAATCCATATTGCACATATTCGTCCGACCACTTTCTTTTTTTTGCTCGACATAGTTAGTATGAAGGGAAAATATTAAGAAATAAATTACACGACACCATCACGACAGTCACAAGACTATTGCGCGCACAAAATTTCCTGCAGCCAATAACGGGGCGTGTCATCACGAATCATATGAGTTGAAGGTGTCTTGACCCCTGCCGCAGAGTCCTGCACCGGGTCCGGTACCCGCTGGGTGCCCGCAAATAGTTGCAGAAACGGGCGGGTTTTAACGTTATGGAATTTTATGGGCGGGTAGTGATTACACACGGGCAGGTCAGGTGGTGTGCTCTCAATCCTGCATCCAGCGCTGCCAATGACAGACTTTTCCTTTGCTGGATTTGTGATCCAAGAACGCAGAACGCAGCTGAAACCTGGGACTGATACACTGTTCCTGCACAGTCACCTTGGTTAGATAAAATTAAGGCTTTTATTTTGTGTTAAACTGACATTGGTTGTTTTTTTCATTATTTGTTTCGTTGTTATTGTGCGATTTAGGTCTCAGGTGGAGCAAAGCATAGCTTTGCGGTAACCTGCTGTTTGTTCGTTGTTGTTCATTGAGATGCGCATTGAAGAAAATTAAATGTGTCAGTTAGAAAGCTTCTAATTTGTGTGTGATTTATCATGGGCACGGGCGAGTAACAGGTGGAATGTTAACGGGTTGGGGCAGGTGCGGGTTTAACCTTGATATAATCACATGTTTATGGGCAGATGCTGTACTGTGCAGGTGCAGGTCTCCAAAAATGGACCCGTGCAGGACTCTGCCCTGCCGAACCCCTGAGATTGACTCACCGAACCCCTGGGGTTCGATCGAACCAGGTTAAGAACCACTGATCTAGAGCAAAGGGGAAACTCAATTCTGTCAACGGGACAGAAACTTTGACGGAAACTTTGGTCCAGTTGCTGCTTCTGATTTACGCGCTGAGCCTGGATTATATTTGTATCGAGGTATTTCTGAAAGTTATTTAAATAAATAAATAAAAATCATCAGCCACAATGGGTTTTTTTCTTCGTCGAACGTTTCAAAAACTCCTTTTCCAGGACGAGCGTTTACAAGAATTTAAAAATTACAACACGTTTATTCCGTCCACACGAAAGACATCTGCTCTTCCACTGGAATTTATGTGGAACTCAGATTATGATTCACACACTTTCCTCCTTTTCTTTCACTTTCTCTATCTTCTCTCTCTCTCCCTGTCGCCCTCTCACCCATTCTCTCTCTCCCTCCCTCATTTCTCTCTCTCATCGTGTCTTCTCTTTCACTCTTCCTCCTTTATTATCTCTCTGTCTTCTCTCTCTTTTTCTCCCTCCTTCTCACTCTCTCTCTTCCCCCCACTCTCTCCCTCCCTCCTCTTTTTCTCTCTCTCTTCCTCCCACTCTCTTCCTCCTCTTTTCTCTCTCTCTGTCCCTCCCTCCTTTTCTCTCCCTCCCTCCCTCCTTTTCTCTCTCTTCCTCCCTTCATCTCTCTTCCTCCCTCCATCTCTCTCTCTTCCTCCCTCCTTCTCTCTCTTCCTCCCTCCTTCTCTCTTTCTCTCCCTCCCTCCCTCTCTCTGTCTTCTCTTTTTGTCCCTCTCTCTTTCTCTCCCTCCCTCTCGCTGTCTTCTCTTTTTGTCCCTCTCTCTTTCTCTCCCTCCCTCTCGCTGTCTTCTCTTTCAGTTCCACTCCCTCCCTCTCCCTTTCTCCTCTCGTTTATCGCAAACTCCACTCTTCTCTCTCTCCTCTCCTCCATCACAAACTCCTCTCCTCTCTCTTTCTCTCTTCTATCACACACTCCTCTCTTCTTCCTCTCTCTCCTCTCTTTTATCACACATTCCTCTCTTCTCTCTCTCTCCTTTTCTCTATCACCAACTCCTCTCTTTTCTCCCTCCTTTATCGCACACACTTTTCTTCTCTCTCTCCTCTCTTCTATCACACATACTTCTCTTTTCTCTGTCCTCTCTTTTATCACAAACTCCTCTCTTTTCTCACTCCTCCCTTCTCTCTCTTCTCATTTATCTACACTCCTCTCTTTTCTCTCTCTCTTATCACAAACTCCTCTCTTTCTCACTCACCTCTTCTCCCTCTCTCCTCTTTTCTATTGCACTCTCCTCTCTTCTCTCTCTCTCTCTCTCACTCACCTCTCATTTATCTACACTCCTCTCTTCTCTCTCTCCTCTTCTCCCTCTCTCCTCTCTTCTATCACAAACTCCTCTCTCTCCTCTCGTTTATCTACACTCCTCTCTCCTCTCGTTTATCTACACTCCTCTCTCCTCTCTCTCCTCTCGTTTATCTACACTCCTCTCTCCTCTCTCTCCTCTCGTTTATCTACACTCCTCTCTCCTCTCTCCTCTCATTTATCTACACTCCTCTCTCCTCTTCTCTCGTTTATCTACACTCCTCTCTCCTCTCTTCTCTCTCTCCTCTCGTTTATCTACACTCCTCTCTCCTCTCGTTTATCTACACTCCTCTCTCCTCTCGTTTATCTACACTCCTCTCTTCTCTCTCTCCTCTCGTTTATCTACACTCCTCTCTCCTCTCTCTCCTCTCATTTATCTACACTCCTCTCCTCTCTCTCTCCTCTCATTTATCTACACTCCTCTCTTCTCTCTCTCCTCTCGTTTATCTACACTCCTCTCTCCTCTCGTTTATCTACACTCCTCTCTCTCCTCTCGTTTATCTACACTCCTCTCTCCTCTCGTTTATCTACACTCCTCTCTCCTCTCTTCTCTCGTTTATCTACACTCCTCTCTTCTCCCTCTCCTCTTGTTTATCTACACTCCTCTCTCCTCTCTTCTCTCTCTCCTCTCGTTTATCTACACTCCTCTCCTCTCTCTCTCCTCTCATTTATCTACACTCCTCTCCTCTCTCTCTCCTCTCATTTATCTACACTCCTCTCTTCTCTCTCTCCTCTCATTTATCTACACTCCTCTCTCCTCTCTCGTTTATCTACACTCCTCTCTCCTCTCTTCTCTCTCTCCTCTCGTTTATCTACACTCCTCTCTTCTCTCTCTCCTCTCATTTATCTACACTCCTCTCTCTTCTCCCTCTCTCGTTTATCTACACTCCTCTCTCCTCTCTTCTCTCTCTCTCCTCTCGTTTATCTACACTCCTCTCTTCTCTCTCTCCTCTCATTTATCTACACTCCTCTCTCCTCTCTCGTTTATCTACACTCCTCTCTCCTCTCTTCTCTCTCTCCTCTCGTTTATCTACACTCCTCTCTTCTCTCTCTCCTCTCATTTATCTACAGTCCTCTCCTCTCTCCTCTCTCCTCTCTCGTTTATCTACACTCCTCTCTCCTCTCTTCTCTCTCTCTCCTCTCGTTTATCTACACTCTTCTCTTCTCTGGGAACTTTCAGCGCAGGCGGGCAGGGGGCGTGTCCAGCCGCGGCCCCGGAGCCTCCTGATTGGCCGGGAGGCAGAGGTGCTGTGAGCTGATTGGCCGGCGGCCGGAGCAGTGTGGTGGGCTCGCCTCTTTATTCCGGACGGGATCAGAGGACAGAGCGCGGCTGTATCAGGGATGTACACAGCTCACTGACTTTGTGTTCACTTTGGGACTACACGGGATTTAAGGAACGGAGGGAACGCAAAGGAAGGGAAAAAGTAAGTTCATTTCTTTATAAAAAAATTAACACATTGCATTTATTTATTAGGATGATGGTTTAAAGTGTTGGTAAAATTCTGTACTACTACACCTTTCGATACCACAGTTTTGCCTAGAGTTTCAAATGCATTTCAACATGTTTCAGGATATATTCTTTCATTAGTGGTTAAGTTCTTGAATAAAAAAAAAAATCTATCTATCCATTAATTTTCTTATACATAAAAACTCTACATACTTATACTCTTCTTTTACTTTCTATACTTTAAAGGTGCAGTATGTAACTTTTCTGGTAGTGCAGCATGTCACTTTTCTTTTCTATGGCTGTCTATGGTCTATGTTATTGTTTCGCCTGGAATGTTCCACAGTATGGCATTAAACGTATCTGTCTCCACGGAGACTAGCAAGTGACGCCACATCTGCAGAGAGGCGACCCCCGCTCACAATAAGGACACATGTATGACTGATCGAATACAACATAGATATTTTAATGCCATGTGGTGGAACATTATCGGCAAACATCTCCACGGATACGAGCAGATAACGGACTCGCCACCGGAAAAGTTACACATTGCCGCTTTAAATGGAGACCTGTTGTTACTGACTGACCAACTGATACATTTTCAACTTCTGCAGGATCATTGAGTTCAGTGTTTGACTTTTTGTTTATGACTTCCACATTTTTTTTATAGTTTCACAAAGATTTGGAGGCTTTCATTTCTTGTTGGTACCTATTATTTTGTTGTTTTTGTGTTGTTTTTGGCTAAGATAACTGGCAGGTGAAGGCAGCATGTGATCTCTTCCATGTGGTACTTGTGGATGTGTCAAGTGAGCAGTTTGTTTATGTTCTTGTATTTGCACAAACTTTGAAGAAAACCTGTTGTGCTCGTGTCTGTCCATCGTTATAATCTATGACACCTGTGGATTAGTGTTATGTTGTCATTTGCACATAAGTTCCAGTATTCAGCTAAAGGCCACCGCACACTACAGGAGACTTTGCCCAATTTTGGCTGCGATTTCTTCATCCCGAGTTCGGGGAGGCGTGACCCGACTTTTTGTTTCCGTGTGCGATTTTGAAGCCGCTGCTCCTCATGTGTGTGGAGTCAGTGTCAGATCGTAACCACCAAACATCAACGATGTGACGGTAACAGCCGATAAAACAGAGCATCAGGGGCAGAGGAGCGACGGACACAGAGACACAACACACAAACTCGGGATACAGCGAAAATAAAGACTTTATTACTCACCTAATGTAAAGTGGTACATTTAAAGTGCAGCATCTCACCCACATTATCCATAGAAAATGTCTTCCGCAAATAACCACAAAACCGCGTTATTAATCCAGTTTGCAGTGTTCTTAAAGTAAAAAGACTGTGTCCTCGTGTGTGTTTGTTTACACCCACACAGTGTGCGGTGAAACTGCAGATTAACGAGTGACTCTACTTCCCGTGGACTTTCTCGCCTCTTTTATGCTTTTAAAAATCATGTATCTGAAGTATTGCACCACATTTCACAAATAATATAACGCAATTTTGACTTTTATCTAAACTAGAAGTGCAGAGCTGTGATCTTTTGAACACTTAAGATTCTCAGAGCGACTTATTTTACTGTAGACAGGAAGTAGACATATCCCGCTGGAGTCTTTACGATCGAAGATTTTTAGTCTCATAAGATCCTCCTCGTGTCTGTGGTGTTTGCGCTTTTTGTCGCACGTTTAAAAATCGTTTAAGACAGAAAAATCCTGTAGTGTGTAGCGGCCTTAGAACAACTTAATACAAGAAACAACTCCGCTGACTTCCGTGTTAGAAAACTGCGGTGCCCAGTGGAAGCAGACGTTGCGCTAAATGTCGTCACAACAAAGAAACATCGCACAAAAAACTCCTCTGGATTGCTGCAGATCATGGCCGCAAGCTTTTTTTCCCCGTTTGTACCAAAATGACCACATGACACTGCTTTATCCTGCCCGTATCACCGATTAAGAAAATAAAATTAGAGAACGAAGTAAGAACAGAGTGTACAGTGAGTGTAGGCCAAGAGTAGGTGGTGAAGACGGGTGTGATTCTTGAAAATAAGGCATTAAAGACTTCTCAAACATGACCGAATCGCTCCAGATACAACTTCAGGTGAGTAAATGGTGAGAAGAAACAACTATAATATGGTTAAAAGCTCTGAAAAGTCGATTTTGCATAATAGGTCTGCTTTATTAACATGACAACATCTCCAAACCTGCTCCTGTGAAGCTTTAGACGTACTTGAATTGAAATTTGTTCTAATTTCCTTCAATTCTGGACAGAGCTGCAGGTTTAAAGGCACACTGTGTAGTTTTGTTTCTGTCACCTGTTCGTCTAGACATGATATTGGTTTGCCTGGAATGTCCCACAGTATAATATCAACTTATTTACGCTGCATTTATTAAATCAGGAGGCAACTTGATTAACAATTACGGCGCGGGGTCAAAACTGTCCCACGAAACTTTGCATGACTGACTTTGAGTCTTCGGAGAGGAGAGTAGCGATGACAGCTTAGCTAAAAATAGAAGGGCAAAATTGTGCTGAAGTCAGACCGAAAACTCAAACAAGAAATGACCGGCAGCCTTTTGTCCTTCTTGTGTCCCTGTAGAATTCTCCTCGTGTGTCCTTTCAGATAACGTCTATTTCCGCAAAGACAAGCAGGTAACACAACCGAGCCAAGTTACAGCTCAGATCTACAGAGAGGAAAGCCAATTTATAGTCATAATACTGCACGTTTTTCTATGTATTTTCGATCAATAAAAACACCTCTGTGGAGACAAGCAGGGAAAGGTTGCATAATGCACCGTTAAATGCAGCCTGCAGTGTATACTAACTTCCAAATGTTAGGCGTGGATGCGCCCGAGTCATTATGTTTTATTGCATATTTGGTTATCATCTCAAACGCCTCCTCCCCCTTCTTAAATATATGTTTAAGTGGGAAAAACAGCCTTAAAAGGAGTTGTGTTTTGTTTAATGACGCTTTAAGGATGAGGAAGTTATAGGATCACATTATGTCCCTAGTTTAAATGAGACACATGAGGGCAGAACATTTGGGCGGTGTGTACAGTGGGTCTATGAGGATTATAGGAGGAGCCGTGTCAGAGCTGAGCTAAGTGACACTTCTGGCAGGTCGTCTCATGCTGTGGTATGTTGTTGGTATGTGTGCTGGAATTTTGACTGGCAAATCTAAATTCTGATGCTTCAGCTTTAAGGGAAGATACTGCAGACATTTTTTTTCCCATTGTTTTGAAGGTGACTGACACATTCCCCAAAATATGCACATCCTCCAGCTAATGTAGTCCTTCTCCTGACAGGCTGCCACAGAGGCACTGACGAATGGGTCAAATGCAAAGGACAAATCACAAAGTAAACTGGCCGCACCCACATTTCCTTATGCGTTAAAGTAAAATTTCTCTTGACCCGTCCGTCTTCTTCCGCTTTATCCAGCTGGGTCGCGGGGGCAGCTGTTCGTCGCCCAGTCCTCATAGCACCTGACCCCCCCTATGAACCCCTCTGTGGGTGGTGAGCCCACAGGAGGGTGGGCATTATGGTCCTTGATGTTAGTTCATAGGGGTGCTAACATGTTTTGAGTTGATGGGGGAAACGGGACCCCGGAGGAAACCCATCCAGACACGGGGAGGCATGAGCCACTCGGCCACCATGCCAACTTGACCCAACACAGATATATTGTAATAGCAGCTCTTGGGGTCAAAATGAAACTGTGGGCTGTCCACATATTAGAAATAGTGTGAGGAGCTCAGTCGTGTAGGAGGAGCTCAGAGTAGAGCCCTGGGCTAGAGGCTTGGGCATCTGTTCCTGATGCCTCCTGAACCCATTCCTGGGCGGAGGCCCCAGGGAAGACCCAGGACACCCTGCAGGGACTGTGTCTCTTGGCTGGCCTGGGAACGCCTCAGGATCCCCTGAGAAGAGCTGGAGGAAGTGTGTGTGGGGAGGGAAGTCTGGGCCTCCCTGCTCAGACTTCTGCCTTCACGTCCCAGCCCTGGATAAAGCAGAAGACATATGGATGTCTATGTCTAATAAGTCATTTTGGAGGCACTAAAACAGCAAACAGTTTAAATGAATGTTTTAAAGGAAACATCTTGCGTCTCTGGGCAAACATCCTGGTACTTTTCCCCCCTAAATATCACCTTTAGCACAAACACACTACAGATGCTGTTTGGTCCATGTCGCCCACAAACATTCACAGCCGCGCTCTCTGTTGGCGTTTTCAGGCCGACAGAAAACTGTGCAGTTCCCCACACCTCTCGAACCGACTGATGTGTTCACACCAAAAATCAGAGCGTTACGGAACAGAAAAGTTGGTTCCGAATGGGAACTGAGTAAAACTTGGTTTTTCTAAGCGAACTATGACGACACAGTGGACGTCAGCAGGTTCATCTGGCTTACACGTGGTAAAATAAACATCACGTTGATGGCACAGCTAGACATGCCACTGCAAGAAGATTTAATGTGTCTCCCATTACAATCTTCACATATGATAAGAAAAGTTTTAAATATTATGTAACCTTTGTCTTGTAAATATCCGTGTTGACCTGGTAAAGTTACATCTTTGGATTCGGCGTCACTGCCGCAGATGTTGTAGCAGAGTTTGACACAGATAAATGATGATTTGTATGAGTACAAATGCTCGCTGGTGTCAGTGATGTGATCCATGAATGTTATTTCATATGGCCGTGATTTTATTTGATGGCAAATCCACACCCTGTTGATGACGCATCATGAGTTCACTTAAATGGTTTGAACATGGGGCTTTCACTGGCAAACACTTTGGTTCCCAGTGTAACTGGTGCAGGAACTGGCACCAGCACCGTTCTGGCCGGCCTGAAAACAGCTTTTGTCAGCTCACATCACATGGAGCTGTGTGCAGTCCTGACCTCTGCTATGCAAATGTGTGCTTCTCCTCTGCAGGCACCTGAGCACACTGAGCCTATTGTGTAACCTGTGCCTCCTCCCTCCCCCTTCAGGCCCAAAGCGAATCCAGATTAACACAAGATTATGTTCCTTAATGGAAGTTGGTGCTGAATCAACACCCGTAGTGTTAAAAGCTCAAAGTGGACAAAGGCGATCGCTTGGACTGCTTTTTGGGAGGATTAAGTCTTTAAGTGGACATGACAGGTCTTCATGTTTTTGTTATTATTACTTTGGGTGGGATAGTATCTGTTATAAATAAATATGTCAGAGTTTTATGTCAGTCAAGTGGAAGTTTGTGAAGGAATGTTGTGAAATAAACACATCCTGCGTATTTCCATAACCCACGGATCACACTTGGGAGAGTTGAACTCCAGCCAAGAGTCAGACACAGTTTATGAACCACCCAAAACCTTAAGTTAATGTTTTTAATTTAAATTAGTTTTATTTGTTTGACACAGAGCACTGGAGACTGCATGGATGATGAGAAGATGAGGAGAGTGAAGGGGGCGATGAGAGGATGAGGAGAGTGAGCGAGACAATGCGAGGATGAGGGGATGAGGAGCGTGAAGGAGACAATGAGAGGATGAGGGGATGAGGAGAGTGAAGGAGACAATGAGGGGATGAGGAGAGTGAAGGAGACAATGAGGGGATGAAGAGAGTGAAGGAGAGGATGAGGGGATGAGGAGAGTGAAGGAGACAATGAGGGGATGAGGAGAGTGAAGGAGACAATGAGGGGATCAGGAGATGAGGAGAGTGAAAGACAATGAGGATGAGGAGATGAGGAGAGTTAAAGAGACAATGAGAGGGTGAGGGGATGAGGAGAGTGAAAGACAATGAGAGGATGAGGGGATGAGGAGAGTTTAGTTTAGTTTAGTCTTTATTTGAAGGGACAATGTACAGATACATTAAGTTTAAAAAAAACAGAGATGTTCTGCACCAGATTATAGCTAGATAGCTAGTTTCCGTCTGCAGTCCCTAATTTACAGGAGTAAATAATACATAATTTAAGATAAACAATAAGAGCAGTATTTCATAGCACCAGTCTGACACAAACACTCTCACAAACACAGCATCTCATTCATACCTTAGCATTAGATTCAAATTTTTAACACATTCGCACTCGTATGCTGTCCATTATACAACATTTCAGTCCTATTTCATTCAGCGGTAAAAGGTTAAGAATCTTACACATACTAAAGTTACAGTTTTACATCAACAATTATATATTTACAGTAATATTTACATAGAATGTCATGAAACATCTGGAGCTGCTTTGTTCAGTGTTCACATGCCTGATTGTTCCACAGCCACTTTTTCACTTCTACTGTAAATGTTGAATAGTTTGTTAGATTTTTTAATTCAGTTGGAAGATTATTCCACTCTTTTATTGCGTTATAAGAAAATGCTGATTGTGCAAATGAGGTTTTTCGTTTTGGTATAAAACACTGGCCCCTGCTGGAGGTCCGTGTGGCTCTGGAAGTGACTGTTGATGTGAGTTGTACAAAGTGCTTAAGAGGTGCCGGTGCAGTGTTATTAAGAATTCTGTAGACCATTTTGACTGACGCTAATCTTTGTATATTCCCAAAGTTTAGTAGTTTATATTTGTGTAAGACACGGCAGTGGTGGTATTGTCGTGGCTTCTTGTCCAGAGTTTTTATGGCTTGCTTGTATAATGATTCTAGTGGCCTCAGGACAGTTTTGCCAGCCTGAGACCAACATGTTATACAGTAATAAAAACGTGACATAATCATTGCATTAAAAAACGTCTGAGATGCTGCTGTTGTTAATGAGTTTCTGATAGTCTTAAAGGTTTTTATATTGTATTTGAGACTGTGGCACATTTGCTTAATATGTTTTTTAAAGGTGAGAGTGGAATCTAAAGTGATGCCCAAGTAGCGATACTCTGTAACATTCTGTATCACTTCTCCGTTTACAGTGAGAGTGAAAGAGACAATGAGAGGATGAGAGGATGAGGAGAGTGAGCGAGACAATGCGAGGATGAGGGGATGAGGAGCGTGAAGGAGACAATGAGAGGATGAGGGGATGAGGAGAGTGAAGGAGACAATGAGGGGATGAGGAGAGTGAAGGAGACAATGAGGGGATGAAGAGAGTGAAGGAGAGGATGAGGGGATGAGGAGAGTGAAGGAGACAATGAGGGGATGAGGAGAGTGAAGGAGACAATGAGGGGATCAGGAGATGAGGAGAGTGAAAGAGACAATGAGAGGATGAGGGGAAGAGGAGAGTGAAAGACAATGAGGATGAGGGGATGAGGAGAGTGAAGGAGACAATGAGGGGATGGGGAGAGTGAAGGAGACTGAGAGGATGAGGGGATGAGGAGAGTGAAGGAGACAATGAGGGGATGAAGAGAGTGAAGGAGACAATGAGAGGATGAGGGGATGAGGAGAGTGAAGGAGACAATGAGGGGATCAGGAGATGAGGAGAGTGAAAGACAATGAGGATGAGGAGATGAGGAGAGTGAAAGACAATGAGGATGAGGGGATGAGGAGAGTGAAAGACAATGAGGGTGAGGGGATGAGGAGAGTGAAAGACAATGAGAGGATGAGAAGAGTGAAGTGGATGATGAAAGGATGAGGAGAGTGAAGGAGACAATGAGAGGATGAGGAGAGTGAAGTGGATGATGAGGGGATGAGGAGAGTAAAGGGGCTTACAACTAGCAACCAAAACATGTCAACAAGGCAAATCCACTTTACTCTATTGTCTTTAAAGTAGTTAAAAAAGTTAAAGTACTTAAGAAGACAAAATGAACATGTTTGTTTTGGGATGTGGAGATGATGAGAAGCCGAGGGGGGATGAGGAGTATTTGGAATGAGGGGATGAAGGCGATGAGGAGCAGGTAAACTCTGGAGAAGCGACAAGGTAAACGAGAGCGAAATTAGGTCTTCCAGGCTGAATTTCCTCCAGCTCCATTTGTCCTTTTCTTGCGTATCTAAAGCATCTTTGAGTTTCTTTTGCAAAGCACCATATTGACCTTATATATTATTATTATTATCAATTATAAACACACATACCGTAAAGAGCCTTTTTAGGTTCATGCCACTGGTTTAAGTCATCTGGCAACCCAAAGAGAGAAGTATGGTCCATGGGCCAGTCAAAATTTCAGTATAACTCTGCTGATTTTTGAAAAGTTTCATGTCTTAGCTTTATATTTTGATGTGATGGTGTGACTTTTCTGAGTTTCAGCAGTTTACAAACCAAACCCTGTGTGGAAAAATACATACTAGGCGCACGTCTGTATTTTGGTTTAGGCCCTGAGGCACAAATCAGATAATGATTTAAAAGAAAATCGTCTTGTCTTTCATAATATTTTATTTGCTCACATCTCCACCACAAAGTTGCGCTCCTCTGGGTTCACCATGTGTCTCCTACTCCTGATCAAGATCCTGCTGTATGATCTGCAGAAGGGCCCCCAGGCGCTCCACTGATTTTGACAAATCACTTTTCCTAATAAAGTACATAATTTATTATTTTGTTTTAAGATTTTTTCCCTCCTGGAGTCACGATGGGAAAAATACGAGCATTGAAAGTTGAACTGGATGCTCTGGAATACCTCATTTTGACTTTCTCCCTAAGATTTATTATTTATATAATTCATTTCAGAATAATTGTTTCATATTTAATAACTTTCTGAGCCAGATTCCCAGGTTTTATAAATGTGTTATTAGTTTATTTTTTTCATATTGTAAAAGCAGTAAAACAGTTGCGAGTTACACTTCAAAAACTAAAATCTATCCAAGTTAATATTACTTGAATTAAGAAAGTTTTATCATGTTTTAAAATGATCTACCAATGGAACTTTTTCGACTTAAAATATGAAAATACATCTTGCTACACTTAAGATAAAAAAAAAAACTCTTTGCACTTCAAATTAAGAACGTAGAAAAAAAACACTTCATCACTTTACTTGTCAAGTTGAATCTACTCAAATAAAGTAAAACGCTCGTAATTTAAAGGTGCATCGTGTAACTTTTCTGGTGGAAAGTCCGTCAGATTGTTTTATTGCTGTCTCTGGAATGTTTCACAGTATGGCATTAAACCTTTCTATCTTCATGGAGACCAAACCAGATCAAGTTGCGGGTCAGATCTGTCATGATATCTGTTTTTCTGGGTATTTTTGAGCTATAAAACCACCTGTAATTGAATAAATGTCAGGTCGAGCTGTTTAATGTCACACTCTGGAACATTCCCAGCAGAGCAATGACATATCCATGGAAACAAGCGGCTGATGGAAGTTACATAGTGGATTTTAAGTCATTTCAATTCACCCAGATACAGCTTTTTTCAGTATATGCAGTGGTGGTCAATGGGGATGCACCGATACCACTTTTTTGAAAACCGATACGAGCACGAGTACAATCATTTCTGTACTTGCCGATACCGAGTACCGATACCGATACTTTACCAATCTTACAAATGCGCAAGAGCAAAAAAAAAAAAAACATATATATATATATATATATATATATATATATATATATATATATATATATATATATATATATATATATATATATATATATACCTGCAAAGAGTACGGCAGGTCCTAAGAAGCCAGCTCAATGGCAAGAACAAGGCACAGGCAATAAACAGCTACGCCCTGCCAGTGATCAGATACCCAGCAGGAATCATAAGTTGGCCAAAGGAGGAGATACAGACCACAGATGTTAAGACACGAAAGCTCCTGACCATGCATGGAGGGTTCCATCCCAAGTCCAGCACCCTGAGACTGTACACGAGCCGGAAGGAAGGAGGCCGAGGACTAGTGAGTGTGGGAACCACTGTCCAGGATGAAAAATCCAAGCTCCACAAGTACATCAGTGACAAGGCCCAGACTGATGACGTGCTCAGAGAATGTCTCAGACAGTGGGGCGCAGAGGAAGAGGTGCTGGAGGGACCATCATGGCAGGACAAACCCCTACACGGGGCGTACCACCGGAACATAACTGAAGTGGCTGATATCAAGAAATCCTACCAATGGCTGGAGAGGGCTGGTCTGAAGGACAGCACAGAAGCACTCATCCTGGCTGCACAGGAGCAGGCCTTGAGCACCCGAGCAATAGAGGCCCAGATCTACCACACCAGACAAGACCCAAGGTGTAGGCTGTGCAAAGAAGTGCCTGAGACAGTCCAGCACATAACTGCAGGGTGTAAGATGCTGGCAGGGAAAGCGTACATGGAGCGTCATAACCAAGTAGCGGGCATAGTGTACAGAAACATCTGTGCAGAGTACGGGCTGGAGACCCCAGGATCAAGGTGGGAAACACCTCCAAAGGTTGTGGAGAATGAGCGGGCCAAGATCCTGTGGGACTTCCAAATACAGACTGACAGAATGGTGATGGCGAACCAACCAGACATCGTGGTTCTGGATAAGCGGGAAAATCAAGCCGTGGTGGTGGACATTGCAATACCGAGCGATGGCAATGTCAGGAAAAAGGAACACGAGAAACTAGAGAAATACCAGGGGCTCAAAGAAGAGCTGGAGAGAGCCTGGAAGGTGAAAGCATCGGTGGTGCCTGTGGTGATCGGAGCACTCGGGGCCGTGACCCCCAAACTAGAGGAGTGGTTGCAGCAGATCCCAGGAAGGACAACAGACATCTCAGTCCAGAAAAGTGCAGTACTGGGAACAGCAAAGATACTGCGCAGAACTCTCAAGCTCCCAGGCCTCTGGTAGAGGACCCGAGCTGATGAGGGTGAGAGAGACCAACCACCGTGGAAGGTGAGAAATGCGTTTTTTTTTTTTATATATATATTGAATAAACCCGGAAAAAAATACAAACAACCATGATATTACCTCTACACATCAGGCTGTCTCCCTAAGAAGAACTTTGAACTTTTCTTTCATTTTATTGTTATTATTTAATTTAGCTTTGATTGAGAGTGAGAAACGTAATTTCAGTTTTTCTTATGTAAATATGAAAATTTGAGAATAAATGTTTTGAATCTTGATTATAATGTGTTTAATGCAGCTTTGCGCACATTTTACAGAAACAAAACTTAAAACCGCATGGCTCATTTGCATACAGTATAAGCGCTGATGTGGTTCAGCTTCTGTGGGACGAAAGGACACGACTCAGTGGAATATGAGTGTTCTTTCCGTGACAGGGATGTTCTGCTGATGGTGAGTGTGTTCTGTGCGTATGTCCCGTTGGAGACGGTTCGTCTTAAACTTTTCAGAGATCGTACGAGTGCAGCAGCTCTTCCACTGATGTCGCTACAGTCGCTTTATTTATGTCGACTCTGGTTTCTCATCACCGGGATACTGCGTAATGTGTCGTGTAATAGTGGTATCGGTGCGAGGTATTGGCAGGTGTTTAACGAGTACGAGCATTTTATGGACGTATCGGTGCATCCGTAGGTAACTTTAGGTAAGGTAACTTTATTTATATAGCGCTTTACACAGGCACATGTCCCCAAAGACGCTTTACACAGCATGATTAATAGTATCGGTCAAGTATGAGTAGTTTAAAAGTAGCAGTGAAAATGAGGGACCCCAGCTTTAAAATAACAGCACTGCGATGATCTCCCGAGGTCAGTCTATAGCTCAGTATGTTTGGAACGGTTTCATTACACAGACGTATATCGGTGCATCCTGAATATAGAATACGTCCCTTTATTGCCTGGGAGCTTTGAGCACCAGTGTGTGGCGCTTCCTGCCAAAACCGAGCAGTCAAAACAAACCCTCTCATTATTAAAGTCCTGATGGTGCCCCGGGATTGAGAGCGATATTATTTTCCACTGTCCTCCGCTCTCCGATGCCAGGAGAGGCTGAGGGAATCGTGGGAACTTTGACCTTTGCGGCACCAAACACAGAGGTCCTTGTCCCGTAAGTCTGTCCGCAGCTCATAAAGTTTAGCACTAACATAACACGCTGTCTGTAGATTCATGGGGCTCTACAAGTAGGTCTGTCCAAATTCAAAGTAATGAATGCCTTGTTTACTTTTCCATGTGTACGCTATATTTATATTTGTATTTATCCTTTATTACTAAAAGGCCAAAAGGAACGTGGTAAGTTAAAGGGCCTGTACTTGATTTTGTCTCGGCACAATACACGTGTGTTGTATAAGCAGCTCTTTAGGTCAAAATAAGTTAGATGTGTACTGTCTGCACCTAATTATAAAGCGTTTTTTGTCCCATAAACAGGAAGTATGAAGATTACAGTGAAGGCAAATCTTCAGTCTGGTCTCTGAAAGTTGTGGAAAACACTTCAAGGCATCACTGTGACTAATCAGGACGCTCAGAATGCATAAAATAAGTAAGATGTAACTTTGGATGACGGCAAAACATTTAAAATGAACTAGTTCTGTTTCCTGGGATTCCGAATACACACTTTACGAAGATGAGTCTCTCGGTTTTCAAGTCTCGCAGCAGCAAAATGAATTCCCGTGATATTCGTGAGTTCCTGGTGTTCGAGATCTAAGGCCTGAGAGGTGGTGGGCGACCCGTCACGTCACAGCATTGAGGTTTGTGCAGAACAGAAACCAAACGCCCAAACAAACCAAAACAAACGTGGTGAGGCTGACAGATGCACTTCAGTTTATTTTAGATCAATACAAACTGTTTGTGAAAATGTGCAGAAAGAAAGAAGAGCTTTGTGCATTTGTGGACAGGGAAGATGTCTGTGTTTTTTTTTCTCTCAACTGGATGTAAAGGAAGTTTGTTTTCTTGGCTTGTTCTGCTGTTGTGGCTCTATGATCAATCAGATTCAAACAGTCACCGTTTTGTGTTTTCCGATCGCTTTCAGTGAACGTTTTTCTAGACTGATCATATGTATAACTCGGATGTGTGTGTCACTTTGAACCGAGTTATACACATGATCAAAGTGACACACACGTCAGTCTGGTGTGAGCCACGTTAATTGACAGATGGATTATCAGGGACACACACGGTCTGTTCGTATCAGAAAAAAATGAAGGGGAAAAAGATCACAGAGGTCTGAAAAACATGCCGGATTTCTGCAGAATCCACGATCAAAGCACAAAATTCAGTTCATTTGAGCTGAGATTAATTCGATTTTATTTGTAAATCACAGGAGACCAATGAGCTCCTTAGTTTCACACGCATCACTAAAACAAATCTGACTGGACAATCGCTTTTGACTGGGCTGGAGATTCGATGGACGGCGTGGGGACCAGACTGATATATATCTATGTAAAAAATAGAGAAATGATTTTGTAAATATAAAGAGGAGTAAAGCTGCTGTGAAGGGGTTGGTTTGATAGACAGTAGATTGAGTCTTTGTTGGGTTTTCCATTTTCAAAGCTGAAGCAATATCACTAGATATGAGCTTTAGGCACTTATGGTAATAACGTAAAAAGTCCAGGTGGAGTGCAGATAAAAGGCCTATTGATATTTTCTGAATTTTAAGATTATTTTGGCTTGGAGACAAAGAGACGCAAACTGATCCTGACTCTTCCTAGAATTGGTTTATTGTCTGGTTTACGGTCTGTCCGGTGGTGAGCAATTCATTATTATAATAAGGCCAATTTAGCTTAAAAGTCTTATTTTACGCTATTCCGGTCAGTGTTATAGTCTAACTCATACCCGGAGTTGTGTTTTGTTTCATTCACACATGTTCCACAGTGTTTCCAAACTCCATACACCTTCACTGGAATCATTTGGACAATTTTAATTTTAATTTAGTGTAATATAGGAGCTTTAAATGACTAACAATCTATCGTTTAGTTATGATAATTGAAGGCCTATATGTTTATTATTCTGTGCATTAGTCCTGCTCCTTCAAACAGTTCCTCTTCAGATCTCCACTTGTCTTTATGGCATCTTTAAGTCCTCATCTCTTCATATATGTCCCATAAATCTTATAACACACTTTTACAAGGTTTTTTTTATTGCTTTTGTGCGTCTTACAGTCCCCCTCCATCTGTTTATTTTTCCACCACTCAAGGCTTAATCTTAAACATGAGCTGTGCAGATGCTGTCCATGCACACGGCCAAATTTCGCCTCAAATAAAACGAGTCAAATCAGAAGAGATTAAACAGGCAACTGACTAAGGCCATGGATTGTTTATTTTAATGGATAACATTTGGTTAAAGGCGCACGATGTAACTTTTCCGGTGGGGGGTACACTACCATAACCGTGTTATTGCCTTTCCCGGAGAGTTTCCATGTGTGATATTAAACTTATATCACTTATATCACATAAATTCCCTCATCATGGCTGTTTGTAGTACTTTTTTTTTTTTTTTAAATACACTCTTTTGTGAGGAAAGTCGCTTCTCCACAGACTTGACCTGTAAATTTAAATCCAAAAGTAGTGAATTGTCAGAGAAAGTATATCTTAAAAAGCACTGGTGGTGGTGAAGAGGAGGAGGCTGATGGTTCTGCTGCTGCGGTGAAGATGGAGAAAAGGGGCGTGGCAGATTAAAGGTGCACTGTGTAACTTTTCTGCTGGGAATGCGGTGGAGAACACAAATATAGGTGATTTTATTTAAGAAAATACGCTGATTTTACCCGTAATTTAGCCTTGTGGGGTCACCTGCCATAATGTGTGTGACCAGTAGAGGGCAGAAGGACAATTGTATTAATAATCTAATGAATTAGGGGCTACTATATTTGGTTTATCAAAAGTTATTTTGTTGAAATGTGCTCATGTGTATTTATGATTTAGACCTAGACTTAGACAAACTTTATTGATCCACAAGGGAAATTATTTGGACACAGTAGCTCACACATCACAATATAATATAATAACAAAGAGTAAAAAATATGAATGGTCATAATAAATGCTAAATAAGTGGCAAAAAAGACAGCAAGCGACACATGTGGAAAAAAAAACATACTTATGTAAATGTAATGTACAAAATAAAATAGAAAGGTAAGTAATAAAATAGAAAATCTCAGCTATATACAAGAGCTCATACTGAAGGAAGAACAATGAGAGAACAATGACATGATTTATTACTAAAAAACCCAAAATATTAAAGGGCTTGTACCTGATTTTTATCCCATGTATTTCAGCAAAATGCATCTTGCCCCAGTACAGATATATTGTATAAGGAGCTCTTGACTGCAGCTTTATTTTGTCAGAGAATCAGGAAGTGCTTAGCATGACCACGACGGCAAAGCTCCGCTCTGGGCTCTGTTGTGATAAAACATAAACGCTTAGAAACTCATTGCAGTAAATAAGTAGGATGTAAAAGTGTGTAAAAATGCTGCAGAAACATGGAGAACAATTCGCCATCAGGTTTCACAGTCCAGTTTGGTGACGCTCGGTCGTGCGGCTGTAGGCAACCAAAACATTAGAGCGTTTTGGAGATGTAGCGTCACGGTGCGGGCGAAAGAGGAGGCTCACACTCAGCAGGAGCCTGTAGAGACATAGAAACAGCTGTGGCAGATAAAAAGGACACAGGAGAGTTGAAGATAAGGGGGCACTGACCTCCCCTAGAGGCCAATGCTCCCCCATAGCTCCCCTAAAGATTTTAACCCATTTTCATAAGACATGCATCGACTAAAAGTGTTCAAATGATGACTACAAAGAGTTCAAAATGAGATAATCAAACAATAATTCCATATTTGGTTTTATAAGTCATAATGTAGATGTTTAAAACAGCAAAGTAAACATGGTAGGGGGTTTGGGTGCGTTCACATCCATAAAAGGCGCCATATTTACAGGTTAAGTGAGCACCCCTGTTCAGGAAATTTATATTTTCAATCTGTTTTTGTGTAAATGAATGTGATCTACCTAAGACGAGAGAAGTCATTAACGTGTAAAAGCTCCAAGTCAGGACGTCTTTTGTCGTCTTAGCTGTCCTCAAATGTAAGTTAAGTTGGTGAGCACAAACCTGTGAACAAATGTCACTCTGCTTTGATATGTATTTAACTTGTTTTTCTGTATAAATACTCAGAGCTCAGATGCTCTTGGGGAGATATGAGGGGACTCAGGGCAGAGACTCGGGGAGATATGAGGGGACTCGGGGGCAGAGACTCGGGGAGATATGATGGGACTCGGGGGCAGAGACTCGGGGAGATGCTCTGGGGTAGAAACTCGCAGAGGCTGTTGGTCTTTGGCCGGGGCAGGTCTAGGCCTCGTCCAACTGCTGTAACAACAGTAAACCTTTCTCTGTATTCCAAAAACTCATCAGGCTGTGCAGATGGTTTAATTATTTGTTCTTCAAGATCTAAATATTTTTTTCCACAACAGCCCTGATTTAAAAAGTAGTCAAATTAAAGATTGTGATTGTACTTCATTTTACTCTAAAGACAGTATGTGGGGTTTTTCTCAAGCTGTGCTCATCCATGTTTTTTATACAGACCTTGTGGTTAAGTGGTTATCGAAATGCTATTTTTATGAATGACCCCAGTTTACTATTAATAGTTCTGCATTGCTGGTGCTCTCAATGGAGACTGCTGGTATGAGCCTTTCAAGTTGTTTTTCCTCTTTTCTTTTCTCTTCCTCTTTCCCTTTCACTCTCTCTGTTCACCTCTCTCTTTTGCTCCCTCTCTCATTCCCTCACTTTTCGCTCTCCCCTCTTTTCCTTCTTTCTTCTCTTCTCTCTTCTTCCTCCTCTGTGTAACCAATACTGTGTTCTTTCCATAAACAAGTGTTGACATTTACACTGGATCGGGTCCATCTTCCACAAGCACATGGCCAGAAGTACTCAGAGCGGATAAAAGTACTGCAGGACTCCATACTCAGAGCAGATTCAAAGTACTGCAGGACTCCATACTCAGAGCAGATAAAAGTACTGCAGGACTCTATACTCAGAGCAGATAAAAGTACTGCAGGACTCGATACTCAGAGCAGATAAAAGTACTGCAGGACTCTATACTCAGAGCAGATAAAAGTACTGCAGGACTCGATACTCAGAGCAGATAAAAGTACTGCAGGACTCCATACTCAGAGCAGATAAAAGTACTGCAGGACTCCATACTCAGAGCAGATTCAAAGTACTGCAGGACTCCATACTCAGAGCAGATAAAAGTACTGCAGGACTCTATACTCAGAGCAGATAAAGGTACTGCAGGACTCTATACTCAGAGCAGATAAAAGTACTGCAGGACTCCATACTCAGAGCAGATAAAAGTACTGCAGGACTCCATACTCAGAGCAGATAAAAGTACTGCAGGACTCTATACTCAGAGCAGATAAAGGTACTGCAGGACTCTATACTCAGAGCAGATAAAAGTACTGCAGGACTCTATACTCAGAGTAGATAAAAGTACTTCAGGACTCGATACTTAGAGCACATAAAAGTACTGCAGGACTCGATACTCAGAGCGGATAAAAGTACTGCAGGACTCCATACTCAGAGCAGATAAAAGTACTGCAGGACTCCATACTCAGAGCAGATAAAAGTACTGCAGGACTCTATACTCAGAGCAGATAAAAGTACTGCAGGACTCTATACTCAGAGCAGATAAAAGTACTGCGGGACTCTATACTCAGAGCAGATAAAAGTACTGCAGGACTCTATACTCAGAGCAGATAAAAGTACTGCAGGACTCTATACTCAGAGTAGATAAAAGTACTGCAGGACTCTATACTCAGAGCAGATAAAAGTACTGCAGGACTCTATACTCAGAGCAGATAAAAGTACTGCAGGACTCTATACTCAGAGCGGATAAAAGTACTGCAGGACTCCATACTCAGAGCAGATAAAAGTACTGCAGGACTCCATACTCAGAGCAGATAAAAGTACTGCAGGACTCTATACTCAGAGCAGATAAAAGTACTGCAGGACTCGATACTCAGAGCAGATAAAAGTACTGCAGGACTCCATACTCAGAGCAGATTCAAAGTACTGCAGGACTCCATACTCAGAGCAGATTCAAAGTACTGCAGGACTCCATACTCAGAGCAGATAAAAGTACTGCAGGACTCTATACTCAGAGCAGATAAAAGTACTGCAGGACTCGATACTCAGAGCAGATAAAAGTACTGCAGGACTCTATACTCAGAGCAGATTCAAAGTACTGCAGGACTCCATACTCAAAGCGGATAAAAGTACTGCAGGACTCGATACTCAGAGCAGATAAAAGTACTGCAGGATTCCAGGGCACATTTGTTTTAACCTTGTTGTTTAATCTATCCTGCATGAGGTCAGTGTGCATCTGCAAAGTCAGGGTCTGTTCACCAAATGTCACTGCTGTCTCTGTGGATGGACTTGTGTTTTCCAGCAGAACCTTTGGTACTAGTTAAACTCACTTTGTAACTGCATTGTCTTAAATTAAAACAGAATTTCATAAATATGGAACAGGTTATCCTAAACCGTCTTTTTATCTTTTAAGATTAAGTAACATAATAATAATGGTTTTAAAGGTTCACTATGTAAGTTTTTTGGGGTGACTGGTCTGCCTCCTCTTTGTCTACATGGAGATGTTATTACTTTACCTGAAGTGATTCCCTGGATGGCATTATAGGTAATTATCTTGCACACAGTTGCCTGGTAGGATCAGCTGATTCAAGGCCAACGCACACAAGAGCACAGTGTTGAACGCATGTGTCAACGCAACTCTTGTGGTGTGTTAAATACGTGTTTTTTCTGCAGATTACTTATAAAATGAGAGACGCAGTGCAAGGCTGTGCGAGCAGAGGGCAGGTACTGAGCAGGTTATAGTGAGTTTAGCGAGAGGCAAGAGATTCCTGCACAGAGAGAAGCGGTAAGGAAGCCGAGCTGAACACCGGGGCTTCCTCTGGCTCTTCTGCAGCTCTGAGCCTCCTCACACTTTACAGATCCTTGTCTCGGTCACAGAGCAGAGACGTGTGCGTATTCACCTTACAAGTGCAGAAGCCTCATATGTTTTCAGGGTGTGTGCAGAGATCCCGGTGTGTGCAGAGAGCCCAGTGTGTGCAGCAAGCCTCGTGTGGAGATTGCAAAATGACGGGGGCCGCAATTTTGGTGTGCGCTAAAGCGTCTCGGCTGTTAAAATAAAAGAAAGAGCGCATTCATACGACAGGCAGGACAGCGGATTCTTCGAGAGGTCAGAAGGAGCAGATAACGACCGGTTGACAACAACAGAGAAGTGACAATAACACGGTAGCAACACGGTTCTCCACAAAAGACCACAGTTAAAAGGACCACGTTACACTATTTTCTGATATGTTGTATGTAAGAGTTGTGTTTTGTTTCATTCACACACGCAAACCCTGCATATTTAGGCTGAGTTCTTCTCTCAAACACTCAAAAACTGTTCGCCTTTACCCCCTACACCTTTACTAGTCATTTTGATAATTTCAGCCCTAGAATTGCCCATCTCTAATAACCAAAAGGCAAAAGGGAACTTGAAAACTACGACTTTATAACGTCACAAGGTGGAACAGAGCATTTTGAGCTTTGGAGATGAAGAGACTAATAATAAAAGGTTACTCAAACATGTGTGAATCAAACAAAACACAACTCCAGGTATGTTTTCGAGGAGGTAACAGCATGATAAAGCTCACAAGAGTTGATTTTTGTACAATCTAGGACCTTTAATGACAGATTCAGGTTCCTTTGACCCAAATGGGGGGACATTTCAGACAGCCCGAGGAGGCGGCTGCGGCATTTCCTGTTGAACTGCACAAACTCTTTCTGTTTATTGACTAAAACCATATTATTTTTCCCGTATAAAAAGTGGAATCTGGAATCTATTGTATATTCCAATATTGACTTGGAGATCACAATAAAAATGTCAAAACATCCAGTGGCCAAAGTCAGCATGTTGTAATCTAGTCCCTGTGTCTTTGTAAATCCGTATAAATGTTCACAGGAGAGTTTTTGTTTTGGAAAAATTTCTATGCAGCATCTCTATTTTTCTCAGGCCTTCGGGAGTTATTATAAACACCTACAGATGTGGGATTAAGCCTTTCATATGAAAATCTACTTTGAACTTTTTTTGTTTGTTTCAAGTTCATTTTGCAAAGCTGATGTTTAAAGGTGCACTGTGGGGGTCCGTTACTTGCTTGTTTCCATGAATATGTCATTGCTCTGCCTGGAATGTTCCACAGTATGGCATTAAACAGCTCTGCCTTACATTTAGACAATTACAGGTGGTTTTATAGCTCAAAAATAACTAGAAAAACAGGCTGTAAGCGGGGTCACGTCTCCATAGATCTTATCTGTAACTTGGTCTGGTTTAGTCTCCATGAAGAAGCATTTGACGGACCCTCCACCAGAAAAGTTACGCAATGCACCTTTAAGAGAGGCATATTATGAATTATATAGAGACATTAACGTGTTAATTACAAAGAAAATAATGCATCAAAAATATTCATGCATTTTATTGCAGTTTGCGCCAAACAACACGGAACGTTTGTCAGTGCATCATGTCGCGGTACGGCGATTATACTGACGCACACAGTTCCCACACACACTCCAATGTCTCTATTTATTACTGCAGCCTCGAGGCCAGGTCATGTTTGTAAATGAGAAGTGGTTCTCAAACAGTTTACCTGGATAAATAAAGGTTAAATAAATAAATAAATAAATAAATAAAACAACAGAGATGAAAGCGCTCTGGGTGTGCAGTACGGTGAATTTCTATTCAAAAAAACTACCCGATGGAAGTATTGACAAAGGCGTTGCTTAGTGCAAACTGTGCAGAGAAAAGTTTGAGTATCACAGAAGCATCTCCAGCCTACGACACCATTTAAATGCAAAACATGTGACAGAAGCAGAGAAACTGCTGGAGCTGTTGGCGGGAGCAGTTCTGGTCCGAGTCCAATCAAGACGTATCAGCAGCACAAACTCGTGACGGGCTTCAGGAAGAAAAAGAGTAAATGAGTAAGGCAAATATTGTTAAGCGATTAATTGAGATTAATTAATTACAAAGCCTGTAATTTATTAGATTTTTTAAAAACAAGTCCCACCCCTAGTATTATATTTGAACCATGTTAGACTATAGAGAAGGTTTCATCTCTGGTCATCTGGATTTTGTTTTTGGAATCAAGACATTTTGGCTCCTTTCCAGAAACCACTTTCAATTGATAAAACTGATTTAAAACACTGGGAATTTATCTTACTCTGAGTAATAAGTCCAGCCCCAAATGCAGGAGATTTAAAGTGAAACTGCCCTCTCTCTAAAGCTCCTCCATCTGGGGCTAAACTTCAGAGTGGGATAAATTCCCAGTGCTTTAAAGGTGCATTGTGTAACTTTTCCGGCGGCGAGTCCGTCAAAAGGTTTTTGCTCCATGGAGATGTTATTACTTTGTCTGAAATGTTTCACAGTGTAGTATTAAACCTGTCTTTATGGAGACCAAACCAGACCAAGTTACAGCTCAGATCTGTGGAGAGGCATCAGAATGTCTGTTTTTCTGGGGATTTTTGTGCTATAAAACCACCTGTGATTGAATAAATGTAAGATAATAGATGTCATACTGTGGAACATTCCAGGCAGAGCAATGACATTTCCATAGAAACAAGTACGTGATGAACCCCCAACCACATCACAAGTGACATTTTCTACCACTGAAGTCTTCTTGTAATTGAAATAGGAAAATACACCTAGTCATAGTGTCTGGCCCACAGAAACAAAGACACAGTGTCAGCATCACCTCCAGTCTCTCTCTCGAAAACCTTCAAATTAGTTTAGGAATCTCAGGGTAATAATGGACTCAGACTTGAACTTTAACAGTCACATCAAATCAGTAACATCTGCAGCCTTTTTACCATCTAAAAACATCGAAATAAGCAAAGGTCGACTGTCTAAAGCCGACCTGGAGAGATTTATCCATGCGTTTGTCTCCTGTAGGTTAGATCCTGTAACAGCCGCTCATTGGCCTCTCCAAACTTACTGTAAAACATCTGCAGAACATCCAGAACGCTGCAGCTCGGGTCCTGACTCGAACCAGGAAGTACGAGCACATAAGTCCTGTGCTCAGGTCTCTGCACTGCCCCCTGTGGCTCAGAGACTTTAAAGCAGCTCTGCTCATGTACAAGTCTCTCCATGACCGAACACCAAAGTCCATCTGTGACATGTTAGTGCCACATGAACCATCTGCACTGAGGAGCTCAGGGACCGGCCTCCTGCTGGTCCCAGAGTCAGGACTAAACTCAGGGAGTCAGAGTTTCAGTTTTCTGCATCTAAAACCCGGAACAGTCTGAACATGTGACTCTACTTGGACTCAAAACAGTTTTGTTTAGCTGCAGATGACTGAAAGTTTTTTATTTCTCATTCCGCACTCTTCACTCTCATTTAATGTCTCTATTCTCTTTTTAATTTTATGATTATTTATGTTTTGATTTAGTTATATTGTGATTTTAATGTATTTCTTATTGTATGAAGCATTTTGAATTACTTTGCGTACGAATCGTGCTGTACAAATAAACTTGCTTTGCTTTGCCTAGTTACACTGAAGATAAGAAAAACAACTTTTTATACTTAAAATGAGAAACTAAATCATATGTTGTTTAAATTAAGAAAAAAAATACTGCATTTTACTTGTCAATTGAAAGCTTCTTAATTTGAGTAATTTGGACCTACTTAAATATTTGTTTTTGCAGTGTACCATGTTATAATGTTTTTTCCTCAACATGAGCTTAGTTAAAGTTGTATTTCAGTACGTGACATGTGCATGTTTGAGTAATTCTATATTGTTTTGCATTTGACGCTTGAGTGCTCAGAAAATTTACATTTTTATATATCTCTTATCTCCCACTTTTCATACTTGAAAATCATCTGAGTTGTGGTGAAATGCCACTAGGGATTGTGGGATTCTGCAAGTTCTGCCGTTTTGTCCAGGACGTCAACTGACCTGCTTCTGTTATTAAGTTGTTTTAGATCAAAATTGTGGTTTGCAATAAACAAACTGTGATCTAAATATGCTATAGTTTAACGCTAACTCCCCAATAAAAAGGATATGTCTTCTTTAAAGGGCCTATTTTCTTATCTATGTCATAATGTTTCTCGTCACATTCATAATTGGGGTTGTGTTCTGTTTCGTTCACATATGTTCAACACATAAACGCTGCATATTTAGGCCGAGTACTTGTCTTGTGGTAATACAGGACGTGCTTCATTGTGTTTTTAAACTCCACACACCTTCACTAGAATCATTTGGATGATTTCAGCTCTGGAATTGCCCGTCTCAACTGATCTAAAAGTAAACTGAAAACTACTGCTCCATGACATCACAAGGAGGAAACAAGCATTTTGAGCGCTGAAGACGTAAACAAACTAATAATAAATGATACTCAAACATGTGTGAATGAAACAAAACACTCCAGGTGTGTTTTTCACCAGGTAACAGCATCATAACATGGCTTAATTTTGCATAAATATCAATATGGTGGTTTAGAAATGAACAAAATGTAAAATACTTCTAAATCTAAATATGCTATAGTTTAATACTACAGTAAAACACATGTATCTTCTTTGAGCTGATGATTATTGTGCATGTTTGCGTTCTAATTACGCTCACGTCACTGCGCTCAGCCGTGTTGTGGCGCAGGGTGTTTCCAGTGGGAGATGTCATGTGTGTTTTATTTCTCACTCCCACTCGGTGTTAGTGTGGCTCAATGGGCGGACACACTCTTCTGTCTAACGCTGTGTGACTGTACGGCCCCGTTTCCCCCTCCCTCCCCGCCCCGGGCTGGAAAACACTTGTGTAATCTGATTGAACACGCACGAGGACGTCAGATACAGATTTACACATGGTATTACAGACGTCTTATCGGACCTGAAATAACTTTGACACGTCTGAGTGGGAATAATGATCAACTCAGGCTTTTAACGGCTACTTTTGCACTGTAGACTCATTAAGTGGCTGTGTGAGGGTGGTCCTGCCTCCGACCAGTGGAAATTGCACCAAAAATGTCGTGCTTATGTCCATCATTGTCGTTATCAGTATCATTGACTGTAAGTGGACATGGGTAACGTGCTGGTCGCTGCTTTCCCAATAGGAAGTGAGCACGGGCGCGCTTCCAGCTCCAGTGACTCTTGATTCCATTTACTTATTGCTGCTGTCAGGCTTCGTCACTGTTCATATTAACCCACTCTACATGATCCTGGGGTTTTTATTTCCCTCTTTTATCCATTAAGTAACATATGAATGTTAATAACAGACTATTCCGGCTCCTTTTTTCCTCGAGGTTGCTCCTGCTATTCCAGCGGTGGAATAGGCGTTACCGTCAGTAGCCTTGCTCCGGATCGGCTCTTTGGCTGCAATGATACTTGTGGTTGGCTGCAAATTCACCCCTATAATTGCTTTTTGCCTTAATGAGCTACATTTGGCTGGAGCCGGACATTATGGGTGGCGTCAAACTCACTTAGTCCATTTCTTTAAAGGGACAGTTCTGGATTTTGGACACAGGGCCTCATTTCCTCGTGAGCCAGAGTCTTGGAGACGTGTGGAGACACTTTTTTAAATATTCCATCCGGTCCTTGTATTTGCAGAGGTTGCTGGTGCTAGGCTAGTGCATGTCAATGGGCATAGTAAAAACAGCCTTACCCACTCCACAGAGCACCTGAGGCAAAACAATTATAACTCCAGACTGTCGATGTGAACGTCTGTGTTGAAAGAATAATTTTAGAAGTAAAACCAACTTTGCAACCTTTAAAGAATTTATGTCTGAGCAGCAGCAGCGAGTTGTACTTCCTGATAGAAAGCTCGGCAGAGGCGGACTGATATATGAGAAAATAGTCCTTCAACATGCGACGATTCATGCGATGTAACATTAAGTTTTATTTCAAACATTATTCTATCGACACAGATGTTCACATCGACAGTCTGGAGTTATAATAGTTTTGCCTCGGGTGCTTTGTGGAGTGGGTAAGACTGTTTTTAGTGGCAGGACGACTATGCCCATTGACATGCACTAGCCTAGCACCAGCGACCTCTGCAAATACAAGGACCGGATGGAATATTTTAAAAAGTATCTCCACACGTCTCCAACGCTCCGGCTCAGGAGGAAATGAGGCCCTGTGTCCAAAATTCCGAACTGCCCCTTTAATACAATTCTGTGGTCCTTACTGTGAGTGGGGGCTTGCATCTCCACAAACCTGACTCTTACTTTGTGTGGAAGTGGGTCTCCTCCTGCTTATTTCCGCGGCGATGTTGTTCCATTAACTACACTCCGTCATAAAACCTCTCCATCTTCGCTGAGAATGTTCCAAAGTCTGGCTTTCATTTTGAATTTTAATATGTGTTTTATTATTTTCAGTTTTGTCTCCATGAAGATAGAAAGTTTTAATACCACACTGTGGAACATTCCAGACAAATCAATGACATCTCCAAGGAGAAAAGCATTGAATCCATCTGAAAAGTGACATAATGCACCTTTAGCTAAACCAAATAGCCTGAACTGGGACACTACACTTGCTGATTTGAAGGTAACAAACAACCAAATATACATAAAATACGCATCCCACCCAACACTGCCGTCCAAATCTAATTTCAGAACAATTTGCAGCTTCTTTTTAGAGATTTCAAGCCTAATTACAGTTCCAACTAAATATTCAGCACAGATGCTTCAGATCTGAGCAAAGTTGTATAATAATAAAATAATCACAACCACATCATGTTATAATCATAAAGATCTGTTGCTGGTTGGAGAATAAACTTGGGGCGCACTACGTAACTTTTCCTGGAGCACGTCCGCTACTTGTGGTCACCGTGGAGATGTATAGTTTGGCCAGAATGTTCCTCAGTGTGGCATCAAAAATAACTTGCACAATAACACATGCATTCTGACTGTCGGCCGGGTTGGAGAAAAGTGTCGACCTAAAAAGTCACGCAGAGCAACTTGAAAGGTTCATACGCAAAAATTAGTCAAGTCCCATTTACTTTTAGAGTTATTACACGGTTCGACTCGCTCTGCACGGCACAAACTCAGGTCCAGTGAGTTCAGGAGCATTTGACGCCGTAAAATAACAGCTTCTACTCATGGCGAAAGACCGTAACACCAAAACAGCGCTGCTTTGTGTGTGCCTGCGCCTCCATCCAAATATGACACTCCATAACCAATAAAACTCAAACTCAAACTCATCTACTCACATTTGACCAATTTCCTGATTTTTTATTATTTTTTTTGTTCGTTCTGTTTTTAATATTTGGCGCCTGGCTTCAGCTCTGGTTAACGATCAGCGTCTGTCTTCTCTCAAACTCACATCATTATACATCATACACTATAAATCTTGTTTTTTTTTTTGCGTTATTAATGACCCAATATGAGCTTTTCAAACTGTTGGGGCACTGCGAATTCAACCTGGACATTTTGCGTTTTATTTTTTTGCGCACTGACGTATTCGTGAGAGTAAGTCACATAAAATAGTTTGCAGGAAAGTTCGATTCACGAGGAAAAGTAAACCGCTGAATAGAAATTTGCAGTACCGTAGGCCTCATGTTGGTTTAAAAATACAATAAAAGGTAAAGCCTGTAAAAACAACACTGCGCAACTTTCTGGAGATGCACGTCAGCCATCTATAACTATATAAAACATCTCTAATAAAAATACCAAGTCCGAACAAAAAGCTCTTGGATTACACAATGCACTTTTACGTGTTTTTCAGACGCCTTTCTCCATGGGAATGTTAAAGCCTTGTTCATTTCATTTCTAAGTAGTGCATTTAATGACCTTGTGGTACTAAAATTACTGCATTTCACCTCCATTGTCCACACTTGTACTGGTTGCAATCTTACATTCCTTCTTTTAAATACTTATTTCCAAATCCATACACATGATTCGAAAGAAAGAATGAATGAAAAATAAGCCTTATAATAACTGACATGGCCTTATAATAACTGACATGGCCTTATAATAATTAACATGGCCTTATAATAACTGTCATGGCCTTATAATAATTAACATGGCCTTATAATAACTGACATGGCCTTATAATAACTGACATGGCCTTATAATAACTGACATGGCCTTATAATAACTGATATGGTGTTATAATAACTGTCATGGCCTTATAATAACTGACATGGGCTTATAATAACTGACATGGCCTTATAATAACTGACATGGCCTTATAATAACTGACATGGCCTTATAATAACTGATATGGTGTTATAATAACTGTCATGGCCTTATAATAATTAACATGGCCTTATAATAACTGACATGGCCTTATAATAACTGACATGGTGTTATAATAACTGACATGGCATTATAATAACTGACATGGCCTTATAATAACTGATATGGTGTTATAATAACTGTCATGGCCTTATAATAATTAACATGGCCTTATAATAACTGACATGGCCTTATAATAACTGACATGGCCTTATAATAACTAACATGGCCTTATAATAACTGACATGGTGTTATAATAACTGACATGGTGTTATAATAACTGACATGGCCTTATAATAACTGACATGGCCTTATAATAACTGACATGGCCTTATAATAACTGACATGGCCTTATAATAACTAACATGGCCTTATAATAACTGACATGGCGTTATAATAACTGACATGGTGTTATAATAACTGACATGGCCTTATAATAACTGACATGGCCTTATAATAACTGACATGGGCTTATAATAACTGACATGGCCTTATAATAACTGACATGGGCTTATAATAACTGACATGGCCTTATAATAACTGACATGGCCTTATAATAACTAACATGGCCTTATAATAACTGACATGGTGTTATAATAACTGACATGGTGTTATAATAACTGACATGGCCTTATAATAACTGACATGGCCTTATAATAACTGACATGGTGTTATAATAACTGACATGGCCTTATAATAACTGACATGGCCTTATAATAACTGACATGGGCTTATAATAACTGACATGGGCTTATAATAACTGACATGGCCTTATAATAACTGACATGGCCTTATAATAACTGACATGGCCTTATAATAACTGACATGGCCTTATAATAACTGACATGGTGTTATAATAACTGACATGGCCTTATAATAACTGACATGGCCTTATAATAACTGACATGGGCTTATAATAACTGACATGGCCTTATAATAACTGACATGGGCTTATAATAACTGACATGGTGTTATAATAACTGACATGGCCTTATAATAACTGACATGGCCTTATAATAACTGACATGGGCTTATAATAACTGACATGGCCTTATAATAACTGACATGGCCTTATAATAACTGATATGGTGTTATAATAACTGTCATGGCCTTATAATAATTAACATGGCCTTATAATAACTGAAATGGCCTTATAATAACTGACATGGCCTTATAATAACTGATATGGTGTTATAATAACTGACATGGGCTTATAATAACTGACATGGCCTTATAATAACTGACATGGCCTTATAATAACTGACATGGGCTTATAATAACTGACATGGCCTTATAATAACTGACATGGCCTTATAATAACTGACATGGGCTTATAATAACTGACATGGCCTTATAATAACTGACATGGCCTTATAATAACTGATATGGTGTTATAATAACTGTCATGGCCTTATAATAATTAACATGGCCTTATAATAACTGACATGGCCTTATAATAACTGACATGGCCTTATAATAACTGATATGGTGTTATAATAACTGTCATGGCCTTATAATAATTAACATGGCCTTATAATAACTGACATGGCCTTATAATAACTGATATGGTGTTATAATAACTGTCATGGCCTTATAATAATTAACATGGCCTTATAATAAGTGATTCCATTTGGTAATTACTATGTTATATTTGCACTATATATATTTTGTATACTAATATACTTTTTATACATATTTTTGATAGAAAAATTGCTTTAAAAAGATGCCTTGTGTAGCTTTTTTGGTGCAGGGTCCATCAAATGCTGAAATATTTCACGTTAGGGCATTAAACCTTTCTGTCGTCGTGGAGACCGAACCAAGACCAGTTACAGGTCAGATCTGTGGAGAGGCGACCCCCGCTCACAGTCAGAAAGCCTGTTTTTTTTTTAGGTATTTTTGAGCTATAAAACCACCTGTAATTGAATAAATGAAAGGCAGAGCTGTTTAATGTCACACTGTGGAACATTCCAGGCAGAGCGATGATAAATCCAAGGAAACAAGCAGGTGATGGGCCCTCCACCGGAAAAGTTACGCTATGCACCTTTAAGGCACCGTTTCCCAAAATAAGTCTTCTGTCTGCATCTAATTAACGTTTTGTTGTCTCGCGATCTGGAACCGTGTGTTAGCATGCTAGCTGGTGTTCACGTATGAACTCATCACTGTGAATAATGAAGATACTTGGAATTGTATAAAGTGCGAGAAACGATTTACCAGAATTTCAAAATCAAAAACTGGGACATGCCTGCTTTGGGTTGGTCGGTAATAATAAAATTGTGAAACGAGTGCGTTATTAAGGAGAAATGTTCTGCACTCGCCCCCGTTCGTGACTAATTCAGGACATTTTCTTTGTGTTTTGGCCATTTTTAAGCAGCTTTTCTGTATTTTACCTAAGCCGATGACAATGAATGGCTCTCTTTACTGCTGGGAGGTATCAAAGTGGTCAAAAAATAGGAACAATAGGAAGATTTCTTGTGTAAAACTGGGACAAATCACTGGGTTTTGGATAAATCTGCTGGGATAACGGACACAGGGCTCAAAACTGGGACTGCCCTGGGTAAAGAGGAACGTCTAGTCGCCTGTTTTTCACATTTTTAAGACAAAAAAATCAAGTATAGAGCATTTAAGTGTAATTGAAGGGGTCCTGAACATGACATTAAAACAATTGTCGCGTAATGGGTTGTTTGTTCGTCCAGGCTAATGCAGCGTGCAGAGTCTGTGAATGCTACGCTTACAGCATGTGGAGGATATGTGGACAGTAGCGTCGGTGGGTTTGTGGACTGTTCGTTCAGTCATCACATCCGCAGGGATCAGCTGTAGACACAAGACAGAGCGGACAGCGGTGAGTCATTGGAAGCTAAAGTCCGCTAAGGCCAAGGCTGCTGCTAATGTGGTCTGCCGTGTTAATAAGCTGGGGGACTGAGATCGGCAAATGTGCAGTGAGCGATACGCACCAATAGGCTAATACAGGGTTTCAGTATAGTCACATTTTCTTTGTGTTTTGGTCGTTTTTAAGCAGCTTGTCTGTATTTTACCTAAACAAATGACAACGTGAGCCTCTCTTTACTGTTGGCAGGTGTCAAATTGGTTAAAAATAGGGACAAGAGAGACATTTCTTATATAAAACTGGGACATATCACTGGTTTTGGATAAATCCGCTGGGACAGGGGACACAGGGCTCAAACGTGGGACAGTCCCGGGTAAAAAGGGACGTCTGGACACCCTAAAAACAGGCTGAGTTGCGATTGAGATCATGTGATTTTACTTGTAGCCAGTGTAGGGTGAATTTCAAGATAAAAAACTGGGACATCCCTGGTTTTTTTAGTTGTTGGTAATAAGAACATTGTGAAAAGAGTGCATAATTAAGGAAAACTGTATTGCACAGACCATTCATGACTAACATGAGTCAGTATAGTCATATTTTCTTTGTGTTTTGGTCATTTATAAGCAGCTTTTCTGAATTTTACCTAAACAAATGACAAATTTACGCCTCCCAATTTATGCCCTAATGTTGGCAGGTGTCAGATTGGTCAAAAATAGGGACATCGGTGACATTTCTTTTATAAAACTGGGACAAATCACTGGTTTTCGATAAATTCACTGGGACAGGGGACACCGGGATTAAAACTGGGATTATCCTGGTGTGCAGGGCCCCTTGTAGTTTTAGGTTTTTTTGTTTAAAATATATTCCCTAAGGTTTCATCCTTGTTTAGAACTACCTTATTCATGGTTTAGTCAGTAATATATTTTGATTTAGTCTCATTTTTCAGCCATGTTTAGTCCTAATTTAGGCTGAATATAGCTCTAGTTTAGATCGGATGGTACTAGGAAAGCCAGAAAAGTTACACTGTGCTCCTTTTACCAGTAAGTACCTTGTCAACACCTCCCAACACTGCGAAACTCCATTCCACATATGCTTGAAATAAATACTAATAGTTATTCTTATAATAAACCAATAAAATGAAATGAACTAAGTCGTAAAACAGTGTTGAATAGATCTTAGTGAACTACACAAATGCTATAAAACATAGGCTATATTCAACAAACAGATCTTTTTTGGTCTAAAGATTCAGTTCTATTTTCAGGAAATTATGTGTTATTAATTTAGTGATCATGTTTTATTATAACATTTAAATTTCTTAACAATACATTGAATCATTTGTATATAAGTTTGACAGACACAGTTTGCATATACAGAGCTTAACAAATTTATTAGACCACCACCCAGTATAAGGTGTTTTCCACTGCTGCCATACATAATTTAACAATATTTGTGTTTACCAAAATATCTTTTATGTTTCTTTAATGGTTAATCCGTCAGTATATGCAAGATATTTTTTCATCAAAACAGTGTCTTTAATGCTATAATATAACTATTGTTGCTATCCATACATTTTTAAGTTGAATGTTTTCCAAAAAGTCTCATCCAAAGCAAGTCTCAGGGAACAGTGAGAAACTATTTGGAACTCAAAAACAAAAGAGACTACAGAAAAATACATAAAAACAAAGGTGGCCACACAAAATACTGACATTTTTGGTTATTTGTCACTATTTTCTTCTTCCAATTGGTCATTTTCTTAATAAATAACCATGCAGTTGTTCATTTGAAACAAGTTTTTGATATCCTCTGAAGTTATTTATGTTTTTTCTTGCTTTCATGACAGGCGATCTAATAAATTTGTCAAACACTGTGGAGGAAAACTGAGCTCTCGTCTGTGGCTCTCTACAGACCTCTGCTGTCTGTAACGGGAACTGCACCTGCACGTTTATTTGCTTATTCTACATTTACAACATTGAACTTTTAAGTGTTACATTAGTCTTGTTTATTCATTTCTTTGCACCAGATTCTTTCATATAGACGGATGGGGCGTTCTCTGTACTTTCCCACTGGGGTCTGTACTTTGTAATTATGCATTATTAAACTATAAGAGAAGCATCACGGCCTCAGTGCGCACCACATTTATGTATAGGTTTAACGTCTAGACTTGTTCTATTTCAGTACGTACTTATCAATTCATTTACTTTTAATTATACCACTATATAGACCGTGATAATAACTGAAGCTCTTTTCTTTGATTTTTTTTCAGCTTATGTCATCAACATTCCCTGGGGGTGTGACGCTAATTGCAGCCACTGTTCTTTCCGTTCTCTTACTCAGATTAGACTTTAATTGGAGCGGCATTTTAACACGATCTGACCACAGAGCGCTGACTAGTCAACCGTTAGTTTAGTTAGTCACACTTTGTTTTGTGTCCGTGAACATCAAAAGTCCCTAAACAGGACCGCGGACGCTCGTATCGATCACAAGCTCCTGAAAAAGTGCCCGTTTGAATCCATTTTGTATTTTTTCTTGAGTTTTCTTTGCATTTTTTTGGTAGTTGTGTGCACTGTGTCACCGTGATAACTGCTGAACATTTCATCCCCAGCGTGAAAAGTATGAAATGACCCTGTGGATTCATTCATTTCGAGTGGATAAATTAGCCAAAAACGCTAAAGTAATAATGAACCTTTTTTTTCTTCCGTGTATTTGAGCAAAATTCAAGAGGGAGTAAGAAAGAGAGGGAAGGAGATACTTTATTGAGGGAAATTCAAGTTTTGCCGCAGCAGACTGTTACAAATAAGTCAGGAAGTGCACATTGGTTCATTAACATTCTAGTTATTGTTAGCTTTACCGTCACGAGTCTCTGAGGCGTTGTAAAAAAAGGCGCTTATGAGCTCATCGCGGTGAATAATTAGGATACACAGAATGCATAAAACAAGCGAGGAATAACTTTTCAAACAAAGCGAACTGTGATAAAACCGCTAAAAACGCTATTAGAACTCAAAATCCCAATTACCCAATGGCTCTACATTCTCAATTGTCCATTCAGCCTTTTAAAAGTCATGGTAATTCAGGTAATTCCTCTAAACCAGGGGTGTCAAACTCATTTTGGTCCGGGGGCCGTATGCAACCTACTTTGATCCCAAAAGGGCCGGATCAGAAAACTCAGTTCTCTCTTCAAGTTATTGTATTTTTCTCCGTGTCTCGTAGTGGTGTTTAAGATTATATTCCTCGAGCAACGCCACTTGTTCCAAACACACTGAGCACAGATTTCCCATTCACCTCTGTCAACAAATAAGAATTAGACTATTTTTCTTGGGAAATCCTGAACTCAGCATCTGCTTTTCTTATTTTTTGACATTTTGCTGATGAGGGTCACGGTCGACAGTCAAAACGATCGTCCTTTAAGAGCGTTTGGAAAGAGGAAAGTCTTCATTTGTGCTGCTCTGGTGGGAGTTGCAACGTACAGAAACGCCGGAGACGCTGCTATGCTAAACGGTGCAGAAAATTAACAGAAAAATCTGAAAATTTTAAGTATTTTAATAGAAAAATCAGCCGAGGGCCAGATTAAAGGTCTTGGAGGGCCGGATCTGGCCCCCGGGCCGCATGTTTGACACATGTGCTCTAAACATTAGAAGGGACGATTGACTCCGCGAATTGTCCTAAAGTGAAACCTTTTGGAGTGTGACATTAAAAGCCACACAACACCCGAACTTTAATGATGATTTGGACTGTTCCATGTTCCTCTGACAGTTTGGATCTTCTTCCCCATTACCTAAGTGTGTTGTTGTGCACTGTGTTGTATTTTTAGATGTTTTTATATACCGTATATTTGATGCTTATGCATACGTGATGGACACACCCACCTGTCTCCAACATGCCACAGTGTCTTGTTGCAGTTCTGCCCGTCATCCAGGGCTCTACGCTAAGTTTTTTTTCGGGAGTGCACAGGAAAGAAAATGGGGCATGTGATGTCCCACGTCCGAACAGCCCCCACAGTGGAGTGTTTTAAGTCTCATCTCAAAACACATTTTTATTCTTTGGCTTTTAGCACCGCCTGAGCTGGGGCCCCTCTGTATTGTTTATGCTTTACTTAGTTTATCGCTTTCATTTATTTGTCCTGCTCTGTGGTTTGACAGTTGTTGATTTAGGATTAGTATGATTTGGTCTGAGCGTTGTTCTTGCTTTGTATCTGTGCAGTAATTTGGAAACTGTTTATGAAATGTGCTTTATACAGTTGTGCTCATAAGTTTACAGACCCTGACAGAATTTGATTGATTTCTTGTTCATCTTTCAGAGAATATGAATAACACAAAAACTTTTCTTTCACTCATGGTTAGTGCTTTGGGTGAAGCCGTTTATTATCAAACAACTGTGTTTCCTCTTTTTAAATCATAATGAAACAGAATCTACACAAATGACCCAATCACAGCTGGAGTCTTTTGTGATAGTTGTGGATGTGTTATTTTCTCTGATGGTAAAGCTGCTCATTCTTCTGGGCAAAAGGCTCCAGTTCCTGTAAATTCTTGGGCTCTTGTCTGAACTGCAGCTTGAATCTGCCCAGAGGCTCAGTGATACTGAGGTCAGAAGAGACGAACACTCCAGAACCTTCACTTTATTCTGCTGGAGCCAGTGACAGCTCCACTTTGTGTTTTGGATCATTATCATGTTGGAATATCCAAGTACGTCCCATGTGCAGCTTCCGGACCAAGAAATCATCAATTCTGCCAGGGGATGGAAACTTGAGCCCAACTGTAAATAAGGTGGATTGTTTTGGACTGATGTCATGTGATATAATTGTACTTAAGGACATGTGGGTCCTGTCTCACCCTTATGCCCTGACGAAGACCATCTTGCTGGTCGAAAAGTGTTGATGTCCCTCGATGTAATAAAAGACTTTCAATATATTCACTCGGTGTGCCTCGCGTTTGTACCTTGCCCGTTTTTACACTTTCCAATAAGGGCTATTTCTTGTTTAGATTTCATGTTAACCCTCGTAGAGCACCTGCATTGCCAGTCGACTAAAGAAATTCATAGTCGACTCAAGACGCGTCCTGTTGATCCATTTAGTCGACTAAAAAGGGGGCGTGGCAAAAGCTCTCAAAATGATTCAGTTTTGCTATGCATCTGACCCAAACTGCACTCACAAGACGACATCTGCAAAAGAGCTCATGCAAAAATTGCTATTTATGTAAAAAAAAAAAGTACCATGAAAACAATATATTTATATAAAGATAGTTTAAACTTGTGGATCATGTGTTTTATCTGCGTTTTTACATAGATATAAAAATTTACCTTTACCTGCACAAATGTTAACAAACAGAAAGAAATTAGATAATATTATAATATTATTCAGTCTGATAACTCCTTAATATATTCAGTCAGTGTCCCTTGGGTTTGTACCTTGCCCATTTTTACATTTTTCCAGTAAGGGCTATTTCTTGTTTAGATTTCATGTTAACCCATGTTAAGCCTGTGTTTTCCAAGTTTTTAAGACAGTAAACTCAGGAACAGCATATTTCATAACTATGTATGGTATGATTTCCCTGGCTTATTTTAATTTTTCCTTTTAAACTGATTAAAATGTCCCCAAAAAGTTAACATTTTTGTGTAATCACTGGAAAAACGAGATACAATTAAATACCCAAAGTTGTAGTTATAAATCTGTCTTTATTGTTCTTAGAGAAAGCTCTTTGTTTGATTCATGGCTTTTTGGAGCTTGTGCAGATCACGAGCTCCAAGTTATACTCACATTTTTCACTCACGCATTTGGACTTAACTTTGTTTTAGTTCTGTGCTCACAGGAAGTGCAGACAGATCCATATTTGGGCGTGTTTCCTGAGCGATCGCAGTGCAGAATTAGCATGTGTTTGGAGGGGGGGGTTTATCTCAGATGTAATTTAGAGTTAAAATCCAGCCAGGTGCTTCTATAATCCAGGTTCCATGTGGTGCTTGGTGAAGATTTGGAGGGAGATTTAGAAATACAATATGATCACAGATTGTTGTCGTTCATTTACTGTGCATATACCAATGAAATATCTCCCCTTTTGTTGTCTGAGCTTTGTTTTAGGTCAATCTGACCAGAAAGAGCTACAACAAATGAGCTGATTTATGCAGATAAACAAGTCTCGCATAATATTACAGTCACAAGTACCTACCGTTTCTTACACTTGGTACCTTGTTTATAAGTAGAAGTAAGTGTTTTTTGTAGAAAAACGTGCTTTCTGCTCCACACCAAAAATCGCGTGGTCTCGAATGGACACGTTGAGAGTTGAGACAGATTCTCATGAGTCTGAAGAGAATTCAAGGTTATATGTCGTACTTTTTCTGTCCTCTCATTCTGCAAAGAGCTCAATCCCTTATTATAAAGTGTTACCAAAAGTCCCACGAGGTCAAGGCACTTTTGTTTTCACCCACAACGCAACAACAGGAAGTATGTCCCCATGAATATATTATAATAAACAGCCCGCACCAAAGCAGCCTCGGCCCTGATATGATCTGAGAAGATTCACGAGGCGTTCGAGTGCTTCCCGGCATGTTCGTTCCCACCAAGGACAAGATAAGGTCAAGTACATCAATATATATAATATAGCTGCGAAACAAGTTCATTCTTTATTCCTATAGACACCATATACACACCTTATAAACAATGTGGTTCTGACAGAGACCACTTGGAGGCGCCACTGAGATGTCCTTTGGTACAGTGAAAGGGTTCAGACTGTTTCTTCACTCAATATTTTGGATAGGACTTGAGCAGAGCCAGAGAGGAGAGAAGCTGTGGGTATATTTACGTTACCAGTAAATTCAGATAATGAGAGTAATCAGATCACCCAATAATTAGATCTGTTTTTGGTGTATGTTTACAGTACAAGAGAAATCAGATTATCCAGGGTTGTGCCACTTAATCAATAGAATATTAAAGTAACTCTTGTGTTTTGTAGTCGACTAAAGAGATTCTTGGTTGACTAACGACATGTTCTGTTGATCCATTAAGTCGACTCAAAAGGGGGCGTGGCAAAAGCTCTCAAAATGATTCAGTATTGCTATGTATCTGACCCAAACTGCCCTCTGCAAAAGGGTTCATGCAAAAACTACTATTCATGTTGAAAAAAGTACTACAAAAACAATAATTTATAAAAAGATAGTTTAAACTTGTGAATCATGTGTTTAATCGGCCTTTTTACATATCAAAACCTGCACCTTATTCAATCTGATGGCTCCAGAAATCAGATTACGATGGCTCGTGGGCAAGTGACTCTTATTGTAGTTGAACATCTGCAAACACCATTTGGGAGGAAATGATAAAAATTGGTTTACTTTTTAGGCTCAGGCTGTACTTTTTCATTATACTTCAAACAGAGAGCAATTTTAGCAACGTGAACTTCTAACGGTGAAAGAAAACAGGTTTTTTTTTTTTCCTGATAGATTTTTGCTGTGAAATTCGTTTTAACAGTTGAACCAAAAAGACACTGAAGTAAATGATTGAAGTGAAGCGGATTTTTACTTTGAAAATGAACTGAATATTTAAGTATTAGCACAAACACCCAGGTAAGTGCTGATGTAAGATGGGGGAGAAATCTGCAAACTCCACACAGAAAGACCTGGGAGTCAAACTCAGAACCTTCTTGGTGTGATAAGAGATGGGTAAGGCTCTCCCCCCTCTATCTTGAGTTTGCTTAGCGGCCGCTCCATTGTAACTGCACCCGTTGGGCCTAAAATAATTCTCCCATAGAACACAATGCATTTTTTGTGCAATGAAACTGCCCGTCTTCGGCTATCAGGACTTCAGCAGCTTTGTTCGTGTAATCCCGCTGTGGTCCTGATAGGATCCATCACAAAGGAGAAAGTAAATTCTGTCAGCTGGACAAAAGTTTTTTGGATCAAATATGTTTTGCAGCTTGTCCAAGGTTTTTATTCAGGTCGGGGCAGATTAAAGAACGAAGAAAGAACGTGCACACAGCAGCCGAGTGCAGGAGCAGGACTAAACAGATAGGAGTACCGGTAAATAAGAATAATCAAGGTCCGCACACTGTTTTAATGCTCCCTAGGTGAAATTGAAACAGTGTGCGGACCTTTATTATTCAGATTGCTGGTGGATGCTGTTCTTATATCTGCCTATGGGGAGAATAAATGTCGCTATTTAAAACAATAGCGATAGCGGCTCAGGCTCAGAGGTGTCAAAGCACCCATCAGGCACCTTAATGATTCTGCTAATATGACTCAAGCGCAGTTCCCACTTAGTGCAGTTCAATAGGCCGAGCCAACAAACAGAAATTTTAAACAAGTAGGTGTGATAGTTCCAGAGTAGTTTCAGTGCAGTTCATTGTATTTTGTAGACATTATTCTCTCTTTTCACAAAAAAGTATTCACAATCTTGAGAAAGTAAATGCAGAAGAAAAAAATCTTACGCCAATGAGCATGAGCCATTGATACAGATACAATCTTTGGTTTATTTTTCAGGTCTGATTATACTTCCATGTGTGAGACTCAACCATCTCACTGCCTGCAGATATTTGACAAAAAATACGTGTAGTTAATATGATTAACTTAGGTTCAGGAGCAGGACCACGCCTCAACTGCCCTCGCCTCTTCTCCAGTGAATCAGAGCTCACTTCAACCACACCTCAGTTTCCCAGAAGCCTGTCCCGGCAACCTAGTTTGTCCCGAATAACTCGACCCCACCCTCCCAACCGCTGTCTGTTCACTTCCAGAGATAAAACGCCTAACATGGGGGGTCCCATTCCTGCTGGGCCATGTGGAGATTGAGACTGAACCCCCACCCTGAGTCTCAACCCAGCCGACCCGCCTCGTCTCCCTATAATAAACTCTTTTCACTTCACACATGTGTTGTTGGTGTGGTCCCTGCTAGTGAAATGGTGATTAGCCAAACGTGAATAGTTGTTAAACCTTAAGGCCTTCATTTGCTGCTGGTATTCTTGTACTTTTCTGTTACAAAACACAAATTTCCCCAATAAAGTGCTCATTATAGAGAAGACTCGATGATTAAAACCTAATTTTAGTTCTTCTGCCGTCGCTGCCATTAGTTTGAAACAACATTTACCTGCGACAGACTCATTAAACCCTAAAATAGCCTGGCAGCACGTTGAAAACAGCGCACACCTCTTATAAGAAATGACACGAACTTCACAGGTGTTATAACTGCTCCCGAGTATCGTCAGCTACGCTAACTCGCACTGACATTTTCAAAATAATAACTTCATACGCACTTGAGTTGCCGAGATGATTAGATAGTGCGCCGAGCTTTTAGTAAAAAAAAAAAAAATCTCTAAATAAAATAAACAGATCTAATTTCCACGGTAATGGGCTGTAATTGGGCTTAATTTGAAGGAGCCATGATGGGGAAGCTGTGACTGGTTTGTTTACAAATTGCTTCAATTTGACTCCCTAACTTTCCCATTAATGCTGCTAATATGTCATTTTCCACTTGGGCTTTTTGTGCTGAAAATGCGAGCAGACAAAGCACACTTGATTAGGATCAGCGAGGAGTCTGCGTTGGGGATTAAAGTGACGACTGATATTTGTAAACCAAAGTGGAGATGTTGGGGAGATAATTAAGAAATAATGCAGTCAAACTAAATGTCAACGGAGTGACTCTAAACGGCGCTTAAATTGCTGTCTGTGGTTTTCAGAGTGACAAAATATTACATATTTTACTCAAAATGGAGCTTAACTTTTATTTTTTTAATTTAAAGTTCATGTTAGAATATTGGTACCTCGTCAAAAACATACCTGGAGTTGTGTTTTGTTTCATTCACACATGAGTAATCCTGTGTTAGAAGGTCAGATCCTTAGCTGGTCATGAAGCAGTAGTTTTCAAGTTAATAGCTGCCTCTTAGTTTAGTAGAGAATCCAGTTGACCCGATAACATTGTTTTGAATCTGAAATTAGCTTGATTTTTCTGACAGTTCCTTGTTCAGATCTGTTAGGGTCTAGTGTCTCGGGGAGCTTGGACCAGCAGGAGTGAGCGGTGTGAGAGAAAATCCATGTTTCTGTGGCCGCCTGAGTCTGAGTTGTCGATAGCTCTCCACAGTGAAGCCTCAAGTCTTGTCTCTTGATCTAGAAGACATTTGCTGGTGGTGTTTACGATGGAGACTGTAGACTATTTTGTAAGGTTGAGCTGATACAAGTTTTGTTAGTCTAAAAATGGCTCTATGTGAAAAAAGAAACACAAAATCGACATATTATACAAAGCAACCTCTGAGTTTTTAACCGTTTTAGATCCGCACAATGAAATGACACTATGAAGAGGCTCTCAGTCCTACAGTTTTGAACAAGAAGTCAAGGAACCTGTTTATATAACTATGATTGTTTCTATGATTATTGCAGTTCATGTAAAGTAATGACTTTTAACCAGGACTATAGAGCATGAAAAACCTCCATCCAAACTTGGGACGATCCGACCACAGCCGCTAATTTGTAGCACGTGTCTCTTAAATGCAGACAATATCTTGGACATTCTTGTAAATTCTTCCGTTATTCAGAACAAAATGCATAGCTTTACCTGAGAAGTTTAAGGCAAAGCAAGGCAAATTTATAAGTTTTGTATAGGACAGTTCGTACACAAAGTAATTCAAAGTAGGGTTTGGTGGTATCCAAATTTTGATACCGTTAAACGTTCTCAGCATTTACCGGGGTATTACCTTTACTAATTAAGGATTATTTTGTAGTTTGCACCTAAACCATTCATAAACAGAAGAGCAGCATTGTATTTGAAGATGAGGCACAAGTTCTGATCAAACCAAACTTCACCAGCGCGTATCTCCCGCCATTTAATGATCTGGGACACACCAAGACAAGAAAAGCGCAGAAGAGGAAGATTCGGGGATAAAAAGTAAAAGGCGACAGTCCCGCGCTCTCGGCACTCGGAGAAGTTACCGTCTCCTCCGTGAAAGTCCGACTTCGCCCTCGAGCGGGAACTTTCTCCTCTTCAGCGCCGCGTCCCCTCTCGACTCTCGGCGTTCAATAAAACGTCTCCATCGCAAACTTTTCGGCTCAACATCACACACGAAGCGTCAGTCAGGTTTGTTTCTTCTTCCTCGCTGCGTGTGGATGGAAATCTCCGAGCGTAACGACTTTTGAAGAGGAGAGAGAGCGGAGGGGAGAAAGTCGGCGCTGTTCCCCGTGTCCGAAGCGACTGTGGTAGGATCTCTGGCCTGACGCAGGGTCGTAGCTCCGTCAACATTTGCGTCTCTTCCCTGTCATTCACCTGAAGCCAAAATGCTCCTAATATCATATTAGGTCCTTATGCGCTGCAGATTTTTTTAATGATGGGAATAAAATTGATACCGCTGCTACTTTTTGATACCTCAGGATAGCGTATTACCGTCCAACCCTTATTCAGAGTTCTTTTTAATGCATCAATAGTTCGTTTTGCAGAAAAAAAACAACTATTCATGCACCGTCTCTGAGTTCTCTGTGTTGTTTTTTTATTTTTACTCCTAAACTGCCATGTTTATTTTTACCACAGTGGAGTATGCTTCACTCTGATTGGTTAATCCGCCTGTCACTCACTCCCTCTGGAAACCGGAAGACACGATGTTTCCAGACCCACCGGTATTTGTAGAGTTTTGTTAAAGCTCTTTACACAACCTAGTAGAAAAACATCTGTCTTTTAATTCAAAACATATTTTTTGTTACATCGACGTTATACAATGCCGTACTGTGCAGTATTCCAGGCAAAGCAGTCACATTTCCATAGAGACAAGCAGATGGCCGACCCTTCACCAGAAAAGTTCCATAATTCATCTTTATCTTACAGTGCACTTCATGTCTAAACACCAGAACCATCTCCCCTGCTCCTCTTCACCCATGTCTTCTGCTGACTGAATGTCCGCAATAAAAAGACGGGCTATGTTTGACCGAGTATTCAATAAAGCGCTGCCCATATACCCCCCTTACCCCTCTTTCCTGCCCCTCCTCCACGTGGAGCCTGACCTCACCCACACTGAAGTTCATTTTAGCATCCAGCTAAATGGGAGAGCAGAGGTATCATCTCTCTTCCGGAGATGGCACGAAGTTAATTGAAAACGCCGTTACTGCAGAGGAAGTATCAAAGGACAGAGCCCGGGCGGTGCGTCAGCAAATGTCATGTGTTCATATCTGCAGCTATGTGGAGCCAGGGGGGTCACTACATGTAATACAGTGTTTGATGGTAGGAAAAATCACGCCCCCCTGTGGAGAGAGGGATAATTTTGACAAAGGACGCCTGTTACAGTGAGGGGACATGGGGGGATACAGCGAGGCTTGCAGTCGGAAAATAGATCTAGGATTTTCGGATCAAGGTGTGAACGAGTGTTCCTGGGCTTGGCTTCTGACCATAGACTTTACATGAAGAAGTGGACTAAGGGAGTGTGAAGTCACCATAGCGTCCAGTCAAATGAGGCTCATCAAGGCGGGAAGTTATAGTTTAGTTTAGTTTATTTATTTAATGAGACAGGGACAGTGCACAATATACATTAACCTTAACAGGAAAGATGCTTGTACCAGGTTGTAGTGCCAGTGCCGGTTTCCACCTGTCGTCCCCGGGCAGGTTGATGTTAGAGTTCATAAATACAAACATACAAAGAGAACGTCTTTATAATGACCGGAGCATCATTAAAATTCTGTATCCTCATTCATACCCAATTCTCTCAGCACCTTAAAATCATCATCCTTATCAAAAGTCATCATTCAGTTCATTCTCCCCAGAACATCACTCCACACACTCCTCAGTCCACATTATGGGCGCAGGTTTGGTTTGAAAGGAGCCTTTTTTTTTTTTTTTGCCAGGCGTGAGAACGTGCCATAGTGAGCACATGTGATCAGCTCTGTTATAGGGGTGAATTTGAAGTTACATATTTGGAAATCCGACTGTGCGTATCCTCGGGGAAAGAAGGAACCTGATTTGTCTGTTATTAAAGTTCATATCTTCATTTACGGACAAAATATGTAAATAAAAACACCAGGATCATGTGGCGCAGGTTAATACGAACATAACCGAGTGATGTTTTTTTTTCAGTAGAAAGGGAATTTGAGCGGATAGAGTACGAAGCGCACCCATGCTCACTTCCTATTTGGCTGGTGGGTTAGCTATGTCCATTAATATATACAGTCTATGCTCTTGACAGGTTGGGGACATGTATTTCTGAATTTCCTGAAGTAGATGATGCCATAATTTCAGAAGGAGGGCATTGGCCTATACACTGTAGATCTACTGTTTTGCAATGTTAAACCTTATCATTATTTGTTAAGAGATTGGCAGTTTTGTTTCACGTGGATAGGCCCAGTAATTACAGAGACATTAACGATAAACCAGGTCAACAATTCTGCAATCTGACAGTTTCTTCATATCAAAAAAGTCACCCAATCCTGTTTTCTCCACCTCCACTCAAGTGGCAAAATCAAAACTATCCTCTCCCGGCCCTGATCTTCTCAGCTCATCTTCTCCCGTCTAGACTATCACAGCTCCCTCCTCTCCGTCCTCGACTCCAAATCCATCTCCCGCCTCCAGCTGCTTCAGAAACAGCAGCTCGGCTCCTCACGGTTTGAACAAACATCAACACATTCGCCCAGTGTTTTATCTTCCCTTCACTGCCTGTGTGTTTTAGAATTGATTTTAAGATTTTACTCATCACTTTTAAAGCTCATTTAGGTCTTGCACCAAGTTATATTTCAGAACTTTTAATCCCGTACGAGCCTCCCGCAGCCTTAGATCCTCAGGCAGGTCCCCGTGGCTGTTCCAAAGTCCACGCTCCGGACCAAGGGCGATGGAGCCTTTACAGTCCGGGACCCCGGCTTTGGAACGACCTGCCTGATGAAATAAGACTCGCACCATCAGTATCATCTTTTAAATCACTTCTTAAAACCCAGCTGGCCTTCCTTTAACTGGTTTTAACTTGATTTTATTCCTAATTTAACTCCATTCTATTTCTTTTTATTTATTTATTAGAAGTAATTGAATTGTTTGCATCATTGTTTGCTTTTGTATGATTTCTGTATGCGAGTTTTATGCTTTTTGGATTTTTCTTTGCTGCTTGTACAGCACTTTGTTTTTAAAAGTGCTTTATAGATGAAGGTTTATTATTATATTATATGATTTATTTTATTATTATAGTTAAACAGCAAATTCCACCATAGTCACCTGACCTGGCCTCCAGCTCAGCTTAAACTATACACATTCTCACCAGCTTGTCTGTGTTATGGCTTTTTCTGCAGTGTGCGGTATAAACATATAACTCGGACATGGACATTGAAGGTTCCCTGTCATAACTTTATTTATTTATTTACAGCGCACCTGCTCATATATATCTTTGCTCATTCATTTATATATGTCATACATATTCATATTTTCTATAGCACACCCTGTATATATACCCTGTTCATAGTATATATTGTGTATATATAGTATAGTAGTAAATATATAGGCTACAATACATTGCTATATATGCGACATCTATATTATACCTACTTCCCTCCTGTTCATCCGGCCATATTTATTTATTTGTATATATTCTCTACAAACTACAATCACAATCACACTGTAATATACTTTATATTGTCAATATTGTGTATACTCCACATTCTGTATGTATATCGCACTTGCTGCTATTTGCTCTTTTGTTAGACGCTGAACCACATTTCGTTATCTTGTATTTACATGTGTAATGACAATAAAGGTGAAATCTAATCTACCGTAATTCAGTTACAAGTGTGTGTCTCCACTGAGATGTGCACCAGTTTGTGAAATATTCCAGGTAATGCAGCATTTAGCAGAGTAGGAGTCTGTGTAAAACTGATACCTGGAGGTGTGATACTAACTGTAGGCACTGCTCTGTCTGAAGCCTCTTTACTCATTGGACTTCAGTCTGAGCTTTAGTTTAGCACAGTTAACCATAAAGGACTGACTTAGCTGGAACTGCATGTGAGTTTGTGCTGCTAATAAACGACTCCCTCTCAATTAGCATCGCAGTCCAAGCCAAAATGTGTTGTTTCAGTCCATTTTGTATTTTTTTCTTGCATTTTTGGACAGATCTTAAGACTTTTTGACAGTGTTTGCTAATGTTTGCACTGCGTCACCGTGGAAACTGATGAACATCCCGCCGCAGACGTACACGCAGGACATCCCCAGCGTGACGTCAGTGTATCAGTAAAAAGTTTCACCACTAAAAAACGCACACAGAGCCCTTATCAAGTCTATCAAGCCTAAGTGAAGCTTTTCGGGCCCCCATAGCGACTGGTGGGGCCCTACATGCCTCTGCACAGCCTACTTGGATGTAACTGACTGCAACACAAAGCAGCCCGTGTTTCTGTGCAGTGTGAAGTATCCGTTCTTCAGAAAATCTCTTTATAATTCAACAGTGACTCAACTTTTCCCATTGTATTTCTGTTCTTTTGTTCCGCAGCTGCGACCGACCGTCTCAGGCACAGACGGATTTCACTGGGTTTTGAGTTTACTTTTTAAAACCTCCGAAAAGACCAACAACCTTCACGAGTCCACACGTGTGTTTAGATTAAAGGCGTGAGCTTTGAGTCGCGTTATAATGTTACCACCTCAAAAACAGACCTGGAGTTGTGTTTTGTTTCATTCACACGTGTCTCAGTGACCTTTTATTATTAAGCGGAAACAGGATAGATCAGAAAACCCCCGTAATATAGGCCCCGTAAAGATGCACTGTGTAACTTTTCTGGGGGAGAGTTCATTCGCAGAGAGCCCCGCGAAACGTGTACAATGTAAAATTTAAAGAACATACAAATCCACTGTTTTTAAAGGTGAACGTTTTAAAATTATTCGATTTATTCAAATATAAAACTGCTCTGATAATGTATAAAGTTATAACTTACTACAGAGCAACATTTTATAAATATTCAAAGAGAGACAAGGCGGTAATGGACTAAGGGATGACTTAAATTTAAAAGTAAAAGTAAGAACAACAGTTTGACAAATGAGTATGGCTATAAGTGGAGTACATTTATGGAATAGACTTGGAGAAACGTATAAAAAATGTGCAAATATTAATCTTTTTAGAGAGGTTCCATCAGGAAAGCAGATATTCATGAATTGTTATTAAAAGTTATTAGTTATTATATATTATAAACCTGTCTATTTGTAATGTGTATGCTCTTATTGTTTGTTTTTTTCCTAATGTAACTTATGTCAAATTTGTATAGAGACTAGGGCCCGACAGATATATCGGTTGGGCGATATTATCAGCCGATATGGGCTCTTGGAAACATATCGGTTATCAGTCAAAATCTTGCAGATATGGGCCGATATTCCACATGAACATGTTTTACCTTGTTATAAAGCTTAGACTCTCTATATTCTGCCCATTTAATCCAATTTACAGACAGATAAATGTCCTGATCTGTGGCGCCGCATCAGGATTTATCTGCGGAGTCATTTGTCTGTGTCCGTACTGCCCCTGAACGCATCGCCATGTGCGCTTGTTTACACCTGCAGCTGTAGATCCATGTGCACATATACGGTCTGTGTGTGCACAACACTGAGATTATTTTCTTTTTACAGACGATCACTTTGAGTCTGGATTAAAAGGACAGTTCTTAGTGCAGACTTGTGATCTGAGAGGAGCCTGTGTGAGGCTGAGTGTTGAAATGTGTCGGTTTTCAAGCTCGTTTTGGTTCTTTCTCGTTGGTTAGCAATTAGCTGCTGTAGCTCGCACACATAAACAGGCTGTTTTCTCTTCTGTTAGCGACTGTAAAGTGACTATAGTGGCCGTACATATGTTACTGGACACACACTGATATGTAAATGAGCTGTGAATAGAAGTGTGAATTATCTGCACTTAGCAGACACTAAAAGAGACGCTATGATATTCTTGAACTACTGAATATCATGTAGATCAGGGGTCTCCAACGTTTTTCCTCTGGTGAGCTACTTCTACAAAATGAAAATGCCAGAAAGCGACAAGTTTTAGCGGTCACAAGAAATGGAGTGTACTTTAAATGAGGTACAGTTAGATGCCTATAAAACATAAACCATTATCCATTGATGAGTGTACAATGTTAGGCATCAAAATGATACATGTACAATGGTGATGGGCATTTAATCAAACTTTACTTATTCAGGACAATACGTGTAATTCAGAAATCCCGGGGCGAGCTACGTGGAAGGGGGTGGAGAGCTACAGGTTGGAGACCCCTGATGTAGATGAATTATTGTAAATTGCAGGGGTAGGATTAAAATAAGCTGCTTCTTCCTACTCCTTTTTTGAGCATTGAATGGTTTTTAACAGTTTTGTCCTCTTTATTTTGTTAGCTTCTTTTGTTGTTAAATGTGCATGTTCTAAAAGTCTGGAGACTACATGTTGTGCCTTCATACATTTTTAAAAATGTTCAAATAAATAAATAAACTCTAACTCTGCTTGTTTCATAGCGATGTTACTGCGTCGCCCAGAATGTTTTATAGTCTGGTAATAGGGCTAGCGTCACAAAGCATTATGGGATACCGCCTTAGACAAACAAACATGACCTATTGTAACATTCTGTGAGAATAAAGGGCTTGTATTACACTATTTTCTAATCTATGTCGTATCTAAACTAAAAACACTCTGTTCCTTGTGATGTGGTATTACAGGAAGTGCTCCAGTGCGTTTTTAAACTCCACACACCTTCACTAGACTCATTTGGTTCACTTTGGCCCTTGAATTGCCCCTCTCTACTGAGCTAAAGGTAAAAGGAGCTGTTCACTTGAAAACTGCCGCTACAAGACATCAGAAGGGAGGATTTCAGGTTCCTCGTGTTCGGGCTGAGGTTGGAAAACAGGCCTTTAGCTTCTCCGCTCCTTCAGCTTGGAATACCCTCCAAACTGAACTGAAAATATCTGAATTTGTCTCATTTAAAGCTTTTCGTTCTTTGTTCCATAATAGGTAAAAAGCGTCCATTCATCAGTGTCTGTGTTTTTAAGTTGTCCTTGCAAAAAGTGCATTTTGTAACAGATTTTATTGCATTTTATCATCTGTTGTTTACAACTACTGCACTTTATCTTTTTAGACTGTTACAGCTACTGCACTTTTTATATATTTTCTACACTCACTGCTATGGAAGCCCATTCCCGCCATTAAATAAAAAATAAAAGCCTCACAGAAAGTCATAATTATGAGATTAAAAGTCATAATTATGAGTTTTAAATTCATCCCCCATTTGGACTAAACCAGCTCATGGTCACATAGATGGACACGTCGTCATTCATATGGTATTTGTGTGATTTCTCTCTTTCTTGTCTTTTTAAAACATTCATAAGTGACTCGTAACTCGTAATTATGACTTTTAAACTCATAATTACGACTTTTAAACTCATAATTATGACTTTTAAACTTGTAATTATAACTTTTAATATCATAATTTGGACTTTTAAACTCATAATTATGACTTTTAAACATAATTGACTTTTACACTCATAATTATGATTAAACTCGTAATTATGACTTTTAAACTTGTAATTATAACTTTTAATATCATAATTTTGACTTTATAACTCAAAATTATGACTTTTAAACTCATTATTATGATTTTTAAACTTGTAATTGACTTTTAAACTCAGAATTATGACTTTTAAACTTGTAATTGACTTTTAAACTCATTATTATGACTTTTGAACTTGTAATTGACTTTTAAACTCAATTATGATTTTAAAACTCATAATTACAACTTTTAAACTCATAATTATGTCTTTATAACTCAAAATTATGACTTTTAAACTCATAATTATGACTTTATAACTCAAAATTATGACTTTTAAACTCATTATTTTGACTTTTAAACTTGTAATTGACTTTTAAACTCATAATTATGACTTTTAAACTCGTAATTATGACTTTTAAACTTTCTGTGAGGTTTTAATTTTGATCTACTGGCGGAAATGGACTTCCATACACTGCACTTTACCTATAATTGATGTTTATGTTAATTGATTGCTGTTTTCTGCTCTTGACGTGAGCTGTTGACCATTTGACCATGTCACCCTTGTAAACGAGGTCTGGATCTCAGTGGGTCTTTACCTGGTTAAATAAAGGTTAAATAAATAAATACATTTAGATTTGAAGATGCAGACGGACAAATAAATAAAAAAGGATTACTCAAACGTGTGTGAATGACGAAAACACGAGCCTGAGTATGTTTTTGATGAGCTAACAACATTATAACCCGGCTTAAACCTCACAAGAGTCGATGTTGCGTAATATACAGTAGGACTTGTTTTTTCCATTCATGATTTCTCCTCTACATAGACCTGACCTGTAACTTTGGACTGAAAAAGACACTCCAAATCTCAAGGGGGATTTTCGTGGTTGAATTAAGGATAATACATTTTAAAAAGCTTCATACCTCCTCTTCACTTTCATCAGCGAAGGGCATCGGACACTTAAACCTTCTTACAAATTGGACGGACCATATTTTATTCATACGCACTCATGCATAGGTTATAAAGTGTAAAGTGTCTGACATTTGCATTAAAACTGGATGAGCCTGGACTTCACAAATACTTTGCAGTGCGTAAGGATGTTATATAAGGTATTTCTAAGTAATAAAACAGTCACGATGTCATTAAAAAATAAACATGTCAAACATAACTCTTGCCTGACCCTTCTGCTTTCTGTTTGAATCCAGGAAGATCTCGAACTTCCATCCTAACTTGGGCGATTTAGTTTTTTTTTATTTTCGTTTTTCTTGTTAATTCTGTTGAAACCCAAGCCGTTTTTAACTCCTCTCTGTCTCTGCAGGGAGTTCTTTGCTTTGCCGGGTCCTTCTGTATTATTTTTTACCAAGTATAATGAAACAAAAAACGAAAAGAGGAGAGATTTTTGACCTCCGTGTCTTTGGCGAGCTCACTGCCACTGAACTTTTTCGTCTTTTTTGTCCAGAATTCCAGGAAGCCGCGCATCCACTTACAGTTTTTTATGACGTTCGAGGCAGATAAAACAAACTTTGAAATGTCCTTCTGCATTTTAATTGAAATTTGCATCTGAAATCCTCTAATGTACAAGGTGATCCCAAAGTGACTTGTTTACATTCAGTCCTCATCACGCTTTTCGTCTCTCTCTCTCCTTCTCTCCTGTCTCTCTCTTTCTCTCAGTCTCTCTCGGCCTCCCTCTCTTTCTTTCTGTTCCTTATTCCATCTCTCTCCCTCCCTTTATCTCTCTTTTCCTCTGTCTCTTTCTCTCTCTCTCCCTTTCTTTCTTTCTCTTCCTCCCTTTATTTCTCTATCTTCCTTTCAGTCTCTTTCTCTCCCTCTGTCATCTCTGTCTCTCTCCCTCTTTCTTTCTCTTCCTCACTCCATCTCTCGCTCTCCCTCTCTCTTTGTTTTTCTCTCTCTCTCTACCTCCCTCTTTTTCTCTCTCTCTCCCTGTCTCTCTCCCTCTCGGCCTCTTGCTCTCCCTTCCTCCCTCCATCTCCCTCTTCCTCTCACTTTCTCTCCCTCCTTCTATCTATCTCCCACTTTCTTTCTCATTCTCACTCCATCTCCTACTCCCTTGCTCTCCCTATCTCTCTCCATCTCGCTCCTCTCTCTGTTTTTCTCCCTGTCTCCCTTACTCTCTCCCTCCCTCATTTTTCTTCTTTCTCACTCTCTCCCTCCCTTTATATTTCTCTTTCTCTCCTTCCCTCTCCCTCCATTTCTGTCTTTCTCCCTGTTTTTCTTTCTCTTCCTCACTCCATCTCTCTCTCTTCCTCCCTTTATCTCTCTCTTTCATTTATATATCTCTGTCTTTTTCTCCCCCCATCTCTACCTCTCTTTCTTTCTCTTCCTCACTCCCTTCCTCTCTCTTCATTTTTCTCCCCATCTCCCTCCCTCTCTCCCTCCCTCTTTTTCTCTCTCTTTCTCTACCTCCCTCCATCTCTCTCCCTCCCTTTATATCTCTCTCTCCCTCGCTCTCTCTCTCTGTCCCTTTCTCTTCCTGCCTTTATCTCTCTATCTCCCTCTCAGTCTCTTTCTCTCCCTCTGTCCATCTCTGTCTCTTTCTCTCTCTTTCTTTCTCTTCCTCACTCCATCTCCCTCTCTTCCTCCCTTTATCTCTCTTTCTCTTTCATTTCTATCTCTCTGTCTTTTTCTCCCGTGCCATTTCTACCTCTCTTTCTTTCTCTTCCTCACTCCATCTCCCTCTCTTCCTCCCTTTATCTCTCTTTCTCTCTCTCTTTCATCTCTTTTTCTTGCCCTCCCTTCGCTCCCTCGCTCCACTTATCTTCCTCCCTCTCGCTCCATGTCTTTGTTTTTCTCCCTGTCTCCCTCCCTCTTTTTCTCTCTCTTTGTCACTCTCTCCCTCTCAGTCTCTTTCTCTCCATCTCTTTCTCTCACTCTTCCATCTCTCTCTCTCCTTCCCTCTGTCGCTCTCCCTCTCTCTCTGTTTTTCTCTCTATCTCCCTCCATCTCTCTCTCTCTCCATCTTTCCCTTCCTCTCTCATCCTCTCTTTCTTTCTCTCCCTCCCTCCATCCCTCCATCTCTCCGTCCCTCTCAGCCGAAGGAGACATCCAAGTTCATTACACCCTTTCCTCCTTTGATAGGCTTTTTTTCATCGATTTTTTTTGGTGTGTGTTATCGACAGCTTTCGGTGCCTTTTCAGATCACGACCGTTTCCATAAGCGCCGCGTCCTGATGAGGTGTAGAACGCTGGGGCGAACGCTGGGGCAAACACTGGGGCGAATGCTGGGGCAGGTTTCAAATGGGGGTAATACTTCATCATGTGGAGGTAATTAGCTTCTGGGGCTTTTGTGAGTGCGTTTCTGTGATATACATGCCAAACGCCCACAGCTCCATTTAGAGACGAGACGAGAATAACGACAAAAAAAAGAAAGAAAAGGAAATGTACTTTTATTTGTTTCACAGGTTTGTCGATGTTTAAAGGGCGAAATTAAAGGTGCACTGCGTCACTTTCCTCAGGTGGTTTCCTTATCGCAAAACAGACCCGGAGTTGGGTTTTGTTTTATTCACACACGTTTAACACACAAATCCTGCACATTTAGAGTCAGAGCTCTTCTCTCCAACTGAAAACACTCGGTGCCACCTTGTGATGTCATGCGGTAATACAGGAAGCGCTCCACCGTGTTTTTAAACTCCACACACCTTCGTTAATCACCATTTGGATCATTTCAGCGCTGGAATTTCCGACCTCTACCAAACAAAACGTAGCTGTTAAAGTTGCACTATGTCACTTTTTGGTTCGTCGTTCGGGGGTTTGTCGCCATGGTTACGTCATTGCTCTGCCTGGAATGTTCCACAGTATGACATTAAACAGCTCTGCCTTTACATTTATTAAATCACAGGTGGTTTTACAGCTCAAAAATACCCAGAAAAACAGATATTCTGACTCTCCAGATCTGACCTTTAACTTGGTCTGGTCTCCATGGAGATAGAAAGTTTTAACACCATACTGTGAAACATTTCAGAAAGGCATTTGAAAAGTTACACAATGCACCTTTAACTGGAAAACTACCTCTTCATGACATCACAAGGCGGAACAGAGCATTTTGAGTTTTGGAGACGTGGACAGACTAATAATCCAGGATAAATGTGCATGTTTTTGATAAGGTAACAACTTTCTAACATGACTTAAAGCTCACGAGAGTCGATTTTGTGTGTTCATCCTCATGGTTTCCTTTCTTTTCGGTCCCTTGTGATTTTTTTTCCATTTCTTTTTCCGCGTAATCAGCCTTTTTTTTTCTTTCTTTGGCTCACATCTTTGTTTTTTATGGGAGAAGTGTGTATTGTGGATCCCAGGCAGACACGGAGGCATTACATTTACATTGTGGGTGTTTTATTGCTGAAGAATATATTGGCTCTCCATGGGTCCAAGCTGCACGTGCACTCCACCTGCTTGTCTCCAAGGAGATGGATACGTTTAATGCCACAGGTGGAACATTTTGGGCAATAATATGTCCTATGTCCTTGGAGAGAAGCCCCACAAGTTACACAGTGCTAGCCTGATTCATCCGCCGGTTTCACTTCAGGGCAACCGTCTGACCGCGCAGCATTAGGATTCGTTTGCTCGACAGTTATTTATTTATTTATTTATTTATTTATTTATTTATTTATTTATTTGATGTGGACATAAACTGCATTGGATGAACCAGATGCATTGTTTCAAGTGTTCGTGCACAAGGATCTAGGATCTAGTGATGTGCAATGACCCTCCTCCGCCATCTCCTCCTGATTTCTCCTCCTGCTAATTTTCAACACCTGTCCACAGGAGGCTTTTTGAGAAAATACAATATTAAAACATTAACAATAAATGTACAGCAAATAATTTACATTTCATTTCAATTCATTCATTCTCATGTGTACAGCTCTGTCCTGATTTCAGCCACAGTTTCAGACGTCTGTTAAAGAAGTAGTCGGGTACTTTTTTGATTTAACCAGGAGCTGTTGTTTTGTCGTGATGTATGTAATGCGCCGGAACGCGCATGGTGGTGGTGTCCAAGTAATTACCGACACAACAGCAAATCCCATAGGAAGAAGGGCAATAACGTCTTTCCCCTTGATAAAATTCACCAAACATTCTCTTTGTTCCGGCTTTAAATCCTCGATGTCGGGAATCGTTGCCAACACAAAATGCTCGGCTTCGTCTACGTCCATCTGGACTCTTTGTTTCCTGTTGTGCTGCACCACAAAAGGACCCAGAGGTGCTGGAGTTTGACGTCACGGCTTCACAGCTCTTCTGTGATTGGCCAGTGCGCCGACTACAACTTCCGGGATTCTTGCAAAACGCCGAGTGTTTTCTGATTCCTGACGAGTCGCTGGAGAGAAATGAAACTGAGCAGAGGCACAAGGTGGCACCAGCCTGGCTAACAGAGTGCACTAAAAATACACACACACAAAAACACAGTTCAGTAAAAACTCTTTTTGTGTTGTGTTGCAGCAGAGTTCAAGGTTTAAAGATCTTATATTTGTTTACTCCTGTGACCTTTTAGCCATGTTAGTTCCAGGTCTAAAATTAACCAAAATGATTCTAGTGAAGGTGGATGTAGTTTAAAAACACAGCGAAGCACGTCCCGTATTACCACAAGACATCATCTGTTTGAGAGAAGGACTCTAAATACGCAGGGTTTGTGTGTGAACATGTGTGAATGAAACAAAACACAACTCCAGGTCTGTTTGTGATGAGGAAACAACATTATAACATAGATCAGAAAATCAGAAAATAGTGTCGCATGAGCCCTTTAAATCCCAATGCCAAAAGCTCCTGAGATCACGATCAAATAAAATCATATTCTAAAGGAGTAAAAAAAAAAAAAAACTACAATAAAGTTCTGCCTGGTGTGTCTCCCGTCGGCCATTTAATGTTTTAGGTGCCTGTGTTGTAAGCCATGTATTATTCAAAATCCCTTTAGACTTCACATTTCCAAGGCTGTTCAGCGTCTGTTCTGTTTGACAACTGTATAAATAAATGATGCATCAGGAGGAGACGGCGGAGGAGGGTCACTGCACATCACTGAATGCACAGGAAGGAGCAGAGACAGTGCCTTTATATGAATAGAGAACGGCGTGATCGGTTGAGAGTGGCTGGCTGAGTTACTGGTTAATTTGATGCTGTATAACTTCATTTTTGTGGGGATTTCTCTCATAATGATAGAGTTTAAAGGAGACACGTCATGCATTATAATGAGTTTACGATGTATTTTGACTTCATTCATGTTTTGGTAATCCTGTATTGTGTTTGTGTTTGTGTATTTGAGGCTTGAGTGCGCAGAAATGTTCAGTTTGCGCATGCCCCATAGCCCCACCCACATCCCTGTACTTCAGAAATGTCAAATAAAAATGTCATAAAAATATATTCATTGAAAATCTGCCGAAAAAACTAGTAAATTAATGAACCCTTTTCTATTATTAAATCATTTTTATCGCTAGAGCATTGGGTAAAATAGCGTAATAACATGATATATGTCAGGGACGTTTCTTTTCATCAAGCATCATGAAAACACAGATAAAGCAAAAGGCCAATCGAGCGCCGTACATAGACTGATGATCAATACAGTGAATAATTCAAATTTGGGGATTTAACAGACCCGACTGAGCCTAGATCCTCACTGGGACACACTCGGTATTTGATATTATCGGGGAAGATTATCCAACGCTCACAGTAAAAAGTGCTGCTTAAGGGAAGATTCATCTGGAAGTTCAAGGGCCAAGAAAAACGTATCTGAGGGCCGCGTTTGACCCCTAGGCATCAGTTTGGACATGCCTGATGCACGTATTGTATAGTTAATTATGAAGTAACCGCGGAAAAAGAACAAGCGATACATTTAAAGCCATAGTATTTCACGTTTTTTGACCAAAAAGAGACGAGAATGAATGCAAGCTCTTTTTGAAAAACAGTAAAACGTGATTATTTGACCCGGAGAAGCGCCTCCTCCTGCTCTCACTGTCGTTCGTTTGGCTATAATCTTGCACGATCTCCATCTCCACGGAGTATGGTTTTAACTTTCGGTTTCCTTGGACTCATGCAGCGACACGCCACTCTCAGAAATGCGATTCGACTGTTTTAAATTTTCCGCTCTAATTACACAACAGTTTACAAGGTTCACATGCCAACGCCGCGCTGCCTCGGGCGAGCTGGCAGCCCACATGAATGACAGGGAGGATTATAATGACGTTGCATTACACCCAGCAGGTTCCTACAGGTTCAGGCGCCCAACCCGATGAAGTTCTGCTATTATTTATTGTCACGGGTCATGTGATGTGCCAGTCATGTGACCCGCTCTGAACTATAGGAAGTTATCGATGGAGACTCGACCAGGTACGGCTCTGTAGTATAGAAGTTTACTGTGGGATTATAGTGAGGTGGGAACAGATGTTATGTAGCTGCTTGCACGGGCAATTGTGATAGTGCATGTGGTTAATGTTATGCTCATGTTTGTTGCCTTTTAATGGACATATGTGAAAATATAGTCATTCAACAAGATAGAAAATGCTATACAATTTATTTGCTTCTTTCTTTCTGCCTTTACTACAACAAGGACACAAGATCTGCTCATGACACAGATGTTGAGAAAAGATAGAGGACAATATACATTTTTATTACCTGCTGTCTTCTTTACCATTGCATAAAGATACAAGAACTACTACACGTGTCAGTTTTGATGTTGGAAAATCTAATCCTGGAGGCTGTTTTTGTGGTGAGCGTACAGGCTGGGCGAGATCGCGCTTGTTGCGTTTCATACTGATGGATTTTGAGTTTTTGATTCAAGCTAATCTTGTCTTACTAAAAGATATTTAAACGTGTATATATTCTATGAACATAAATGACGCTATATAAAAAAAAGTCTGTCTTCTCTACCTCGAAAAAATAGTCCAATTTGTTTCCTCAAAGTCTGAACTCTGCTTCAATCCGTGTGTTTTTCTGACAGAATATTGACCCAGCCTTGCAGTGCATTTATTTGTTGTTGTGAATAGGGCTATGGAGACAGGGCTGCCAAAACAACTGATCTATGCTACTACAATGTTTATAATATACTGCGGTCTAGAGTGCGGTTGAAAAATAACATTAGGAGCTGTAGACAGTTCGAAATTGACTCTCATGAGCCTCAAAAACAGACCTGGAGTTGTGTTTTGTTTCATTCACACACGTCTGAGTAACCCTGCATTATTAGTCTGTCTCGAAATGCTCTGTCCCACCCTGTGATGTCATGTAGTGTTAGTTTTTTGCTTAGTTAACGGCTCCTTTTTTGCCTTTTGCTCGGTAGAGATCGGCAATTCCAGGGCTGGGATTAACCGCATGATTCTAGTGAAGGTGTGTGGAGTTTAAAAAAAAAAAAAAAGCACTTCTTGTATTTACCACATGACATCACAAGGTGGATGGGAGTATTTTCTGTTTTCTGAGAGAAGACGTCAGCCTAAATATGCAGAGTTTGTGTGAATGGAACAAAACGCAACTCCAGGTAATGTTTTTGTGAAAGAAACAACATTATAACAGATCAGAAAATAGTGCGATATGGGCCCTTTAATATTCAATCTTCTCTTATCGGTAACCTAGATGCTAGATAGCTTTGATTTATTTTTTGGTTTATTGATACTTTGCCGCCAATGTCAGCAACATTTCCTGAGGGCGTGATGCTATCTGTAAGCACTACTCCATCTGAGGCTTGCCAGATTTTAATCTGAGCTTCATCTTCACACAGTCTCACTAGAAAGAGATGGTTTAGCTGGAAAAAGTGTGCTGTTCAATAAGTTTCTCACCCAGTTAGATAGTGTTAGATAGTGTTGTAGTACTCGAGGCCGGCCTTTTGCGGTCTTGGTCTTATCTTTGACTCGACCCCATTTGGACTCAGTCTTGTCTCTGTCTTGAAGGAGCATGGACTCGGTCTTGTCTCGGTCTAGAAGGCGCATGGACTCAGTCTTGTCTCGGTCTTGAAGGAGCATGGACTCAGTCTTGTCTCGGTCTTGAAGGAGCATGGACTTGGTCTTGTCTCGGACTTGAAGGAGCATGGACTCGATATTGTTTCGGTCTTGAAGGAGCATGGACTCAGTCTTGTCTCGGTCTTGAAGGAGCATGGACTCAGTCTTGTCTCGGTCTTGAAGGAGCATGGACTCGGTCTTGTCTCGGTCTTGAAGGAGCATGGACTCGATATTGTTTCGGTCTTGAAGGCGCATGGACTTGGTCTTGTCTCGGACTTGAAGGAGCATGGACTCAGTCTTGTCTCGGTCTTGAAGGAGCATGGACTCAGTCTTGTCTCGGTCTTGAAGGAGCATGGACTCGGTCTTGTCTCGGACTTGAAGGAGCATGGACTCGATATTGTTTCGGTCTTGAAGGAGCATGGACTCAGTCTTGTCTCGGTCTTGAAGGAGCATGGACTCGGTCTTGTCTCGGTCTTGAAGGCGCATGGACTCAGTCTTGTCTCGGTCTTGAAGGCGCATGGACTCGGTCTTGTCTCGGTCTTGAAGGCGCATGGACTCGGTCTTGAAGGCGCATGGACTCAGTCTTGTCTCGGTCTTGAAGGCGCATGGACTCGGTCTTGTCTCGGTCTTGAAGGAGCATGGACTTGGTCTTGTCTCGGACTTGAAGGAGCATGGACTCGATATTGTTTCGGTCTTGAAGGCGCATGGACTTGGTCTTGTCTCGGACTTGAAGGAGCATGGACTCAGTCTTGTCTCGGTCTTGAAGGAGCATGGACTCAGTCTTGTCTCGGTCTTGAAGGCGCATGGACTCGGTCTTGTCTCGGTCTTGAAGGCGCATGGACTCAGTCTTGTCTCGGTCTTGAAGGCGCATGGACTCGGTCTTGTCTCGGTCTTGAAGGCGCATGGACTCAGTCTTGTCTCGGTCTTGAAGGCGCATGGACTCAGTCTTGTCTCGGTCTTGAAGGCGCATGGACTCAGTCTTGTCTCGGTCTTGAAGGCGCATGGACTCAGTCTTGTCTCGGTCTTGAAGGAGCATGGACTCGGTATTGTTTTGGTCTTGAAGGCACATGGACTCAGTCTTGAAGTTTAACACTTGTCTCGGTCTTGTAGTTTAACACTTGATGTGTGATAAAATGGAGACAGATTTATAAAAATATTGATATATATGTACCAAAATAACTAAAATACAAATAAATGTCAAAAATTACAAAGTTGTTCTTGATTTGGTCTCGATGGGCCATGGTCTCAGTCTTGTCTTGGTCTTTAAAAGTCTTGGTCTTGTCTCAGTAGACCCTCAGATGTCTCGGTCTTGTGCTGATCTTGGGGCCCCATGGTCTTGTACAGGTCTTGATCTTGATTAGTGCAGTCCTGACTTCAACACTACAATTAGCGATGCAAACTTGCTAACACTTTTCAGATATTGGGTCACGGTGATAACTAGAGAAACATTCCACCATAGAAACACATGTAGAACCCCCCAGCATGATGTTACTGCACTTTCCATGTATGTTTTGATAATATAATTTCAGATGGAGATTCATTTATAATCCACACAGGCACTGTTATGGACTCCTCACATTAATCTCACAGTTTAACGTCATTTCATGTGACAGGATTTATTCCTTTAGGTTGAATTATGGCACCACAGGCCATTAAGAAAAATTATTTCTTTTGCATTTTGTTTAATTATGCTTGCAGAGAAGTTTGGGTGTGTCTGTTGATGTAGGTCTAGTAATTACAGAGGTATTAAGCGTAAACTGCAAACACTTAAATTAACGTATTTATTTAATTAGATACTCTTCCAATCAAAATTATTTTCTTTGACGTAACATAATTAAATAGAAAAAGATAATGTAAAGTGGTTGTTACCTAATTGTCTCTTGTTTTCCTGGAATGTTCCACAGTATGCCGTAAGTACTTGGATACCTTAATGAAGTGAATTGCAGGTCTTTTTAATGTTCAAAAACACATTCAAAACACGCCTTCCCAGTGTCAGCGGGGTCGCCTCTCCACAGATCTGACCTGTAACTTGGCCTTGTAGCCCCAGTTGCTTGTGTCTTTGAAAATAGATATAATTCATATAATTCCGTGCCGTAGGAAAAGCTGCACTGTCTGAACGAGGGGGCGCGAGGACAAAATGGGAGGTGACATGTGAACACTATGCATAAATAATGTTGTTTCTGGATGTGGTGTATGGGGAAAATCTGCATGCGACATTAAGGACGGTACATTGTCCTTCACAGCGCTGTCTGGTCTGATCAAGTCTCTCCTCTGAATTCTGTAGGATTTTACTGCGCTCTGCAAAACGCCCCCAGTCCTGAGTTGTAATGTAAAGAGAATAGACGCAGCAGACCACATTCTGCATACTGAAACGTAGACCACTTCTTTTAACTTGGTGGGAAATTTGTATAGTGAGTTCCTTTATTTTTTCTTCTGCGCTGTGTTTCCCCATTTTAAATTAGTAGTTCTCCAATCGTAGTGCATGTAAAAAAAATGCATGTATAAATCAAAATAAGGTGCACTTTATTGTCCCCAATAGACGATTATCACAAGAGCAGGAAGTAGCTGCGATGTTGAGTCGCGCAACTTCCGGTCAGTGCTTTTCTGCGACAAAATACCTGTGGAAAAGTGTGGCATATTTTTGAGCAGCTTCATTAATCTGCCCCAACACCAAATCTTCATCCAACAAGGTCGACAAAGAACAGATTCTGTCCATGAAGAATTTATCCACAACGATCAAGGGAAGAAAGACGAAAACTTAAGGCGAACAACGACGGGCATTAGTGACGAGCAAAACTAACATTATGGTCATGAAGAAAACATAAATAACTTATAACACTCTACTGACTGACTGTAGAATTTAAATTAAAAATCGATTTTGCGATGTCGATATAAGCACGGACTGAGAGATTTGTGCAGTTTGATTGCAAGACATTTAATCTGTGTGTTCGTCTAAATAACTAAATGTTTCTTCGCATCCAAATCAGTAACTCTGGTCCAAATGCCGACTTCATTTTTCCAGCTTTCATAGGGTTTTCCCTCCTCAAATGGTGGCGGAACTCTGTAGTTACTAACCATCGTCTGCTACCGATGTTCGTCTAAATAACAACAACTCCAGGTTTAGTTCAGGCAGATTTATTCCGTCACCGCCACGTTCATGAACAGTGCAATAAAACCTTCCTCTCCAGACATACATGCATATAGCAAGTGCAAAAGGGAGCTGTAGGGCCCCCTAGCTGTGAGGCAGGCAAGGTAAACGAGAGAGAGACAAGAGCTTAACATGTGAACATCTACAGCATTTAAACTGCACAAATCTCAGTCTATGCTAATATATTGACATCACAACATCAATATTTTATTTTAATTCTATAATCAGTCTGAGTGATCAAGTTATTTATGTTTTATTCATGACCATAATGTTAGTTTTGCTCAGGAGTAGTTTCACTGCTCGTTGTTGTTTTCATCTTTCTTCCCTTGATTTATCATGGATAAATTCTTCATGGACAGAATCTGTTCTTTGTCGACGTTGTTGGATGAAGATTTGGTGTTGGGGCAGATTTATGAAGCTGCGCAAAAATGTGTAACACTTTTCCACAGGGATTTTGCCGTAGAAAAGCACTGACAGGAAGTGGCGCGACTCAAAATCGCGGCACTTCCTGCTGTTGTGATAATCGCCTATTGTCGTATGCATTTGATCCAGGCCCGTCGACAGAAATTTGGGGCCCCGGGGCAAGAAGCCTCACATGGATCCCCCCCTCTAATATAAATTAATAGAAAAAGGATCCAATTTTGGGCCCATACTGTCCTGATTTGACCCATTCCTCAGTGCCAACCTGCCATGGTCCCATCTGTAGATCTTGAGCTAGGCTTGGTCAGGATTATCAGCACTATTCACGGTAAAGTCTAAGATTAGTTCTAAAAGGTCACAATAATCCCCGTTTTAAGTGCGTTCAGTCAGTGTCTGTGCAGTCGAGTTTTGACTGTTTTTAGACTTGCTCATCAGTCATCATCACTGTATTTGTTATTACTTTATATCTTATTGTTATTTTTGTTATTTATTTGTAACTACAGCAACATTCCACTGTAGACATACATGTAGAACACACCCAGCGCAATGTCACTGCAAGTTTGTGTACTTAATTTATGTAACTATCTGATCATTTGCATACTGAGTGGTTAATCCGGCTCTTATTCTACATAAACTTATTATGATGCTACTATTATACTACTACTATTATACTACTATTACTACTAATACTACTGTTAACGATAGATACTACTATTACTACTAATACTACTGTTAACAATAGATACTACTATTACTACTAATACTACTGTTAACAATAGATACTACTGTTACTACTAATACTACTGTTAACAATAGATACTACTGTTACTACTAATACTACTGTTAACAATAGATACTACTATTACTACTAATACTACTGTTAACAATAGATACTACTGTTACTACTAATACTACTGTTAACAATAGATACTACTATTACTACTAATACTACTGTTAACAATAGATACTACTATTACTACTAATACTACTGTTAACAATAGATACTACTATTACTACAAATACTACTGTTAACAATAGATACGACTATTACTACCAATACTACTGTTAACAATAGATACTACTATTACTACTAATACTACTGTTAACAATAGATACTACTATTACTACTAATACTACTGTTAACAATAGATACTACTATTACTACTAATACTACTGTTAACAATAGATACGACTATTACTACTAATACTACTGTTAACAATAGATACTACTATTATTACTGCTGTTACTGATACTTACTGATACTTTCCTGTTAATAAACTTGTTACATAGGAGTGAGATATATTTGTTAAACGTGCACTGTACAACTTTTTGGTTGAGGGTTCGTCACCTGCTTGTTTCTATGGATATGTCATTGTCCTGCCTGGAATGTTCCACACTGTGACATTAAACATTACATTTATTCCATTATAGGTGGTTTTGTAGCTCAAAAATACCTAGAAAAACAGGCCCATTCTGACTGTGAATGGGGTCGCCTCTCCACAGATCAAAGCAAAAGAAAAGCAAGGAGAAAAGCTTTAGATGGATGAAGTTACATGATGCACATTTTTTCTTGGTATTATAACGTCCTTATTACCGAAAGCCTTTTAGATTCATAATTCATGTACAAAAATCCTAACCTCAAGCTATAATAAATGCATTAGGTAACTTTTCTACACCCTGCTTGGCTCCACTGAATCCACAGTGTCGCATTAAACTTCTTCTATCACAGGTGTTATTGCCTTAAAAAACATTTATTCTTACTGCAGTGCAAAAAATCCCTATCAAAAAATAAGAACAAAATACTAATTTTGAGGTAAAACTGCCCTATTTTAAGTGAAATTATCTGCCAGTGCAGGAAGAAATTTTCACTTACCAAGTTTTCTTAAAACAAGACAAACTAAAAATCTTGTTCTAAGCAGAAAACACGAGTTTCAAGTATTTATGGCAAGATTTTTCACCTTATTTTGAGTATGTTTATCCTTGATTATTGCTTATTACAGTTTATTTCAAGTATATAACATGTCTTAAATCAGGTTATTATTTCTTAAATAGATCCTTGTTTTAAGAATACCTAGTTTAAGAATATCTTCTTTCGAGCATTCACAATATCTGTACATTTGATCAAAGACAACATGAAATCAATAACATTTGAAAGTGCAATTATTGAAATGTCACATTTCCCACTTTCCCAATATCTTATAAATGTCTGCACCTAAAAGCCTTGGGACTCTGCTTTGAGGACAGTGAGGTACAGAATTGGTTTGAGAAGGAAGTTAAAGAGGCTTAACCTGGCTTGATTTAATATAAAAAGTGCTTAGAAGTTGTAATATCTAGATAAGATATATCAAGATGGAATATCTTGAAACAAGTAACATCTTATTAAGTAAAAAAAACTTAAAATTGATGATTTGGCTTAATTCAAGTCACTTTAACTATGCTAGAAAATCCTTTTTGGCAGTGTGCAGGTGGAGTCGCCTCTTCACAGACACGACCTGTACTCTGACCTCGTGGTGTCACCTGCTTATCTCCATATAGATAAGTTTAACCAATGCCTTTAATACTGTGGAACATTCCAGACAAAGAATAACATCTCCATGGACACAGGAAGCAGGTGTGCGAGCGAGCAAGAAACCCTCCCCCAGAAAAGTTACACAATATTTACTAAACCTTGAATAAACGCCAATTAATCACTTATAAGTAAATCAGCAGCGAGTTAATTGTTGATATGCTAATACGCTTCTGTAAAATAAATGGTGGTTGCCATGGTTGCCCAGCTCCCGTAGTTTAAACACAGAGGCAGGAGCAGGTGTAGGTTAAGAGTTATTAGCACAGGTAAATAGAGGACGCTTGTGTAACTGTGCTGATAATTCACTGACCTTTAGCGATCGCGGGCTAATGCATTAGACTAGGCCCTCCTGACCACACACATAAACATGGTGTTCCAGAGGGAGGTGTAAATTTAGATGAGTTTTGTTTATGGGGCAGTGTTCCATGTCCTCGTGCGCAGTGGGACGGAAAAGGGTCAGCGGGGGAAACTAAAAAAAGCTCAAATCTGATAATCCAGGTAGTATTTTTGGTTCACGTGTTCGCAGATGGTCTAGCGTGAGTGTGTTTTGATGTTTTTGTCTTTTTTTTGCACACTCCAGGATGGAAAGGAAACCTAAAAACAGCTCGTTCAAATGAACCGGGACGCACAATGGCTGCAGATTAACAATGAGGTCAAATTGTTTTAAGGCCACTTGCTCACAGTATCATGATTTAAGTGGGAACATGGTCTGTCATGAACTCTGTAACAAAGACTCTCAATTTGTAGTGTCCCCAGATAGAACAGATGCTCAAACTAAGACGTAAAAGAGATACTTATCACTTAAAAAGCAGAAAAACTGACCTCACCTAAATACTTTCATATCGAAACAGAAGTGTAAGAGCATATGGTAATATTAAAGAAAAAAAACACATAAAAAACTACTAGGGATGTAACAATAACCGAAATATCATGATATCGTATCGTCAAAGGTCTCACAATAATATCGGGGACCATCACAATACACAAAATCACAAGTCTCTTTTCGTAAATGAATGAAATAGCTAAAAAAAACAGAGGGAACTACATAGACCATGATCCTTTGCTCCGTCTCAGTGCAGACGACATGAAGAAATAACTGTTCTAAGCACTTTTACATCTTCATTCTTTGGATTAAGTCTTGTGAAGCATTTTTAGAGGAAAAAGGAGCAGATTCACCGTTTTTCTCCACAAAATATTGCAATAAATATCGTACGGTGAGATGTTTATGGTGAAAATATCGTACAGAGAGATTTGGATTTTGTTACATCCCTAATGACAATAAATGTTGTACCAAATGACTGGTCAAAGCGTTTTATAATGTCAGTCTTGTTATTATGTTTAATATCGTGACCTTTCCCACGATATCGCAATAAATATCGTACCGTGAGGTTCATACCGTGACGATATCGTATTGTGAGATTTGGATATCGTTACGCCCCTAATGATAACGCAAGTGCACATCCAGTCTTTCATTTAGAGCCACGTTATGTAACTTTTTATTTATTTTTTTGCCAAGAAATAGACTAAAATGAAAGCATGTTTTTTGGCATTGTTTATGGCACAGAAAAAAACATGTATCCTCACTCTGAATGGGCTCCTTTGGCTGTAATATTCCACATTATGGCATAAAACGTCATCTATCTTCATGGGGAATGTTCGAGGTTTAAACTTGCGCTGTACCTTTAGTGTAATGGGTAGAGCCGAAGCCAATTTACATTTTAAGATTGTGCACATTCATTTATCAGAAATAATTTAGGTGGAAAAACAACATTTCAGCAACTTTTTCACGTTTCCATCTTTAATAATGAAACCCTCCCTTCACCTCGCTCAGAAGTTGTTATATCCTCATTTGAGTTTTATGTCAAAAGTAGGAAAACCTAAATTAGCTCAAACTTTTAATGAGCTTAGCGCAGGTACACGGTAGAATGAGCTGACGTGACATTTTTGCAATGAGGAAAATGTCACGTTTGGCTTGTTTTCCTTTTTTAAACCTGCTTCTGATTAACTTTTGTGTGTCTTTTTCCAGAGGAGCCAGACACCATGCAGCACAATGACTTCAGCCTGGAGCCTCCCACTATGGAGGAGGTGAGTGGTCTCTGCGGTCTGTCTGTGGATGATGAAACTGTCTCATTCTCCACATTAACACATGCAAAACCCAGGCAGTGTGCCAAATAAGGTGACATTTACTGTGGCTGTGGCGGTATGGGTCATGTGCATTCAGACTAATTGAGCCAAAATGCTTCTTCCATCAAAGCTGCTTCTGTATTCATGAGTACGAATGATAAAAGGACAGTTGCCATAGCGTTCTGGCTGACAATGTGTCTGGGTTTTTCTCACTAATTTAAATCCTTGAGGAGTGGACTAAGGGAATGTGACGTTACCATATGAAGCTCAGCGAGGCTAGCAGTTATGGCCGCTAATCTGTGAACAGGGACCATATTTGGAAACCCGGGAGTGAAATGAAAGAACCAATGAGGAGTGATGATGTTAAAGGTATTGCTGGGTTTCAGATGATGTCACGTCGACATCACCGAGCGCAGATGGGGGTCAGGAAGTAGAGACGGATGCACAGAACCCCGTTTACCTCCACTGACTCTCTGCCAAAATGCCTAAATTCTGTGCAGTTTATGGTTCGAATCGGGAGAAAAAAGTTTTTTTTTCGTGTACCGAAAGTGGTGTTTCGCAAAGGAGGTAGTATTAAAAAACGTACAGAGGAAAGACGACAAAAGTGGATTGAAAACAGGCGGCGCGGAAACAGACAATGCTAGTTTGCAGCGACTGTTTTGTAACAGGTAAGGATTCTGTCATTTATAAGTTTTATACTTGTACGTTTTTTGGACAATTAATTAGAAAGACGAGCATCGTAAGTGACAGGTAAACTGCTGCATTATAGGTCCAAACCTGTCACGCAAAAAGCTTTATGTGGTGCAAATATTATTAGCTTACTGCTGTAATTTGGCATTTTAAACCCTTTTTTAATCATTATTTTAGGTAGGCAGCAGCTGATTTTAATTCTGAAGACTGGGCCCCGACTGTTAACCTGGGCTAACAATAGAGTTAGCAATAGCGTTATTAATATGCACACACAATTGAGCTAAATAATAATAAAATAACACATTTCACTACTTACCTGGGCAAAAACAAGGCGCCCTAGATGTTTGACCCAACCACACACAAAATAATTGAAGCCTCCAGGTTTTTAAAGGCTTTCATTTGTCTCAGTCGAATACGACGTCTGCAGCACCAGATTGAGTTTTTTATGCTGATCGCCTCAACCTCGGGCAAATCCTCCAAATTATAAGAAAAGTAGAAAAGTCTTCTTTCTTCATATCGTACGGGTCATAACCTACATGTAGACTTATTTTTTCGCTATAGCAGGTCTGTGCCGGCCCGTTCAAACTTTTTGCGTACTCGCTGTCGCTCATTGTGCTGTTTTGAAGCGGAGCAAAACACTTCCTGCCCCCATCTGGATTTCCCACGTCATCAGGGTCACGTGAATGAAACCAGCGGTACATCCCCTCCTGCTGACACTGCGGGGCTGCTAAAGCTAACAGGAGCGACTTTAGGGAAAGCAGGCACTGGACTGGTGTATTATTAAAAACCCGTCAAGACCTACAGTATCGTATACAATCCCGGGGAATATGTTTTATATAAACACGCATAACTTTCCAACCGTAAAAGATAGAAACTTACTTTTTTTCCTTTGAAAGAGCGAACATAGAGGCTTCTGAAAATATCATGTCATGTCATACACAACTTTGCCAAAGAGTGTAGTGAGTCAAGATGGTCGCCTGCTCTGAGAGTCTGTATTTGTAACAATTGAAAAAGCTGCTCTAAGTGCAGTTTTTTCTCAAATAAATGGCAAGTTACACATCATCCCTTGCTATTTTTAGTTGAAAGGTTTATTTCAGTCAAAATGAACAAATATAAATGTAATATACACCATGGAAATACAGAAAGTGATGTGGCTCTGGGCCTGGACTTGACAGGCGCTGTTTCCATGACTGGACCAGAAAAGTAATGGGGCGATTGCACTTTTTGTTTTGTTTTAAGGCAATAAGAACATTTTTAGTTTACTTACAGACTTGATATTTTGCACTTTTGTAGCTAAGGACCTAAATTAAGCATTTTTTATGTCCAAAAAGTTGTTTATACATGTTTGCTGTGTGTTTTGTATGAAAGAGTGTGAATTTTATTTTCCTTTTTTTCATCTCTATTTCTGGTCCTATAGCTTTTATTACAGCCACATGACACAACTACAGAAACAGATTGTGAAATAACATGTTCTGTACTGAAAAAAAGGATGTATAACACTTCATTAGGGGGTAAAAGGGGGAGTTTTAATAGCAAAATTAAGAAAAAAATCCAGGTGAGGAGAAATGTACTGAAATTGCCCTTAGGTCTCCAAGTTAATGTTCATATCTTGATTTAGGGATAAAATAGCGACATAAAATCACCAGGATCGTGTAGAGCGGGTAAGTACGAACATTTTAAGACCGAAATGACGAGACTTACAGCAGCAGAAAGTACATTACAACCACAGCTTGAAGGAACCATTTTGCGCGCCCATGCTCACTTCCCATCTAAAACGCACTGGTTATCCCATTTGCTATGTCTATTTACATACAGTCTGTGCTTAAAACTAAATATTATATCTTCTGAGTGGGGAAAAAGTCCTCAAAATGCTGTGTACAACAGTAAGCTGAAACCCATGAAAAGGTTTAGATTTAAAGGAGCTAAATTTAGCAGTGTTTATTCACATTTTATAATCTTTTTGTATATTTCAAGTGGAAAGTGCAGTGGCAAAGAATGACAGTTCTGTGTTAATGCGTTGTTTTAAAGGCTGCTTGTCAGTGCGCGTTGGAACAGAGCTGGAGCAGAGAAATGAAAAGGGCTGTGGACCTGACAATAAAAACAGTTGCATTAGACTCGATTAAAAATGTACCAAGCCACAAATGTGTTTATTTTCAGTCGGTCTCCCAGATTAAAAGTGTTTTTGGTGAAATAGCTACAAAAAAGTGTATGAAAACTGTATAGGCCCATGACTTGCTAAAACATTACCTCTAGAATGCACCAGAATATGGCAAATATGATATCATTTACCAAAAAAATCCTGGGAGACGACAACCACACCCCCTTACAGTATATTAATTAAATGTGTATTACATATTAAAGGGATAGTTCGTTTTTTTCTTCCCCGGGTTTGGTGATGGCGAAAGTGTCCGGCAAGTTGGCTGGAATCATGCAAATAAAGCGTTTTTCTTTTCAAAACAATATGTGTTCGAAAAAGTGATACATTTGCATCACAAAACCGTTGTCCACGAAAAAGTCAGACCTCATAATCGCTTGGTACTATTTTCTCTCTGGTTTTATTAACCTTTATTTAACCAGGAAGTCCCACTGAGATTCAGAATCTCTTTTTCAAGAGAGACCTGGCCAAGGTAGCAGCCAATCCACAAAAACAGTTACATACATATTAACGGCACTTTACATTTTCATAATAGTTAAGTACAGTATGTTAAAACATCTCAAGAAAAACAAGCACATGTGTTTATTACCAATTTTTTTAATGGAAGTTTTAAATTCATTTATGGAGATGAGAGTTTCTACTTTAAGGTCTTTCTGTATTATATCACTGTGCACTGCCGCCAGGTGAAGCCGCGCCTGTTTCACTGTGTTTAGTGCTCGGAAAGTTCACGACAAAATGTGTGACTGCGACACCGACGATGAAGACGTGGCCTTTAGCACAGAGCCAAGGGGAGATCTTTATGAACCCGAATATACTGATGCCCAAATTCTCCAGATGGAGTCAGAACGGACAGAGAGAGTGAGGAGGGACAGTGAAGTGGTACAAGTTGAAGTTAGATTTTTGTTGTTACAGCCTGAATAATCACAAGTCCGCACCATTTTTTTATATATATTCTTCTATAGCGTATACAAGCTTATATACTTATCGCTGTAGCTCTCACGTTAGCTCTTTCACGTGACGGCGGTCAAAAGTCTGAGCACGTAAACACTGCTGAACTACTGAAAAAAGTGCTGCAGCAGTGCGCAGTGATATGACCAGAGAGAAAATAGTACCAAGCAATTATGAGGTCTGACTTTTTCCTGGTTGACGTTTTGTGATGTAAATGTGTCACTCTTTTGAACACACATTGTTTTAAGAAGAAAAATGCTTTATTTTTGTGACCCCAGCCAACTTGCCGGACACTTTCGTCATTACCGAAACCGGGGAAGAACTCGGCTCACCAGACGCTGTTGGGAGGTAAATCAGTGTTGGGGATGCTGTACAGATTCATGTAAAAAAAAACGAACTATCCCTTTAAATTATGTCAGCAAACACTGCTCCTAGATTTTAAATATCCATGGGCAGTGTTATATTTTTGTGCATGAAAGCTTAGTTAATACATCAGAATCAGAATGACTTTTATTCATCCCCGAGGGGAAATTTTCTTCGTTACAGATGCAACCGACCAAGAACATGTAGTTAGAATCAAGTTTTCAAGAATAAGATAAGATAAATACAATAAGATAAAAGATAAAAATGGTTCTCTCCCAAAGATTATTTACATCAAAGATTATTTACATTAAGTAACCTATTTACAACTATATACATGTGCATACATACCACCATGGATACGTTTGTCCCCCTACCTGTTGCCCCCAAGAAAACAAAAACAAAAAATAGATCCGGCCCTGCTGTAAAAGTGACTGAAAACTATGATAAATACTGTGCTACATTGAGAAGCTTGACATGACCGTAATATAAATTCAAACTATTATTCTGATTTATGTGGCATTTATTTCCCCACTACACCGCAGCCTTTCCATGTTGTGCAGTTTCCCGCGCCATTATTTTTTCCAAACCCAAACCAAATAATTGATTCAGTGCTCCGCCATCCCTCCCACACACTGTATCTCTCCATATTCATGCCTGCATCCTCATTTTGTCCCACCTGACAACGCTGGAGGTAGGACGCGAGCGGAGACCATCACGGGAGAGGTCACAGCTGCTCATGTGTTTGTATGGAAATTTTCAATCATCCTGACCGCCGCTGACCCCTGGTGGAAGGGCAGACACCGGTATCCCGGGGTCTGACGGGAAATCTATTACATATGCATTTACAGGAGGGGGGAGGTGGAGCAGGCTTATCTCGTGGGGTTTTCAGGTAACATACGTGAAGCTGCAACCGGGGCAATGGGCTCCGTTAGCGTCACGACTTCCCGTTCAGTTTTATCTCGATGCGTTTTTTTGTTTTTTGAGTCGTGCTAAAATGAATAAATATTTAAAGAGCTCATAAAACCGTATTTTCTCATCTATGTTATGATGTTGTTTCCTCGTTAACAAGGTGCGTTTCGTTTCGTTCACACACGTTTAACACGCAAACCCTGTATATTTAGGCTGCGCTCTTCTCTCAAACAGAAAACACACAATACAGGAAGTGCTCCACTGTGTTTTTAAACTCTACACAGCTTCACTCAAATCATTTGGATGATTTCAGCCTTAAAATTGCCGATCTGTACTGAATAAAAGGTAAAAAGTCGCTGTTAACTTGAAAGTGATAATAATGCAAAAACTGTGCACGGCTCTGTTCCACTTTAAAAAGAAATTTAAATGTTTAACTCTGAGCAGATACATGAACTATGAGACTCAGTTTGTGCTGTAGTCTCTGCCAAACTATTACTAATTTGTATTTATTTGTATTTATGAACCGGTGCCAAGATGATGCAATGAGGAATAAAGGGTAAAGGCTTAATAAGCTCAAGCTTCAGCCGACACCTTTTCAGTCTATATATGTTAAATATGAGAACATTTAATGTCAGAATATGCGTGTGACCGAAATCAATCAATCAATCAATCAATCAATACAGCACTTTTCTGGACCTTCAAAGACACTTTACAGAGCATTATTCATTCACTCCATACCACTACTGCGCCATCGGCCTCTCCGACCACCATTCACGCACAAGCCACTTTCATACTAGGCAATGTGGCTGAAGTGCCTTGCCTTAGGACACAATGACAGTTTTTGGGACCGGCGCTTCCCTGTGGCACCTGATTTTCCCAGTGTCTCCCATCCAAGTATTAACCAGGCCTGGAGATAAGCGCTTTTTTTATGAAAAGCGCTCTATAAATAAAGTTTGACTGATTGATGGAGACAGACTAATAATGCAGAAACATGTGCGAATGAAAGAAAACACAACTCGGGGTATGTTTGTGACGAGATAACAACATTAAAGGGAGCTGTGGGTGGACGTCACTGACAACACGTTAAAAAGTAAACAAATAAAATGAAAACTTCAGCGGAGGATGCGAGAGAGATGTTTGTCTCTCGATGCTAATGCTAATGTTAATTTTGAAGCATTATAAATATTACAACAACGTTACAAACCGAAGTGTTCTGCATATAAAAATAATTTGGTAGTCTTTATTTTAATTAATTTGAATGTTAATAGGTTGTTTATTTTATATTATTCACTTTTAATAAGTGAGCTAGCATGTGGCTGTGTACGGAGCCTGTTATGGATGAGACAAGATTTAATTAAATTTTTTCATGTATCTTTATTTATACACGGAGAGCCCAACGAGAGTACCCGCATGAGCGCTGTGTCAATACAAGCAAAACAAACAAATACCAAATATTGCCGATCCAAACTAAACAAGTAACTGCGTGCCACAAGATCTTATGAGATAAAATAGTTGCCTGGCAGGTCTAGAATGATCTCTCTGTGTATTATTTATACAGAGGAAAAAATAAGTGTGATGTCAACCATAGATTTCAGCTCCAGTCAAATGAAGTTCACGATGTTCGCGGTTATAGGAGCGAATCTGGAGCCGAATTTCATATTAGGAATAGGAATTGATTTCCAGACAAAATAGCTAAATGAAAACCCCAGAATCATGTAGAGCGGGTTAATATGAACATTTTAAGACCAAAATGAGGAGACTCACAGCAGCAGGCACTAGGGATGGGCATTATTAGTCGACTAATCGATAATTGATCGTTAAGAATTTCGTCGATCACGTTCATTTTAATCGACAAACCAAATGTAGGTTGCTGTGCGTAACATAGCGTACGAAGCGTAAGGAGTCGAGGCTGCGATTCACAGCACAAACACTGGAGTTGTGGCCCCACAGTCCCACGTCTCGGCTCTGGCTCCTTGGAGATCACTATATCCCCCAGAGTGTGTTTACCTGCACATCAGTGTCCTGGGTATGATCAGGTTTTTTGACTATCCCAGTTTCGCATGTTTACGCAGTATCTCCAACGCAACATACGCACAGAACAGACTCACCACCAGCAGAACATCCCTCTGTCACAGAAAGAACACTCATAATCCACTGAGTCATGTCCTTCAGTCTGACCGAAGCTGAACCACATCAGCACAAGGAAAGAGCTGCTTTTTTTCGCTTACGCAAATGGGCCATGCGGTTTTAAGTTTCGTTTCTGTAAGACGTAAACAAATGTGCGCAAAGCTGCATTAAACACATTATAATCTCCGGCTGATGTGGCTCTGTAGTGATTATGGTTTATATGTTGTAAAGTTGAGTTTATTTATAGAGATTAGTAATAGTAATAATAGTGATGATGATTTTAATATAAAATGTTAATGATTAATCGATTAAGGTAATTTAATCAAATGCCCATCTCTAGCAGGCACAGAGAGAAGGGAGATAATTTTTCAATGTAAAGTCAATGGGAATTAGAGTCGATGGAGCCGGAAGCACCCCCTCACTTCCTATTTGGAAAACAATAGCTTGCACGTTAGCTGAGTCCATTCGTGTACACAGTCTATGGTGGTGCCAAACCAGATGTAGCCAGGTCATCATTTACAACAAAATCCCATTTCTCTCACCTCACATTAACAGTTGTAGTGCTTTGCTCATTGAGAATTGTGTATGTTATGTATGTTTTGTAATTTACTATGTTTTTCAGTACCATAGTGTTGTAGTGTTGGATCTCAAAACATCGTGCCTGACCCAGCTCGAGGCTGTGCACGAACTGTCCAAATCCATTAATAGAGTCTAGCTGCAGACCTGCACCTCCTCCCACATGCCACTACTTTTTCACTAGTTCACTCTATAAATGACTTAATTTCACGTTCTATCAGTTGTTGCCTTAGTTCACTGTCTGTTAAATGTGATTAAAACCGATAAAGCTTATTTCAAATGGGTTAGAGTGAACCACTCCACAGACTGTTAATGAGAAATAGATTTTATTTCTCCTTTGAAATGAATTTGCGTCGTGTTGTTTCTGCTCTACTCTGCTTGTGTAGGTTAATTAGCATTTTAAAACATGTCGTAACAAACAAAGCGGAGATATTTAACTGTCAACATGGGCATTAACGTACAGTAGTTTGTCCATAAATCCGTTGCCTTAGGCCTTGTGTCTGCTGAAGATTAGGCACAGATCTGTAATGGTTCAGGTTAGGGAACGGGGTAGGGCTTGTCTTAGTGTAAAATAATATCAGCTTTAGTAACGGTTCATTGAAAACAGGGGCTAGGAAACAGTGGGCGTTTGGCATGGCTGCTTTTTGTTTACCTTTAGAGACCTGCGAATGGAGATGAATCACCTCCTGGTGAAAGTCTATAGCAGATCCCTCACAAACCCGATGCACTCATTCCCCGCATCTCTGACTCCAAACGGACCCAGACCCACACACTCGTAAAACCTGGACTGCGTTCAGTAAACAGTTTTATTGTGAGAGTGAGCACATTCTGACAGGGCTCCATGTTCTCTTTACATGTTAGTGTGCTGCCTGCTGTTGTGTCTAGTACCAGGACCACTTACCCTTGGCCTCTGACCCACGTCATGTCTCTCTTTGTAGACTCTGATTGTCTATTGTTGTCCTGTACTGTAAAGCACTTCAGGCACCGTAGATTGTGGTAAATGTGCCATATAAATAGAGTTGACCTTGACCTCCTTCGCTTCTTTCTTCAGCTCTTTCAATGGAGGCATCCGAGTGTCTCTGGGAAGCGAAGCAATGCCGGGGGGTCTGGTTAGTCCTTGAAATACCTGGTACCACAGTGGGGCAGCAGTGACTCTATGTGAAACTGTCATTGCGTCATAAGTAGGGCCCGACCGATATATTGGTTGGCCGATATGGGGTCTTGGAAACATATCGGCTCTCGACCAAAATCTTGCCGATATCCGATATTCCATGTGGACATGTTTTACCTTGTTATAAAGCTTAGACTGTCTATATTCTGCCCATTTAATCCAATTTACAGACAGATAAATGTCCTGATATGTGGCGCTGCATCAGGATTTATCTGCGGAGTCATTTGTCTGTGTCCATCCTGCCCCTGAACGCATCACCATGTGCGCTTGTTTGCACCTGCAGCTGTAGATCCATGTGCACATATACGGTCTGTGTGTGCACAACACTGAGATTCTCTTCTTTTTACAGACGATCACTTTGAGTCTGGATTAAAGGACAGTTCTTAGTGCAGACTTGTGATCTGAGAGGAGCCTGTGTGAGGCTGAGTGGTGAAATGTGTCGGTTTTGAAGTTCGTTTTGGTTTTTTCTCATTGGTTAGTGATTAGCTGCTGTAGCTCGCACACATAAACAGGCTGTTTTCTCTTCTGTTAGCGACTGTAGAGTGACTATAGTGGCCGTAAATATGTTACTGGACACGCACTGATATGTAAATGAGCTGTGAATAGAGGTGTGAATTATCGGCATTTAGCAGATCATTAATTACATACATTTACTGCTAAAGGCTAATAGTGGTACTTTGCTTACAGTACTTTCTTTACAGACTAGAATGTCATACAAAAATGCCATTAGGTCGACCTACTGTCTTTAAATATGACGTAAAGAGGCAGAATAACAATGAATGTCGCCTAAACAAACCCAACTGAAAATCCAATAGAACCAAACAAAGTTTTATAAACAATTGAATATTTACAGTGAATTTTTATGCCATAAATTATATCAGCAGCTCCAACTCCCATTTTATCGGTATCATATCGGCTGCAACAAAAGCCATAGCAGGTCCTAGTCCTAAGGCAAGACACTTCCCACATTGCCTAGGATGGATGTAGTGTGAGTGTGGGTGATGATTGGACGGGACAATGGCACAGTTTAGCAGCTTTTCTTTTGTCAGTGTTCCCCAGGGCTGCTGTGGCTATGAATAATGCTCTGTGAAGTGTTTTGGGTCTCTTGAAAAACACAATATACTAGTAAATACAATGCATTTTTATTAAAAAAAACATTTCCTACCACCAGATCACAACATGTGGTATAAACAAGCACATTTTGTCTTTAAGCAAATTTAGTAAATACCCTTTTGTACCACAGTATTTTAATTCTCTAACTTAAGCTTTTGAACTTTATACTAGTTTAAACTTCATTTCACATTTCCGAAACAGTTTCCTGCGTTGGATTTGATTCCTGTTGATAACACCGACAAATGGAAAGTCAAGAACGTCCTGAATTACACTTGAGAACATCTTACATTTTCTTGAGGACCTGCCTGACTCTGAAATAGTCCTCGTGAGGGCTCCTCTTGACATATTCTCAGCCCAGTACATTTATAAACTCAAACCACTCAATTTTCTGACCTGGATGTTAAACCTGAGGAGGTGGCTTAGCTTCAAGGATGTGCCTGGAGGTATAGGGTTTGTGCTGGGAAAATGAACAAATGTTGCAGCAAAAGTAAAGCTAACCATATGATATTTGGATCTGAGTTTGGATTCTATGTGTACAAGTTTGTTATAAGTTTGCTATGAGCAGATTTTTAAATACAATTTCCTTGTACTACATATGGGTACAAATGTTAGGAGTACATTTTTAAGTGGACACTTTTTACTTTTTTACTTTTAGAGCAGAAATCTATACTTTCTACTCCACTACATCTTTGAACAGGACTGAAAAATAAAAGTACTGGAAGTTTTAATATTGTTTGAGGCCTGCTGAAAAGCCTGACGGGTTTATTTTTTATCAAGGTCATAATTTGAGCAAACAAAAATATACAATTAAATTTATATATAAAAAACAACTTTAAAAAACCCTATTGATTCAGTTGTTTTTTATGGAGCACGATCAAAATCACTACATTTGAAACGTCATTAGATCTGATCTCTCCAAATCTGTGCAAAATACTTTTACTTTTTACCCTTTAAGTCAGGGGTCTCAAACTCAATTTACCTGGGGGCCGCTGGAGGCAGAGTCTGGGTGAGGGTGGGCCGCATAAGGAATTCCACAAAAAAAGTCAAAAAAAGTCCTCAAATGTCATTAACAGTTTTAATGATTTCTTCTGAACATGAAGTGTCCTGAACATGAATGGAACATTGAGTGAAAATCATGAACGGTTCTTCTGAACATGGCTTCTCTTGCCTACTCCTTGCTGCCAGAGACTTGACTGCGCTTCTTCTCACAAATTTGAACCATATTTGGCTTGAGAGAGGAAGCAGTTGAGACCCTCAGTATGGCTTGAAGATGATCATCAGTAAGTCTGGACCTGTACTTGGACTTATTGAAGTTCAAGGTGGAGAAGAACTTTTCACACAAATATGTGCTGCTAAAAAAGGCACATGGTCCGCTTGAACATTCGGGAAAGCTCAGGGAAGTTGGAGGGGTTTCTCTGCGGGCCACACTAATATTATACTTTCATATTAAGGTGCGGGCCACAAAATATTGTACTGCGGGCCGCACTTGGCCCCCGGGCCGCGAGTCTGAGACCCCTGCTTTAAGTACTTTCAAACATAAAAATAGTAGTCGTTCAAAATTAAAAACACTGTTAATGAAAATCTGCTGCTTGTTACAATGAAATGTTCGCCAAATCAGCTTGTCAGTTTGGAAAAGTCAGCGTATTTGTCTTACATTTATTAATTTACAGATGTTCTTATTGCCCAAAACATGCATTTTCCCTGGCAAAATGTGGCCAGCATCACCTGCTTTTTCCATGGATATTAATAAGTTATAGTGCTCCTTTTATAACACTTTCTTTCACGGTATACTGTGCTGTGACGATAATATTCCTTCACTGCAGTAAGGTGAGACATATAGGACATCAGGGGAAATTAGTCCATCAATAGTTTGTGAATAGATAATGATTTAAAAGATAATAATAATTAAGCGTAAATTCAATATTGTATAGACTATGTTTGGTAAACAGGACTCAGCTTCTTATGTCCATGATTAGTTACTCCGCCTCCAATGTTTTGCCCATTGAATAAAACTTCTTTGTGTGGAACAGAAAAATAATTAGTCTGTCTGGCCAGGCCTTTCAACAAGCGACGTGTTGTGCGCTAAATGCAAAACCCCCAACCTTGAACTGACTAATGGTCGGAAGGGTCTCCATTCACATGCAGCACCCACAGAAAAATGAAATAAATGATGAAAAATGGGATGAAATTGCAGCAACCAAGACATATGACCTTTTCAAACAGCCTAAAACATGATCATTTACCTTGTAGATCTGCTGAGTGATTCATAACAGTGTCCAAAAGAGGGAAGACATTCTCGTGAGTGCTGCTAAAATGTCCGACGTCGGTGGGGGAAAAAGTGCGCGGCCATATTTATTCATCATTTGTTAAAAGCAGACGTGAAGCGGCTGCCGACTTGTTGCTCCGGGCTCGAGAGGGGAGAGATTTGTTACGAGAAGCGCCGAAACATTGTTCAAACTGGGCCATAGTTCAAGTCCACTGCAGCTCAATCAATTAGCAGGAAGCGAAGAGAAAATGGGAGGGACAGGGCCGAGCGGAGGACAGGATAGAGGTTAGATGGATGTAATTTGCGTTGGATGTGAAGGCAAAAAAAGTAAATGTGAGCCTAATTTCATTTAGGGCATATTTAAATAGAGATTTTCGACCACAGGCGTTGGAAGTTTAAATTATTTTGCGTCAGTGAACCCGTGAATTCATATTAACGAAGAGGTTTTCATGCATTTCGCGGACATTACATAATACTCTAATTTTCTGAAGACTGATCTTAATCTAAACTTTTCTGGTGGAGGATCTCTCAAAAACTTTTACCCATGGGGATGTTATTTCTTTCTCTGGAATGTTTCACAGTATGATACTAAACATTTCTATCTTCATGAAGCTCAAACCAGACCAAATTACATGTCATAATGTCTGTTTTTCTAGGTATTTTTGAGCTATAAAACCACCTGTAATTGAATAAATGTAAAGTAGAGCTGTTTAATGTCACACTGTGGAACATTCCAGGCAGAGCGATGACATAGAAACAAGCAGGTGATGGACTCTCAACCAGAAAAGTCATACAATGCACCTTTAAAGAGGGGGTGTTATGCCAAATCGACTTTTTGGAGCTATTTACCATGCTGTAATGTTGTTCCCTCATCAAAAACATGCCTGAAATGGTTTAAGATGTCATCCATGCATGTTTGAGTAATTTAGTGATCTCTCTCAGACCCTATTTGAACCCTCCTTAAGCCGGGTGTGCACTGTGCAATATTTTCTGTCATTTCACTCCCAGTCCCAGCTCAAACTGTACGACCAAATGACCAAAAGATTCACAGTGCACGATTCATGTTCTCACACTATATGAATAAGGAGAACTGCGCACAGACGCAACGTGACGAGTTAAACGTTCTAAATGTATCAGACATTAGGGGCAAACTCGCACTAGGACTTCAGAACCGTGCCCGAGCCTTATGTCCGTGTCCGCACAGAGGAGGCGATATGTGGACTCAAGTTTGCCTAATAAAACGCCAAATAAATGTGTCACAATGTGCGTTTGGTTTAGTAAATGTGCAGAGGCTAAATACCACTGTAAAACCAGTAAGAGAAAGTAACTCCAGTTAGGAATTTTAAATTACAGGTATAAAAATCTCAGCCACCTTTTTCCACTTTAAAGCAGTTTTGTGTAAAGTGCCAGAGGAAGAAGCGGTTCTCAAACTGTGGGTGAGGGTCCAAAAAGGGGTGCTTAAGGAGTGTTTAAGTGCAGTACAGTCTGTTTGGCTTATTTTAAGTCTAAATGAATATTAATCAGATAAAATGCAGTCATAATTCTTTTGTTTTTTTGTATAAAATTCATTCAAATAAGTTGGTGTTGGTGTGCGCAAGTTCTGCACTGAAATAAACGAAAATGTGCCCCCAATTTTTTTTCTGTGCTCCTAAAATTTTTAACTTAGGGGCACGTGTGCTCCTGAAAAAAAAGTTAGCGTAGAGCCCTGGATGAACTACTTCAACAATGCGAAATCCTGACGAGAGGCGATTGGATTTCAAACAGATTTGATGTTCTTGCGACCTTTGATTGCCGATCGGTGGCTGGTTGCGAGGTATTAATCGGTTCTCGTTACCACATGTTTACTACACAAAGCACGACACAAGATTAAGCCAAAACTCGGTCGCCTCTCGTGAGGATTTTGCATTGTTGAAGTAGTTCATATAGTGAGAACATGAATCGTGCACTGTGAACCTTGTAATTTGGTCGTACAGTTTGAGCGGGGACTGAGTGAAACGATCGAAAATATTGCACAGTGTAAAAGTGAAAAATCGTCTCAAAAAGGCCCAGAATTGCACAGTGTACGCTCGGTTTGACTGTTTTCTGTAAAATTCTGGCTTGCTCCACCCACAAGCCCACGTCACCCATTCTCCCACACGGCAATGCTCCATAAATATGCAAAAAAATGATACTAACATTACACTACGACTCCACAAACCTGGTGTGATGTGCAGTAGTTTCATTAGCAAAGTGCATGTGACTGACCACGAGGAGCAGGGACTCAAAACGGAACCGAAACGAATTTATACTTATTGTTAATACTTCGTGTTTTGCGAATATAGTATTTTCAAAACAATAAAAGGTGACATGTCAATATGCCATATGCTGTAAGTGTAATACCTCCTGTTTAACCATAGTTACTACTTGCGTCACCTGTACTCTTAACTAAACCTGAAATTGTTATTGTACATCTCACGGTGAAACCCGAATAAGTTACCAGAACTCCAAAAAATTGAGGCAGTCGATTGTCTCAATTATTTTAATTTGATGAACTTAACAGTTACAATCTCCTGGGACTTAAAAGGATGGATGGCTCTCTACTTGCACCTTTTGAAAACAGCTGAATTAAAAGTGCTCATTTACCCCAACTCAAATATTTGCAGTTTAGACGACTCATAGTTTTGTGTTAAAGCAACTCATTTTGAAATTGTCTTGTATTTTAGCATGTGCCGTATAAGTGAAGTTTATTTTTAAATCATCCCTATTTGAAACAATAGAAATAACAGGACTTTTAATGGCGTAATTCTTCTAAGTTGTACCTCATCTACTGTATGTTTTTAAGTTGTGCTCAGTTATACCCACAATAGTTCACTTTAATCAAAAAATATGAGTTAAAATTAATCAAAAAGAAGAACATGTTACAGCAACTTGACATAATTAAGTTAGTAGGACTATTTTTTTTTTTAAGTTTATCTTTTTAATTACCTTCAGTGTTCAGGTTTACAGTGTAATATTGATCATAATGCACAAAAATGCACTGATAAAAATGGGGACTGAACCTCAGACCTTTTCCTAAGTGGTGAAACTCTTTACCTCCTGCCCACTGTGACTCAGAGTCTTGATTTTAGGCCAGTCTGCGTTTGTTTTTGTGCTCGATTTCAATCTGAGCCGTATTAACAGGCAGTTTCAGTCTATTTGGTTCAATTTTCAGGGAGCTAAGATCATTTGGCCTGTTTGAAGTGCACTTTTCCAACTCCACAGATGGTTAATTTGGGCCGACGGTGGTCAAGTGGGTTCAGCTTTCACCCCTAAACCAGAAGATTGTCAGCCCACGCATATGTCCTTTGGGGAGACCTTCTCTAATCGCAGTAATGTGGCTAGAAAGAGAAACTGAATCTGGCTTAAACGTCCTATATTACACAAAGCTGACTCTTGTGAGCTTTAAGCCGTGTTATAATAAAGCTGTTGCCGCCTCAAAAACACACCTGGAGTTGTGTTTTGTTTCATTCACACATGCTTGAGTCACACTTTATTATTAACATCCCCTATTCTCGGCTCATCATTGTTTCTTAAAGGGACAGTACCAGTATTTTTTTGTGTGTTTTAAGTTAGACTGCTCATTTTACTATTTTTTTTTAAAAACTTTTATTATTATTTAAGATTTATGCATAAATATTCACACCGTTTTCCCAAGTTGGCCATTTTTTTAGGTTTAAAATTTTACTTCCTGATTGGAAATTGTCATCGCTCCAGGGAATTCTATAACTGTCACTTAACAAAACCTCTAATGTACATAGAAATTATTATCTGACAAATAAGAAAACACTTTTATTTTGTTGAATTAATGTTTAAAGTATCAGAAAAAATGTGTTTCTTAAATGTAAATTGCGCCGTACTTTTGGACAGGTTTCTCTTTAGTGTGTAGTGATGTTATCAATATGTTTACAGTTCTCGACTTCCTGTAATTTTCAACATATACATTAAAAAAAAAATCTTTTCTTTGCACATTGCTTCTTGATTACCGTAAAACTATTATTTATATTTACAATAGTTAGAATCCTACTAAATTAAAGGGATAGTTCAGAATTTGGACATAGGGCCTCATTTCCTCGTGAGCCAGAGTGTTGGAGACGTGTGGAGACACTTTTTAAAATATTCCATCCAGTCGTTGTATTTGTTTTTTTACCCATTCCACAGTGCACTCAAAGCAAATCAATTATCACACCAGATTATCGATGTGAATGTCTGTGTTGATAGATTAATGTTTGAATTAAAACTTAACCTTAGATCGCATGAATCGTCACATGTTGAAGGACTATTTTCTCATATATCAGTCCGCCGCTGCCGAGCTTCTATCAGGAAGTACAACTCGCTGCTGCTGCTCAGACATAAATCCTTCAAATGCAACGGTTGGTTTTACTTCTAAAATTATTCTATCGACACAGACATTCACATGGACAGTCTGGAGTTATAATAGTTCTGCCTCGACTGCTCTGTGGAGTGGGTAAAACTGTTTTTAGTGGCAGGACGACTATGCCCATTGACATGCACTAGCCTAGCACCAGCAACCTCTCCAAATACAAGGACCGGATGGAATATTTAAAGTGTCTCCACACATCTCCAACACTCTGGCTCACAAGAAAATGAGGCCCTGTGTCCTAAATTCCTCTTAAACTGTCCATTTTAGAGAATCAGAAAGTGCATTTTTTTTGCAGTTTGCCACGGTCTTCTGCATTTAATTGTGTCTTTAACATTAAAAACTCATCGTAGTGAATAATTAAACTGCTCGCTGTGTGCATGCTGTGATAACTTGCACTGTTTTTAAACTTTTGTACTTTTGATTTTAAATATATATAGTATTTATATAAAGTCATATTGTATTATTCACTCATCTGCACTTTACAGGATTCCCTTCTGTGCAGTAGTGAGACCCGGTTTACTTACTGTTATTTTCTTATCTCCTTATCACCAGTGCAAGTCCATTCTCTTTGTAAATTTTGTACTAATACTTATTCACTTTACATTATTATTTTTATTATAATTTCTATGTTTGTATTATTATTGTTTATCTTGATTGCATGCAAACTTTTTTCTTTTTTTGCACTAAACTGTCCTGGAGCTACTGTGACTGTTGAATTTCTCCACTGCGAGATCAATAAAGTCCTATCTTATCTTATCTTATCTTATTTTATCTTATCTTATAAGGTACGTGAGGAATAACTTTGGAGCACTGCGACCGTTTTTCATGGTTTAAGACAGTAAAAATCACATGCAGAGGCTTAATTATAGCAGATAGCGCACAAAAAGTCTATTGTTTAAGACTATGCCGTATAATGTACTTAAGCAAAACTAATTTCACTGAACCTCAAGAATAAAATTACACAGGACAACGATTACGGTCCAATTATTTTCCGCAATAAACATTTCTTACCGAGCGAGACAGAGCGGGGTCGCAGCACACGCTTTATGAATATGTTTCCCAGAGTGCTCGGGGCCCGTCCAATCAGACGGCAGCCACTGATGAATAGTCATGAGTCACCTTATCGCCGTCGCCATGGTTACGCGGATGTGGTTAGGGCCCCGCGAATGTGGCGAGGGAGCAGAGGCGGCCGGTCCGTGCGGCCCCGTACATGCTGATCGCCAATTACCTGAGCGACGGGGGAGAGGGGAGGACTCGGGTCTGGGGTCTGGTACTTTGAAGAGATACGGGGAGATAGGAGAATACTGCAGTTTTCTGTAGAGATGTAGTACTTTTGAAATGTCAGATATGCTTTTTACATGAAATAAACACGAGATAATCAGAGGAAAGATATATGAAATAACAAGATAATATGGACTTACAGGTATTTTTTTATTACAAAATAGGGTAGGGGTCTGGTACTTCAAAGAGATATGGAAAAATAGAAAATTACTGCAGTTTTATGAAGGTGTGTAGTACTTTTGAAATCTCTAATATGCTTTTTACATGAAATAAATGAGATAATCATAGGAAAGATATATGAAATAACAAGATAATATGGACTTACAGGTATTTTTTTATTGCAAAATATGGGAGAAGGGGTCTGGTACTTTAAAAAGATATGGAAAAATACTGCAGTTTTGTGTAGATGTGTAGTACTTTTGAAACATCAGATATGCTTTTTACTTGAAATAGATAGGAGATAGTCATAGGAAAGATACGAAACAGAAAGATAAAATTGACTTACGGGTCCATCCATCCATTTTCTCCCGCTTAATCCGGCTGGGTCGAGGGGGCAGCGTGCTGCCCAATCCTCATAGCACCTGACCCCCCCATGAACCCCTCTGCAGGTGGTGAGCCCACAGGAGGGTGGACAACATGGTCCTTGATGTTAGTTCAGATGCTGCATGTTTTAGGTTGATGGGGGAAACCTGAGTACCCGGAGGAAACCCATCCAGACACGGGGAGAACATGCAAAAAATAGGGGAGAAGGGGTCTGGTACTTTAAAGAGATATGGAAAAATAGAAAAATACTGCAGTTTTGTGTAGACATGTAGTACTTTTGAAACATCAGATATGCTTTTTACATGAAATAAACACAAGATAATCATAGGAAAGATATATGAAATAACAAGATAATATTGACTTACAGGTATTTTTTATTACAAAAATATGGGAGGGGGGTCTGGTACTTTAAAGAGATATGGAAAAATAGAAAATTACTGCAGTTTTATGAAGGTGTGTAGTACTTTTGAAACATCAGATATGCTTCTTACATGAAATAGACACGAGATAGTCATAGGAAAGACACGAAACAGAAAGATAAAATTGACTTACAGGTATTTTTTATTATAAAATAGGGGAGAAGGGGTCTGGTACGTTAAAAAGATATGGGAAAAATAGAAAAATACTGCAGTTTTATGTAGGCATGTAGTACTTTTCAAAACTTAAATATGCTTTACATGAAATAAACATGAGATAATCATAGGAAAGATATATGAAATAACAAGATAAAATTGACTTACAGGTATTTTTTATTATAAAATAGGGGAGAAGGGGTCTGGTACGTTAAAAAGATACCAGAAGATGGGAAAATACTGTAGTTTTATGTAGTTACCTTTCTAACCAATTGCCAATAGCAGATAATACAATGGTTTTGACATGATCAATTAAGAAATCATGGATGTGTTTATATGTTTATTGTGTTCTCATTAGTTATATAGTTCTTCACTTGTGTATTAACAAAACAAAAGCAGAAAATTCACCAAAGTCGATCCCCACCTCAGCTACAGTTTCTCCTCACGCTGAAAAAAGAACCGCTGATTAATTTCACCTTCTTGAGACTGTTGGGACAAAAGTGTTTAGCAGCCCGTTCTATCCAATTTACAGAGCACAACATGCACCGAGCAGCACGGCACGAACCCTGTGGCTCAAATCAGCACAAACAGACGAAGCGCAACTACTATTTAGACCAGAAAGCACTAATACACCAGACGTCCACTGGAGCAGAGCGCCACGAAGGTCTGGGGGGCTCTGAGGGTTCAAACGCCAGAATCTGAGACAGCAGTGGTAGTAGTAGTAGATGCTGTTGTTGTAGTAGTTGTAGTAGTTGTAGTAGTAGTAGTAGTTGTTATAGTAATTGTAGTTGTAGCACTAGTAGCATTTATAGTAGTTGTAGTAGTTGCTGTAATTGTTGTTGTTGTAGTAGTAGTTGTAGTATTAGTAGTAGTAGTAGTTACTGTTGTTGTAGTAGTTGTAGTAGTAGCAGCAGCAGTAGTAGTATTAGTAGTAGTAGTTGTAGTAGTAGTTTGTCTTGTAATAGTAATAGTCGTTTCAGTAGTAGTAGCTGTTGTTGTAGTTGTAGTAGTTGTAGTATTAGTAGTAGTAGTAGTTACTGTTGTTGTAGTAGTAGTAGTAGTAGTAGTAGTAGTTGTAGTAGTCGTTTGTCTTGTAATAGTAATAGTCGTTTTAGTAGTAGTAGCTGTTGTTGTAGTTGTAGTAGCAGCAGCAGTAGTAGTAGTAGAAGTTGTAGTAGTAGTAGTTGTAGTATTAGTAGTAGTTACTGTTGTAGTAGTTGTAGTAGTAGCAGCAGTAGTAGTAGTAGTAGTAGTAGTAGTAGTAGTAGAAGTTGTAGTAGTAGTAGTTGTAGTAGTAGTTTGTCTTGTAATAGTAATAGTCGTTTTAGTAGTAGTAGCTGTTGTTGTAGTTGTAGTAGAAGTAGTAGAAGTTGTAGTAGTTACTGTTGGTGTAGTAGTTGTGGTAGTAGTAGTAGTAGTAGTTGTAGAAATAGTAGTGGTTACTGTTGTTGTTGTAGTAGTAGAAGTTGTAGTAGTAGTACTTGTAGGACTTGTAGTAGTTACTGTTGGTGTAGTAGTTGTAGTATTAGTAGTAATTGTATTTATAGTAGTAGTAGTAGTTGTAATAGTAGTAGTAGTTACTATTGTTGTAGTAGTTGTAGTAGTAGTTTGTCTTGTAATAGTAATAGTTGTTTTAGCAGTAGTAGTAGTAGTTGCTGTAGTTGTAGTTGCTGTTGTAATAGTTCTGGTAGTTGTAGTAGTAGTAGTTATAGTAGTAGTTGTAGTAGCAGTAGTAGTAGTAGTTACTGTTGTAGTAGTTGTAGTAGTTACTGTTGTAGTTATAGTAGTAGTAGTAGTAGTAGTAGTAGCAGCAGTAGTAGTAGTAGTTACTGTAGTAGTAGTAGTAGTAGTAGTAGTAGTAGTTACAGTAGTAGTAGTAGATACTGTAGTAGTAGTAGCTGTAGTAGTAGTAGTTACTGTAGTAGTTGTAGTAACAGTAGTAGTAGTAGTAGCTGTATTAGTGGTAATATTCTTCTTTGTTATCATGATAGTGGCTTGATAATGACTTTCTAGCTCATCCACATTCCCTGGGCAGGTGATGCTAACTAGAGGCACTGCTCTGTCTGAGTCTCTGACTTTAATCTGAGTTTTGTTTTGACACGCTCTCACTCAGCTGGAGCAGGCCGTTTTGTGCCATTTAAACAAATCCCACTGAAATGACAGCATTTTTCAGTTGCTTATTCCCACTTTTTAATCGAGAATCAAACACCCAAATGGGACCATGAACGCTCATACGGATGGAAATGCTGTCGCCTGAATCCATTTTGCATTCTTTTTGGAGTTATCAGACAATCTAAAAAGTTTTCAGGCCGTCTTTTCTAATCTGTGCACTGTGTTGCCGTGGTAACTGCTAAGTATTCCGCTACAGACACAGATGCAGTGCCCTACATTATAACTATGTGAGACTATTAAAGGGGAACTCCGGCACGTTTGAAGCTAAAGTCCGTCGCTAGAGGTGGTCGAATTCTGGCAGAAGCCAAAAAAAATGGCACAGATCAGTGTTTTCTAGGCGGAGATCTCGCTGTGGTAGTGAGTCTGTCAAAGTAATAAGCTAGCATAGTGATGGGGGCAAGTTCTTAGCTTCCACATAAAACGCCAATTTGCACAGAAGAGGCTTAATACCACTTTCTAACCCATCTTACAACGTACGAGTCTAACAAACAAAACGCTCTGTTTCACTCATTAGTGTCTGAAAACGTTATATAAAAACTTTATAAGCAGCCTTAGCATTAGCTTTGTTGATTTCTCTCTGCACATGCGAAAGCCCAAAAGACTCGATCACCGAGTCTTTTCTAATCCCATTTATTTACGAGTGAATTATATTTTTTGAAAACGCTAAAAAATACTTCCCCAAACCATTTTCTTTCGCTGCCGTTGGAGTCGTCCATCAAATCTTTTGGGCTTTCGCTTGTGCAGTGGAAATCGAATCGGTAAAGCTAAGGCTGCTAAGGCTATAAAGTTGTTTTCTAACATTTCCAGACACTAATGAATGAGCCAGGCAGAGCGTTTTGTTGGTTAGACTCGTGGCTGTGTTGTTAGAAAGTGGTGTTAGGCCTCTAATGTGCAAATTGGCGTTTTACGTGGAAGTATTCAAGTATTCAACCACTTCTAGCAGTGGACTTTAGCTTCAAATGTGCCAGAGTTCCCCTTTAAATAGTAACAGTAGTTGTTTTAGTAGTAAAATTGATGATACAGTACATTTTGCGGTAATTAATGGTATTCTTAGTTGTCTTCCTATGACGTTGACTTGACCTTGAAAGTTTGTTCAGTCTTGATGAATTACAAAGCTCTTGTTGTGTCCTCGGGCAAGAAGCTTTTCCTGTATTGCATTGTTGTGCTGTGATTGATGGCAGACTGACAGTGCTTGGCTTACTTTCAGTTGAATTCATTGGATTGTGTTTTAAGATTTTACCCAACTTTAGTCATCCACAGTGAAATAGTTGCACTCAGTAGCTAACAAAAATCAATATAAAATGAAAATATTGACCATGCTCCCTGTTGGTGAAATGTCAGTGATACACAACAAGGATAAACTGATAAAGGTAAAACGTTACAGTGTTTTGAATATACATGCACAACTTAATGGTACTGATCATAGTATTTCTTGATATCGGATTAAAATAAAATGTATATCCATAACTTCTTATCAGTGTCAAGTATGAACAAACCAGGATTCAAATTGTCTATAATCTTTGTCTGGAAATCCAGACTTATATCTATGTTTTTTTTAATCAGATTGGGATCAGTCTGCGCCTCACGCTCCTCGTTGAGCCTCAAGTCCGGCCAAAAGTGACCGTGCAATTTTTTTCTGTGCCGAAACGAAGGAGCTCATTGTTCCCTTATCATTTACAAACAAAAGGACATTTCTTTCACCTCAGATGAACAGAGTTTGATGCTTCGCTCATTGATTCTGTAGAGATATGCAGTGTTTTTCAGCCCCTGTGATATTTTTTTCCCTTTATTTTTTCAGATCCAACAGACCATGCTCTGATTGGCTAATCCACCTGTCAATCACGCCCATTTGAAAACGAAGAGATTTACTGACTCACATCTTCTTAAAGTATTGAAGAAGTCTATTATTTGGGCGTAAATCAGCACCACCATTGTCCAGATAGTAACAGCAATGCAGCGATAGTTTTAGTTGTAGTAAAAGTTATGATATAGAAGATATTTATGTATTAAATGTAGTCAAATTGAATTTCTGTAGTGTTTTATTCTAGCGCTATAGACTTCACCCTGAAACTGAAATCTTGGGTGACCTCTCCTGGGTCAAATGGTCTATTTTTCACTTTATTGAGTACTGTAAAAATCTATGCCTTACTTGACCTTGCTGTAATGGGTAGATCACAGTGCAGACTGACTGAAAATGGGGGTTATGAAACAGGAGCAGCTCATATCTGCGAGGTGGAGGTGGGATCACAGTTGACACGAGGATAATTGGAAGTATGAAGAACATCAGAGTGATTAGACGGTGAATATTTAGTCAGATTGTGAAGGAGATAGCCTTGACTGTATTAAAAGCAAAGCTACGCTAATGGTTTTTCATCATCACCGCTGGAGACTGCAGGCCACTCCAGGGAACACCACTGGTTCACTACAGCGTCTTCCCGGAAACTAAATACTTCTTAAAACTGACACTATCGACAGTGTGTCTGGGGTAAGATAGTTTCTACTGCCAAAAAGACAAAGCATCAAGCTAACCACTGATAATTCACTTTACGATAGGGATGCACCGAAATGAAAATTTGTGGCCAAAACCAAAACCGAATAAAAATGAAATGCTTGGCCAAATACCAAAACCGAAATTCTTTGAATATTCCAGTAGCCTTTCCAGTAAGCACACACAGTAAGTTTTTCATTCATATTAGGCTAAGCCAGGGGTCGGCAGCCTTAAATACTCCAAGAGCCATTTGGAGCGTCTCCCACAGAAAAGAAAACACCCGGAACCACAAGATTCATTTTCTTTACCTGTCTGCTCTGTATAAAAGACTAGAGTGTGTTGCATTTATGAAATCAAAAAATGCGACAGAGAATATATGTCCAATCACATATACGGTCTGTGCGTATGACCTGCAGACGTATAATCTCTGAAAGGTTTAACATGAACCATCTCTAACACTAGAAGCACAGCACTTTCAGCACTTACAGAGTATGCAAATTAGCCACGCGGTTTTAAGTTTTGTTTCTGTAAAACGTAAACAAATGTGCGCAAAGCTGCATTAAACACATTATTACTCAATCTCCATTCGAGTATTCCTCATAAGAAATAAAAATCCAAACTTAAATGATCCAAAATGCCAACTGTGTCATTGCCTCGGCCCTGATTTCCACCGAAAGCCGAATGTGGCTTTTTTTTTTTGGCAATGTTCGGCCAAATATATGCGGTTGCCAAATATTCGTTGCATCCCTACTTCGCGATTATTTGAAGCCACACATTTAAAACAGAATTAGTGATTGGAAACTGGAGGAGGAAAATCTGCTGGATCAACAAATAGTGAATATATATTTTTTCTACATTTGCCTTAACTTAATTTAAACAGATAGCCTATACATTGAGTTTTAGAACAATTTAACTCTTAAATCATAAAACTTACATTAAAATTCTCCATCTCAAACATTTCTGGACCTCAGTTTTTAATGGTGTGCAAGGTGTATACAGACACATGTGCAACTCCACTCCATAAACGATCCTGTAATGCTAAACACTTTACTACTGTGCTCTCCAGTGAGCAAAATACCACTACAACATGAGATAAAAGTACACTATCAATGTTGTGATAAAATTATGAAAGGGTTAGGGATTTTGAGTAGTTTAGTTATTATTCGCATATCTGTTTTTATCTAGTCAATTGAACCAAAATATACTTATGCTGTATTATTTTAAGCCCAACTCCAATGCCAAATAATGAAACAGTCCTGATAAACACAATGAGAAATCCCTATCCTCTCCTGCTCAGAATGTGTGTTAATTTAGACCAGTTTCTTTGAAAAGTCTCTGTGTGCAGCCCTCAAACACTGTTTTACGGTAGCTGTATTTATACTGCGAGGTTGATTGTTGTTCTCTATAAAAAGGAATCCAAATAAAGAAAAACGGTCTTGGAGAAAACAGGGTGTGAGCTTGTGCATTCAGTTAAATCCCAGCTTAGACGATAGATTCCTGTTTTGGAGGGAAAAAAAGGACTGATTGCAATTTCTCCTCAAAATGAAACCTTATTAGAATGTTGAACGTTTATTTGTGTGAGGCAGGGATGTTTACCACACAAATCCCGCATATTCAGGTTCGTCTCTCAGAAAGAAAACACTTTGTTCCTCCTTGTGATGTTTGCGGTAATACAGGAAGTGCTCCACTGTGTTTTTAAACTCCATACACCTTCACTAGAATCATTGGGGTACCTGTTCACATGATGTATTTTGAAATATCTTTTTTTTCATCATTTAGTGGTGATATTCATACACTAATTTTCTCCTAAACTTTAGTGGAAGCCGTACTTATACTTGTTTCAACATTTAGAGCACAGGTGTCAAACATCCGGCCCGGGAGCCAGATCCGGCCCTCTAAGAGCTTTAATCTGGCCCTCGGCTGATTTTCTATTAAAATATTTACATTTTTCAGATTTTTCTAGTAATTTTCTGCGCTTCTGTGCGTGACGCCTCCCACCAGAGCAGCACAAATGAAAACTCGCCTCTTTCCAAACGCTCTTAAAGGACAATTGTTCTGACTGTGACCGTGACGCCCTCATCAGCAAAATGTCAAAAATGAGAAAAGTGGATGCTGAGTGCAGGATTTTCCAACAAAAATAGACTAATGCTAATATAATCTTAAACGCCACTATGAGACACGGCGAAAAATACAATAACCTAACGGAGAATTGAGAAGACAGATAGAAGATAAACGAATTATTGTTGAGACTGAAGAAACAGACGTCTGTTTTCACCCAGAGCCGAGAGGTTAGTGATGCTGCTGTGAAAGCAAACGACCTGACCACTAACATATTATAATCTTTTGTAAAATAAAATCAAATAAAAAAGATTTCTGTAATAGATTTGCATTTCTCTGCACAAATATTTGGACTTATTGCTGTTTTTGGGGTAAATATGCCATGAGTTTTCTAATCTGGCCCCTTTGGGATCAAAGTTGGTTGTACACGGCCCTTGGACCAAAATGAGTTTGACCCTCCTGGTTTAGAGAGAGCACTTCAGAGGATATTTGCTGAGCAGTCGCCAGATCACAAATGTGGTGATTTGGGCTGTCATAATTTAAGCAACAGGAAAATAAAGTGATATGTCTTTACTAGACTGCCTGGCCAAAAAAAAAAAAGTCGCCATCTGGATTTAACTAAGCAAATAGGTACGAGGTTGCTGCAGTTGGTCAGGTCCAGGTTCAGCAACAGTGTGTGCTGAAAGAATGAGGTCAGCTGAACGTGAATATACTGAAGGACCAGGTTATTCCATCAGTGGATTTTTTTCTTTCCTGATGGCACGGGATATATTCCAAGATGACAATGCCAAGATTCACCAGGCTCAAATTGTGAAAGAGCGGTTCAGGGAGCAGGAGATGTCATTTTCACACATGGATCGGCCACCACAGAGTCCAGACCTTAACCCCATTGAGAATCTTTGGGATGTGCTGGAGAAGGCTCAGACTCGACCATCATTAATCAACACTGGATGGAAACAAATCTTGTGACATTACAGAAGCTTATCGAAACAATGCCACAGCGAATGCATTCATTTTTCACCAACGTCTTGCATTAATGATGGTCAAGTCTGAGCCTTCTTCAGCACATCCCAAAGATTCTCAATGCGGTTAAAAGTCTGGACTCTGGTGGCCGATCCATGTGTGAAAATGATGCTCCCTGAACCGCTCTTTTACAATTTGAGCCCGATGAATCGTGGCATTGTCATCCTGGAATACGCCCATGGCATCAGGGAAGAAAAAATGCTGGACCAATTGACCAATGGACCAACTGCAGCAACCTCATACCTATTTGCTTAGATAAATCCATGTGGCGACTTTTTTTTTAGCCAGGCAGTGTATAATTAGTATACAGAAGTCTTAATTTATTAAAATGTCAACATATATAGGTAGATAGAGGAGTAATGTAATGTTTCTGTAAGCCAGTTTTGATAAACGGATCATAAAATGTGGTGGGCCCAATACTGAACCTTGTGGCACACCATGTTTTTTTTTTTAGAGTTAAGTCTTTGAACCATTAACAATAACTGACTGAAAAATGGTCAAATAACCCTAAAGAAACATGGCACCTTAAGAACTGCTTTGCACAATTTACAGCTTTTAAAATACATACATAAAATAACTTTATTCTCAAAAATAGTTCAATTTGAGCCGATAAGAAACAAAGAACGATAACAGGATAGGCCAGCAAAGAGGCACTCTGTTTTGTTTTTGATCCAGGAACATTATAACAAGCTCGAGGCCTCACACGGTGACGTTTGCGCACCTTCACACAACGCTTAAAGTCTACTGCGAGTCGTCACTTATCTTCATATTGTATCAAGTAACAAGCAGCACCTCCACCTGTCAAACTAAGCTATAAATCTTATAAACTCCTTCGTCTGTGTCTGATAACCATTGCCACCAGAGAGGCCTGACATTTGTACCACTCCACCCCCCTCCCCCCTCAGCCTCCCCCCACCTCCACCCGATGATGGAGCTTCATTTCACATCCACTTGACTGTGCTTAAATTGTGATTAATCTTGCATAAAGTCTTTGGCTGGGACGTGGGGCTGCCAGGTTAACATGGAGGATTCACGCTCTGGAGAACATGACAAGCAGTTAGTGCTTAGCATTTATCCTCCCCCTGCTCATGAGACAATAGAGGAAGAGCCGGCCTATCCTCAGATGATCTCCACTGTGTGCAGATAAAAAGAATGAACTCTCAGGTGGATACGTGCACATTAAACCTTGAAAAAGGATTTATGATAATGCCACATTTATACTTCTCTGAGACTAAGGCCCCGTTTACACATACGCAGATATTTTTTATAAATGGAGAAATTTCCCTTCGTTTGTACCCATCTTTTACACGCAAACGGAGAATTCGCCTCTGAAAATGAATCTTTCTAAACACGACGGCAAAAGTGGAGATTTTGGAAAACTACGGTTTTGCGTTTGCCTGTAAAGTGACAAACATATTTAGTGTGTGCGACGAGTGTTAACGTTTTTCTCTGGTGATGATCATGGAAAGGTTCAGAGTAACAGTCGCATAACTTCTGCTGCAAACACGTCATGTGTTTGCATTTGCACAGCTGATGTTTCATATCAATGAAGAGAAGAATGAGGTTCGGAGCTCAGCAATTTTCTCTCTTCTCCTTACGACTCAAAGACCTAGTCACCGCCTCCGCCAACATCGCCATTTTTGGGTCCGACCTGGGCGGACCGCTGTCTGGTGGGATAATTCTGAAAATGAAGTGGTTTCCCGGAGGAGCGGGGTGAAAATTTTAGGATGTGGCAGTCATCCCTGCTGTTACTCTCTGACTTGTTGCGTCTTTACATCGAGGGTGAGACCGTCATGCGTCTCCTGTCAATGTCATAAAAAACAGCCTGCACGTTGTATTACCTGTCCGACAAGGGTAGACTACGCAAGACCAAGCCAACGCTTTCGGTCTTGCTCGATCAGGGCCTTAACAACAGGGCCTTAGGCTGCATCCCATTACTCTGGCCTTACCTCTTCATCTTACCCCTACCCCATGGTTTTGTGCATTCATGTGAGGGCAAGGGGTGTTTCAATTCTTATTTCGATCGAGGGCTAGGGCCACGACCTAGGACTACGTACCCCTTGAAATGAAGTACGCTCTCGACCAGACTTGAAAAGACAGGGTACGTCCACAAGCTCAGGCAGGTGGGATCAGGAGGGCAGCATCACCTCGACCAGCCAAGGAATCTCAGAAATGTAAATAGTTTCAGCAGTTGTAATTATCAATGAACAGTTTATCATGATTCACAATTTTGACGCTCATGTTCTACGTTACTTTTAGTAAACTGTTATTGAGGTTCTAATTGTAGCAATGTCTGTTTAGCCGACGTTATTGTTGTCATGGACCTTTCATGTTTAAACAAGCAAGTTATTTGTCGAGCTGAGGTACCTGATAATCAGTAAACGGTAATCGAGGGGTGTCCCATTTCTTAGGGGAACATTTGTAGCCTTAGCCCTCTCAGCTTGGTATCGAGGGGCAAGACAAAGACGTAGATAAAGGGGTAATGGAAATGGGACGTGACAATGCATTTAATTTGTATAGTACTTTTTTCTTGTAGCGCCTTTAGTTATTTTGTTGATTTTTCAAAGGCGTCTTAGACCAAAATTTGTATTAGTGGACTGATTATTTTATTTAGATTATAAGGAATTATATGGTACAATGGCAGACATTAGACGTTTTTTGGGGGGGGTATTTAAAGGTGCACTGTGTAACCTTTCTGGTGGAGGATCTGTCTACATTTCTGTCTCCATGACGACGTTATTGTTTTGCTTGGAATGTGTCACAGTATGGCATTAAACTTAACTATCAGAACTAAGATAACCAGAAGATACGGGTCAGATCTGTGCAAAGGATGGCCCGCTAACTGTAATGACTGGTACGTTTAATGCCACACTGCGAAACATTTCAGACAAAGTAATACCATGTCCTTGAAGATAAGCATATACCCGAAAAGTTACACAATACACCTTTAGATGAAAAAAGGTTGAAAATGTACAATTCACAAGTTTAATCTTAATCTTTAAATAGTTTCTTCGAAATAGTTGATTTTGCAGGTGTAGTTTTGTGAGTGCACTTTAGATCAGATACATAGAGATGAATCAATCAGCAGGACATGTCTTTAGTCAAACAATATTTAGTTTCGTCGACTACAGCTCTGTTTCCTTGCAAAGAAATCAAGTCTTTTGTGTCTGTCCTGGGTTTCAGGGTGTAATAATAAAGATGGCTCCTTGCTATTCTAGTCTATTTGTTATTGATAAAGTCTGAAAATCACTCAGTGTCATTGCAGTTCTGTCTCTCGACTTAAATTCCCAAGGTCGTCCCTCACTTTCAACATTGTGTCTCTCTTTTTCTACCATTTGATGCAGTCACATAAATCAGATTAAATAAAACGCATTTTTGAGGAGAAGTTCACATCTTCACATCTTGGCTTCAGAGGAAAAGCGACAATTTGAAAACTTTTTACCATTCTAATGATATTGTTGTTATTAGGCCCAAGCGCCAGAGGCTGGCGAAGGGCCTATTAGTATTGCATAGCGATGCTCATAGGGGGCGGGAACTAAAATGCAACGTGACTCGCCCGTAGTGACCAGGGACCCTCGCCATGACGTAGCAATGCGCCAGAGGTTTCCGAAAAAAATAAAAAAATATCCATCCATCCATCTTCTTCCGCTTATCCGGGGCCGGGTCGCGGGGCAGCAGTCTAAGCAGGGGCTCCCAAGCTTCCTTCTCCCCAGCCACTTCCTCCAGCTCCTCCGGACGGACCCCGAGGCGTTCCCAGGCCAGCCGAGAGACATAGTCCCTCCAGCGTGTCCTGGGTCTTCCCCGGGGCCTCCTACCGGTGGGACATGCCCGGAACACCTCCCGAGGGAGGCGTCCAGGAGGCATCCGGACCAGATGCCCGAACCACCTCAGCTGGCTCCTCTCGACGTGGAGGAGCAGCGACTCTACTCCGAGCTCCTCCCGTGTGACCGAGCTCCTCACCCTATCTCTAAGGGAGCGCCCGGCCACTCTGCGGAGGAAACTCATTTCGGCCGCTTGTATCCGCGATCTCGTTCTTTCGGTCATTACCCAGAGCTCATGACCATAGGCCTCACCTATGGTCAATAAAAAAATATCCACATCCCAAATCTGTCTGACGTCTGAGCAGTGAAGTGACAAATAATGAACACAAGTTTTGGATATTTACAAATTGCTCCTATTTGCTCAAACAAACTCTGATTTCAATGAAATTTGACACAGTTCTTAAACTCTCTGCCCTAAAGCTACTGGATGTGAAAAATTTTTATTCAATACAGATTGAAATAAAACATGACCCCCCAAACTCGTTCAAAAACGTTCAAAAACTCACCAAACTTTGCCATATGTTCAGAAATTATGAAACATTCGAGAAAATATAGGTTTCATGTGTGGGGATCAAAAAATGGCGATAATACGCCACCTCGAATATTAGGCTCCGCCCACTCCTATGGGAGCCGTCCCAGCTCAACTTTGTCGTGCAGCCACAAAATTCAGTACAGGCATTCGTCATGTGAAGACAAACAAAAAATATTATTATGGCCACGCCCCCTGACAAAGCAGAAGGCGGCCATCTTGGATTGAATTCTTGAAAATGCAGAGTTCGCATTTTTGCTCATGTTTTTTTGAAAACTGTCACGGTTTACATGCAGCGAGGCCACAAAGTTCAATCAAAATTGAGACAATATTCAATGTGAAGATTTGCTCCCATTGGCACAAACTTAGTCTGAAAATTGTGAAAATTCTGAAAAAGTGCTGAAATTAGAATTTTGAAAAAATATAATATACTATAAAGCATATGGAAAATTACACTATAGCACCCCCTAGACATGAAACGTCAGCATTCGAGGATTTGTACCATATTTGGGAATTAAACTCTATGCATGAATACAAGCAAAAAAACATATTACGGACATGGGGAATTTCTCACTGTTGGCCAGCAGGGGCGCAAAGACTCCTTAAAAATCATTTAAAGGTGCACTATGTAATTTTTCTAATGGGGGATGTGTTGGCCTGAGAAATTTGAATCACTAATGCGTGATCTTGGCCTGAATATAATACATTGTAAAGCATATGAAAAGTGTGGTTGGGGTTTACGATTATTAGGGTTAGTGTGGGGCATGGCGTTTGCTGGGCGCGGCATTTGCACAGTGTGGGGTTTGCACAGCGTGATTTCCTGGGCACGGTGTTTGCGGGGTGCAGCATAGTCACACGCGAGGGCCGATCATCGCCGCTTGCGGCTATATTTCTTCTTGTTCTTCTTCTTCTTCTGCTTCTTGTTCTTGTTCTTCTTGGTCTTCTGCTTCTTGTTCTTCTTGTTCTTGTTCTTCTGCTTCTTCTTCTGCTTGTTGTTGTTGTTCTTCTGCTTGTTGTTGTTGTTCTTCTTCTTTTTCTTCTTCTTCTTCTTCTTCTTCTTCTTCTTCAAGGCTGTGATGTATGGGTGGTGTTTGGTTGAGTGGGAACCTCCTTCGGTTTGTCAGTAATAATAAACCTCTGACCACCAGCACATTCATATACTAGATAAGATGGCTAATGGCCTAATGAAACCATGGCGGTAATTTGCACCCAGCGGGAATCAATCTCAGTGCTCTATATCTACTGAACCACCGCTGTCCTAACAGACTCTTCCCATGAGGTCTGCGCTCTGTATGGTTCATCTGAGGACAGCATGAATAGTGAGAAAGTTTTGTCCTGAGCTCACATCTGTTTGGGTCCCATGTACAAATTCAACTACAGGCGTGGGGGAAAAAATCTGTCTATACATCATAGTCATTATATTATCTTAATTCAAGGTCCTATATTCCGCAAAACTGACTCTCGTGAACTTTAAACCATGTTATAATGTTGCTACCTCTTCAAAAACAGACCTGGGGTTGTGCTTTGTTTCATTGAATCCTTAGTCTGTCATCTCCAAAGCTCAGAATTCTCCATTCTACCTTGTGAAGTAGTAGTTTTGAAGTTAAAAGCTGCCTTTTATCTTTTATTTGAGGCAATTCCAGGGACAAAATCATCCAAATGTTTCTAGTGAAGGTGCATGAAGTTTAAAAACACAGTGGAGCACTTCCTGCATAATCACATGGCACCACAAAGAGCACAAGGAGAGTGTTTTCTGAGGGTCTGTGTGTTAAACATGTGTGAATAAAACAAAATACAGCTGCAGATATGTTTTGGATGAGGAAACATTATAACATATATCAGAAAATCATGTAATTTGGGCCCTTAAAAATAAAAACAATACATTATTGAGTACTGCTACAGCTTCTAACTATTCTATCTATTTAAAGCATTTTAGTGATGATGTTTGTACTGTTCCCGCTCATTTTCAATTGTTTGCAATGGTCCATTATTCCTAGTATTCCTTATTTTCCTTATTGAGTTTATAAGTGCTTTTCCCAACTTTCAGAGGCCAGGACAGAGTTTGCCGTCATGGTAATGCCAGCAACTAGCATGCAAACAGTGCACCAGCCTTATATCCTGGCTCTCTGATGATAAAAATGCTGTATAATTAGATGCAAACAGCACACAGCCATCACTAAGAGGTAGTGATGGGTGATGGGTTAGAGCCGGCTCCTTATTGGAAGCCGTGTTTTTTTTTTCTCACCGTCTTTCTCACTTCTTTTCCTCTTCACGCCGCACGTGATTGATCAATATGTGTTTGCGCTGAGCCGAGGGGGGAGGGGCGGTAGTTAGACCGACAGAAGCTGACCGCATAATTTTATATTGTTGTTGATAATAAATTAATTAAAGCAACAAAACAACCTGAAGAGCCGCTTGGGAGCCAAAAGAGCCGGCTCTTTTTAGTGCGCCGAGCCAAAAGAACCGGTTCTCTGTTCCCATCAGAGGTGATTTTATCTGTGCTGGAGCAATTTTTACTTTATTACTTGAAGACAATGGCACAATAACATAACATAACCTCCAAAAATGTGATTGAAATGACTGCAAAAAAACTGATATTCACCATAGTTATTAGTTGCCTCCATAGACTGTGTACATAAATGGACACAGCTAACCCGCTAGCTGCCGTGCTCCAAACAGGAAGTGAGCATGGGGGGGGCTTCCGGCTCCACTGACTCTGGCTCCGATTTACTGCACATTAAAAACAATTTGCCCGTCTCCTGCATCTGACTGGAGCCGAACGCCATGGGTGACGTCACGCTCCCTCAGTCCACCTCTTTATACAGTCTCTGATCGCCTCGTATTTGTCGATCACACGAGGCAAGAGACAGTATTTTGGTGGGCGAGTTGCAGTGAGGACAACGTATAGATCAGAGCTAACATGACAGCACAATCAGGAGCGTTGGACAATGGAGCTGAGTGGATTTGGCAAAGGATCATGGGAGCAATTATTGGTCCCTCTCCAGTGCCGTGTGAGTCAGACTTAACCTCTCTGATGTGGTCCACAATGCCAGGGGAAAGAACCAATCTATTTCTAACAGATTTGATTTAGTCAAGATTATCAAGACAAGAATGGCTCTGCAGGGGCTCAGGGGACAGGGCCAAACTTGTGTGAGTGGATGTTGTTACAAACTGAGGCCATGACACTTGGACTAAATAGATTTACTGAAGCACTGCAGTGTTTGTCATAGTTTGAGGTTATTTAAAGGGCGTATTTTACACTTTTTTTCCCTCATGTATGTTATAATAATGTTTCCTCACCAAAAATATACCTGGAGTTGTGTTTTGTTTCATTCGCAATTCATTCATTTAACACACTGAAAAAATACCCCTCCTTAAAACTAGAAAAATAGACTTGTTTTAAGTTAAAATGCACTAGAAACAAGTGAAATTATCTGCCAGTGCAGCAAGTGAAAGTTACTTAGGTCTTCATTAATCTCAAAATAAGATAAACACTTATTCTAAGCAATAATCTAAGTTTGAAGTGATCTAAAATCTAGTATAAAACACTAGTTCTAAGACTAAATTAAGATGAAAAACCTTAAAACTAGAATATAAAGCTTGTTATTGACCCATTTATTCTGATTTGAGTTAATGAACCTTACTGAAATTCTTCCCTTATTTTAAGACTAATTATCACTTGGTAACATGCAGCACTGTCCTAAAACTTTTTAATCTCTTAATCTTTCCATGTCACAAACAGAAGGTACAGAGACGATACTGGACGATTTCAGTGCAAGATCGACTGATTTACATCCACAAAAAGTCTTAAACACCGTCTTAACACTTGTTTTGAGTGCATTCTAACTAGTTTATGGATATAAATATAAAAACTAGATAAGAAAAAATATATTTTTTCTTGAAATAAGCTTAATAATCACATGTTTAACAGTGATTTAGTAAATATCCCTTAAAACAAGATAAATAAGATTTTTTGTTTAGATTTAAGAGAATAAATCTGGGTAAGTTTTATGAAATTTGCAGTGACACAAACCCCGCGTCTCTTAAACTGAACACCTAGTACTTCTACCAAGTGTTGTCGGGTGGTAATACAGGAAGTGCTCCACTGTGTTGTTGCTGTATTTTTATTTTCTGGATGAGTTCAGGCCTGGAATTGCCCATCTCTACTGAACTAAAGGTAAAAAGAGCTGTTAAATTGAAAAGTAACTTGAAAGCCATCAGAAGGTGGAACAGAGAGTTTGTAGCCTGAGGCGCGCACTTCCTGCACATCAAATTCTTTGCAGCGCACATTGAAGGCCCGTCGTGAGAGTTAGAAAAAGTGTAAAGTGTAGAAACTCTTTTTGTGTACAAGTTTAACAGCGAGTGCGTCAGTCATCTAAGCAGGAGAGGCTGGAGACTGCAGAGCCGGGCACACCGTGAGAGAAAGGCACGATTTTATGATTCCCAAGGCCTTTAGAAAGAGCAAAAGACTTTAGAAAAATAGTATTTATTAGAAAATCGTCTGACAAAGATAAGGCTTTCTAATCTGTTCTCTGTCCCAATAGGGGCTCAAAGTAAAAATGTTCTGTTTTGTGTCATAAATACATCTTTAAAAACTACTAATGTTTTCAGTTTTCTTCTTGACAAATATTAGTAGATTTTTAAGTCGGATTCAGCCGGATTCAGTCGTGAACCAGCAACTACTAAGAATAACTAAAGGTTAAAGTGCATTATGGAACTTTTCTGGTGGAGGGTTCGCCTGGAATGTTCCACAGTACGACATTATCATGATCACTGCAGTAGAGCTACTGGTCAGATCTGTAGCGCACTCAACTTTAAGCAGTAAAAACACTTTGAGCATATCCATAATTAAGTTAAAGGTGGAACATTCCAAGCAAAGGAATAACATCTCCATGGAGACAAGCAAGTGGAAAACTCTCTACCAAGAAAAGTTACATAGAGCATCTTTAAAGGAAATGAAAAACAAGGAGCTAAGGGTGTAATATGTCTTTGCTAGTGTCTTGATCATAGACCAGGGGTGGGCAAACTACGGCCCGGGGGCCACATACGGCCCATTAACCTTTTTAATCCGGCCGCCAAACTTCAATGAACTGCAATAAAACTTATTCGTTTTATTTTCCCTGCAATTCTGGCGTTTCCCAATAGATGGCGCACTCTAGATACATTGATACATAAAAGCAAATTATCCATATGGGCCACGGCTCAGTGACCAGGGGTAAAACTATATGTTAAACACGACTTCCTCACTCATGGTCCGAAAACCTTCCCATAAAGCACTGGGCCAAGTCTATATCTCCTGTGCCGCGCACAGCATCTCCTCTTGTATGGCGTGGACACGCGTGTGGATCGTGTCTTGTCGCGTTCACTGCGTGGACCGCGCTTCCTCCTGTGCACCTGTAAACCAGAACTAACACCAGGACTAAAGCAGGTCTAAACCAGGTCTAAACCAGGTCTAAACCGGATCTAAAACCAGGACTAAACAAGCATTATATCAGGACTAAAATCAGGTCTAAACCAGGACTAAAACCAGGTCTAAACCAGGTCTAAAGCAGGACTAAAATCAGGTCTAAAGCAGGTGTAAACCGGATCTAAAACCAGGACTAAACAAGCATTATATCAGGACTAAAACCAGGTCTAAGCCAGGACTAAAACCAAACAAGAATTTGCAGGAGGTGGTTGCTACAGTCATGTAGTTTTAAAAAGCACGACAATATCAAGTAATCCAAAGTATTCAGATTACGTTACTCACTTAAGTAATTTAATGGATTACGTTACAAACTACATTTTGGGGTCTGTAATCTGTAATCTGTAGGGAAAACAGTTTTTTGCTATGATACTCACGGTTGGATTTCCAAATATGAAGCCTGGCTTCAAATTTGCTTTGTAACCGTTAGCATCAGGAGGTTCATTTGAGTGGAGCTGAACACTATGGGTGATGTCACTCTCACTTAGTCCACTTTCAATGCTGTTTCTGGTCTTGATATTTTGCAGTGACATCATGCTGGGGGTGTCATACATAAAACTATATTGTTGTCTCTAATGTTATTACCGTGGTGACACAATAGACACATTAACAAACACTGACAAATATGTTTCAATATAGTCAAACAAAATGGATTTAAACGGCACATTTTCAGGAGCCTGTGATCAATACGAGCGTTCACGGCCCTGTTTAAGTGTCTGATTTTCCACTAAAAGGTGACAACTGGCTAATGCTAACTAGCTTGTGACTGTAATGTCATTTGAGGGGGACTTGTTTAACAGCACAAATCAGCTCACACGTTGCAGTTCCAGCTCAGCTCTTTCTCGTCAGACTGTGTTAAAATAAAGCTCATATTAAAGTCTAACAGAGCTTCAGACAGATCGGTGCCTCCAGTTAGCGTCACATCCCCAGGAAATGTCGACGTCATTAGCCGCAAAGTGTCAAAAACAACACAAACCTGCAATCCTTCAGTTCCTGTTTCACTGCCAGACTAAGAGATCTAACATCCCTTTATTTTATCTCTTATTATGCTGCCATTGTCTACACCAGTGTTTCCTCTAAAGAAAACACACTTTGGTCCCGTCACACCTCCTGACCCTGCCTCCAGCGGCCAGCAGGGGGCTTTGGACATAATCGACTCATCTTTTTTCCTCTATTTGCACTTTTTCTGCATCAGTCCTTCCAATTCTTATCTCCCGTCAGCGCTTGTATTATTTAGAGGACATTTATTTTCTTCACACACAACGGGACGCCACTTTTCGTTTCACGTTGGTGCAGAACATTGATTGCGAGAACTATATGAGCAGGAAAATAACTAGCGACACAAATGGGGGGAGAATCATTACAGCATGTATGGCACAGCTAAGAATAGCACGGACATTTGCATAAAACTGTAGCTGCAGGATCTCCGCGTCTCAGTACCGGGGTGTTTGATTTCCTGCACTTCTTTTCGCGGTAATGGCAGCGAGAACATGTTATTACCGACGGTTCGCACACTCCAAGATGAAGGCGAGATTTCCTGATGATGGATAGAGTCCCGACCTCTGGAAAATATATAAAGCTTCTGAGGCCATTTATCTTACAAAGGCTCACTCCAAGGTCCGCTTTTATCACACTCTTTGCAGACCGCAGTTTTCTGGTCAACAAGTGGTTTACAAGGGCAGGAAAATGCACACTTTTTATCAAAGTGACAAACTTTTTTTTTGCATTTCAAACCAGACCTGTGATGCAAAATGAACTTTCAGAGTTTCACAGCTTCTAGCCATGTTGTAGCTGTTTCCCGTCACCGTTTACTCACCCGAAGTTGTGATTTTTGCATGTTTCAGCCATCTTTAATCTCTTATTTTCAAGACGTCATATTCCAGATCAACCCCTGTTTTCGCGTAGCATTTGGTGGCGTCGTCATTTCGGTACAAATGAAAAACAAAACAAAATGAAAACACTATACTCGCCGTTTTGATGTGCAGCTATCCATCTTTATTGTTTTCTAATGGGGAAGTCAGTTTCTTGATGTTGGTTCGTTTATTAAGTCATTTTAGATGCATATTGCGATTTAAAATGTGCAAATTATGACATAATGATCCACATCTATGACTATATCGCAGACACAAGCCCAATATGTCTTCTTCAATGAACTTTGCAACTATTGTTTTGTTCTTAGGTAAACTGTACTTTGACAAACTTGCTTAGCTATATTTACTTGTCGCTACGGGGAAATGCATTCTCTTTATTTATTAATAACAGTAATGCATTGGATTCTATATAATGCCTTTCTAGACATCCTGCTTTCTGTTCAGTTGCTTTCTGCATCACCAGTCCCTTCGACACACACACACTATATTTGCACTATAGACCCTTTTAGTGTTAGTAAACAGTCATGACGTAGGCTCGGTTGCGCATTTTGGCAATAGAAGTACGGCAGAACTCAGCAGCGCGTCGAGCTCTGTGAAAGGATTATGAATATTTCCTCAACAAGCCGACTTTGACAAATGGCGTCCGACTGCCTGATCCTAGTGCGATCAGTGAGTAAAACTTTAAAACTTTAGTCCGCCGGTAGAATATCAATTCTGACAAACACACACGCTGGAAATGATTTGTCTCTGTCTTCTGTCCATGTTCAGGCTGAATGAATCGGAATGAATGGGGAACAATGCCACTTCTGTTGCCATCTGAAATTATACATGGACTAGACCAGGGGATATGCAAATAATGTACAGTACGAGCTGAAACCTTGGTGTGCATATATATCCAGCACCTCATATAAAATCCATTGTCTTGTGTCCAGGTCTGTAACGTTTTCATCTCTATAGGGACCCACCTCGCATATATATTTTTTGTTTATATATCGCTTTTGCCCTAAAAGGGTCTATATGGAAGTGTAGGTGTAGTATCTTGCCATAAATCCAATTTGCACCATAGAGCCACTGCTGGCCCATTACAGCACCAGGTATTCCCAGCAATCAATGTCAATTTACTCACTAAATAAATACCATCTCCATGGAGACAAGCAGACAGACAGTGCGCCCTCCAACAGAAAAATTACATAGTGCACCTTTAAATTATAATGGGTACAAGGCAACAGGGCCGGTTTGTACTGTTAATCATTTTTGCACTATTAACTGTGCACCTAATCCAGCTAAATCAAGTCTAAATATGAAGAAAACCAAAACCAAACAGTGGTCAGGTTTAGTTTACTTTGCACTAACCAAAATAACATCTCCATGGAGACAGTCAAATCGAAAACCTTCAAACAGAAAAGTTACACAGTGCTTTAAATTGTAAGGGTGCATGGCAATAAGGCCGGCTTTTCTACTGCTAATCATTTTGCACTAGTAACTATGCACCTAATCCAGCTAAACCAAGTCTAAATACAGTATGAACTCAACCAAATCAAGAACCCTTCAACAGAAAAGTTACATAGTGCACCTTTAAATTGTAAGGGTGCATGGTAATAAGTAGAGATCAAGAGTTTTTGGCTTCCGATTTCTGATATGGATCCAATACCGATCCGATACCTCCACTAGTGTTTGCTGCTGTGGCTTTGCGCTTGTAAATCTCAAACTCGCCCGGATGATTCTTTTGTAAGTGACGATTCAAATTGTTAGTGTTAAAGTGGCTCTGCTGGTTCCTCCACGAGAAACTGTTTGTTTGCAGCGATTGCGTCGCTGTTTAACTCTGGTTTTGTTGTAGTGAAAAGTTCCACACAGCGACATGGCGGCGTTTTGATTTACGGCTGCTGTAAAGCGCATCGATGCCGCAAAAACACGTGAAACTGGATCGGTCCGATCACGTGACTGAATCCGATACTGTCCAAGAGCTGGATCGACAGTGATACCGATACTGAATATCATATCAGAACATCCCAGTAATAAGGCCTGCTTGTCTACTGTTAATCATTTTGGACCTGTAACTACCTAATCCAGCTAAACCAAGTCTAAATACAATATGAACTCAACCAAATCAAGAACCCTCCAACAGAAAAGTTACATAGTGCGCCTTTAAATTGTAATAGGTGCACGGCAAGAAGGTCTGCTTGTACTGTTAATCATTTTGTACCCATAACTAAGCACCTAATCCAGCTAAACCAAGTCTAAACATGAACTAAACCGAAATCAAACAGGGTTAAGCCATGGCTAAGCCCTGGCCTTTATCTCCGTGGATGTATGCGGAGCTGCTGAACGTGGCCCATAGGGGATCATGTTTTCTGTATCATATTTTCCTGATTCAACGCAGCTGTAGCCGTGCGGTTTCTCACAGACCGTACACGAGCCCATGTCACTGTGCTGTCGTTGCCATACACATTAATCCAACCCCCCCTTCCCCCGCTCCCATGCTAACTCATGTGAAATCAGCTGTGAGCTTTGTGTACAAGAGGAGATGAACTGAATTAATTTTTATGACCCTGAGGAGCAGCGTTTTACTGCCATGGCAGACTGCTCGGTAAAAACACAACGTAAGCAGAAGGTATCCTGGCTATAAATGCCTCTAACACTATAACGAACTGACAGCATGGAGCAACAGGGATCACACTCAATTACCCAAACAAAACATGAACAGTGTGTGCTTAATAATGTGTTTAATACATGTTCATAAAAAGGAATAAAATTAAAGGTCCTGCATTACATAAAAATCGACTTTTGAGAGCCAATTTACAGGAAACACTTTAATAAAAGAGACAATAATGTAACTTAAAGGTCCCATTTTGCGCTATTTTCTGATGTATGTTAGAATCCTCAAAAACATACCTGGAGACATCGACAATCGAGTCTTTTAGGCTTTTGCATGCGCAGTGGAAATTCAACAGAGGTAAGTGTTAGGCTGCTTATAAAGTTGTTTTATAAATTTTCCAGACCACTAATGAGTGAGCCAGGCAGAGCGTTTTGTTTGTTAGACTCGTGGCTGTGTTATAAGATGGGTTAGAAAGTGGTGTTAAGCCAGTTGGCGTGGAAGTTAAGAACTTGCCCCAGTCACTAGTTTGTTGCCTTGACAGACTCACTATCGAGATCTTCGCCTAGAAAACACTGATCTGTGCCGTTTTTTGGCTTCTGACGGTATTCGACCACATTTAGCAGTGGACTTTAGCTTCAAACGTGCCTCTTTAAGTTACACTTTACTCTCTTTGCTGTTAAATTTGGCCTGTGCATTTGGCCCATCCCTCAATCCCACTGGAACAACCTGTCAGGAGCTGTTATAATAATGGTTGGCCCCGCCCACTTAGATCATCATCGTTTTGACAGTGGACATTTTTCATTGTAGGACTCCAGCCGAGACGTGATGAGGAGTGATGCGGTTTTCGACAGTGCAAAATCTGCGAACTGTTAACTGTAACAGCGTGAATGAAGGCGGTTATATTGGTTAATTGGCTCTTGTTTTTTACTCATGAATATTAATTAGTTGTGATAGGAGAAACCAGTGATTTTTGTGGATTTATTTGCGCCGATACCTAATAACTGCAGTATTATGATGTAGATACAATGGCAATAAGACCCAAAACATGCACTGTAGGTGTGAAATGAAGTGTGCGTGAGTGTTGGTGGTACCTGCTACCACCGGGTCTGGAGTGAATGAACAATGCTCTGTTAATAATGCTCTGTAAAGCGTCTTTGAGGACATGTGTCTGTGAAAAAGAGCTGTAGCTGTTGTTGTAAGGCGACCTTGGGTGTCCAGAAAGGCGCCAAAAAAATAAAATGCATTATTATTAAGAGTTTTGTACAAATGCATGGAAGCTCCTCAACCATTATTCCTTGACGCAGACCCAATATCTGTGCTCCACCTCTGTTTGAACTGATCTAAGAATCCAATAAATACAAATAAAATGAAAAATTTAAGAGACTGTTCCTGATTTTTTTCAAGTATTTGAGTGAAAAATGCCTCTTCAGATCCAAAATAAGCCAACTGTGTATATTTGCATCTAATTATAAAGTGTTTTGTTGTCAGAGAATCAGAAGTGCGCAGTTAGCATGCTAGTTGTTGCCGGCAAAACTCCGCTCCGGTCTGGAAAGCTGTGAAATGTGACTGCGAACTCAACAGGCTGAATAATTGAGATGCAAGACGCATTGCACAAGTGAGCAATGAATTGTGGACCTCTGCAAACTGATAAATGAGATGGGTTTTTCCACTGTTTTAATTTTATTTTTCACATTTTTTAATCTGAAAAGCTACTCTAGACTGAACATTTCGTCTCCCACCCAGGCAGCATTTCTCTCTGTCCCTGCCGTGCCGCATTAAGCAAAAAATACATAAATAAATAAATAAAACGAGCCCCGGTTTTTAATGCGTCGGAACTTGCCTTTCGTTCTGATTGACTGAAGCAGCTGCAGAGCGTCCCCTGGTTGTAAATACCACCAGCTCCACACGCGCAAGTATAAGATGCATCGTAAAGTTCCTAGCGACCTTGGTATGGTCGCACGAAAACACAAATCAATCACCCACTCATTGACGACGGCGTTCAACAGGTAATAAAAGGAAATATCTATAAATTGAAGCTCTTTCTTACAGCCAGCGTCCTCCATCTTAGCAGACACTTCTCTGCCAAACTGTCTTGTGTAGCCAGGTGATTTACGATATCCCGCTCTCCCAATCTCTCCTCTCCATCTCCCCCATCTTATTCCCTCCTTTGTCTGAGTTAACTTGCCTCCCCCAGCCTCCATGCTCCTGGGCCCTTTACCCACAATGCATTTAGGATTCATTCGCAGATACAATCAATTGCCAACTTTAGAGCTCCGGAGATGACCGATGGTGCTTAAAATGGAGGGTTACTCAGAACGGTGGCCCCTGGCTTTCGCTGGTGTGGGCCGTGCTATTTTAAACCCGATGTACAGTGAGGCGGGAGAGCTCCGAGACAAATGCACACCGTTTGTTAGTACGGGCACATAGCGACAATACAGAAAACCAGTGAGTAAAGCGCAGTTATTTGATGTCAGTAATGCAATAAAATAAACCTGATGGATGTGCCAAAGAAATGATCTATCCTCAGGTGTTAGGTGTTGGTGCTGGTGAAGAGGAAGTGATCATAGACTGTTTTAAAGAAGTGGACTAAGGAAGTGTGACGTCACCCGCAGCGTTCAGCTCCAGTCAAATTAAGCTCATTGAGGTTTGCAGGTATGGGGTCTGTCAGGGAATAATGCACAAACAGTGTATTATCAACAGTTGTTATCAAATAAACCTCCAACCAATTGTGGATTAAATCACCAAGGTTCAGAAGAAAAACAGCCGAGGCCCGTCTTAGATTTTACATGCATGGGAGAGACACAGGTGGCGCTCTTATAGCTCGTCCCACTTCTGCACTTCGCAGTACAGAAGTCTCTCTCAGTGACCACCGTCTCTTCATGCCTTTTATTCACAATATGAGTCATTACAATATATTTGTGTATCTTGTGAGGCGGTTGTTTAATGACAGCACGCCTGACCTTTGGTCTACCTTGTCTTGTCGAAAACAGGAACTGTCTAGTTTCTGTCGAGTTTCATATCTTTCAACTGTCTAGTTTCATATCTTTCAGAGACACACGTACCCCATGATCAATATAATACTACACATAATACTGCATGTAATACTGCATGTAACTTTGATAGCACATTAAGATACATTTTGATAAATGCATTACACATAAAATCTTATCACAGGGTCCCATATGGAGTCCCATATCAGGAATTGATTTATGGACAAAGTAGCTCAATGAAAAGATCATGTAGAGCGGGTTAATACGAATATTTTAACACCAAAATGAGGAGCTTTTGTATTTTGTATTTTTTCAATACAAAATTGGCCATACCAGCTTGTTAAAGCCTGATCCCGTCAGATCTCAGAAGCTCAGCAGGGCCGGGCCTGGTTAGTACTTGGATTGGAGACCACTGGGAAAACCAGGTGCCACAGGGGGGCGCCAGTCGCAAAAACTGTTGTTGTTGTGTCCTTAGGCAAGGCACTTCAGCCACATTGCCTAGTATGAAAGTGGAGTGTGAGTGATGGTGATGGTTGGAGGGGTCGATGGCGCAGATTGGAGCCTCGCTTCAGCCAGTCTGCCCCAGGGCAGCTGTGGCTATAGTATAAATTTACCACCACCGGGTCTGGAGTGAATGAATAATGAACTGTAAAGCATCTCTCTAGAAAAGCACTATAAAGAACTGCATTATTATTATTATTATAGAGGAGATGATGAGGCTGAGGCTGGTGGTGTCTGTCTTAAGTAGAGAAAAGTTGTCGAGAGGTTCCGACACAATAGCATTTTCGTTAAAATATACCGTCCTGGGACCCGAAGGAAAAAAAAACTGTATTGTAAACATTTTTGTGTGTGATTTTCGATCTGTTTCGAGGTAAATGAACACCTTAGCATTTAGATTTTGTAACATGTCCTCTGTAATGAACACCGGGGACATTTTGGTGCTAAATCCAGGTATAATAATCGAACAAAAACAACTTTTCTGAGGACCAACGTGTCTGACAAGCTTCTACAGTCGCCTCAGAAAGTTTTTAGATTCCCTTTCAGTTTCTTCTTTTTTTTTTTTTTATCTCAGTGCAGCCACAAACTGATCCAACTGAATTCATTTTTTATCCTGGACATGAAAGTCTCCTGTAATCCCCCAGCCCCATTTAGGCAGAGGAACCTCGTCTCCCCATTCAGAGTCGATCTCGAAACACTGAAGAGATCGACTGGTGAACTCAATGTCCACTATGAAGGAAGGAGGACACGCACATTTTACAATTACTTACTTATTATGCAACAGTTGCTTATGTTGAAGGTGCACTGTGTAACTTTTCTGGTGGTGGGTAACACAAAGATGTAACTGTTTTGCCTGGAATGTTCCACAGTATGGCATTAAAGTATATACATACGTCATTTGGTTCATTACAGCCGTTGTCATTTCTCAAACATGCCTTAAAAACATGCATTCTCCTGGAGTTAGACTTGACCTTTATGCCACACTGTGGAATATTATATAAAATCAGCGCCAACATCTCCATAGAGACGAACACACCCTTCTCCGGCAAGGTTACACAGTGCACCTTTAACCGCGGGTCAACTCAGGTCTTCCAAACATTCAGCTTTTTTCCGCCCCCACCTCCCATTTCATTTTGATTCAATTTAACCTTTCCATTTTTCCAACTGCTTGTTTGTGGCACTTTGCACACGCCGAAAAAGCATCGGCTCGAGCTGAGGAGGAAAATCGATGAGAAAATCTTGAGGAAATATAAAGCAGCATTAAGCACATGTTTGGGCAATTCTCCATCTGCTTTACAGAGCCGTTTAGCGTAATGTGGATGGTGCCAAATGGTGGCCAATGGAGCCCATATAGATTCAATTTTGCACTTTCTTTCTAAAAAGCGTCCAACTATGTGATCTTTTCGTAATGCTACTTTCACAGATGTTACCAAGTGGCCCATGTTTTTATAAATCAGTCGTGTAGTTGAATTGTTTTTCTTCATGTATGCTAAAAGTCAGAGTCATCTCTCTATATTTATCTGTTGTATTTTGGACTCCAACATTCATATAATCGTCTTTTCACGTGTGTCTAGTGTCATTCTTTACAAATATTTATTAATTTAACATCTCAACCATCTCCCGATATCAGTTCTGATGGTCCAGTTGGGTCCAGTTCGCTTTTACCAACACTATTCCTTATTCAGTGTTGTACAAAATGATTTCTTATTATTTTCAGATAATTCACAAATTGATACGAACATGTAATTGGCACTGAATTCTTCTCCTGTGCCTTGAGGTTTGGGATCCGTCTAAAGTAGCAGCAACTCCTCATCAAGTTAAAACTAATAATTCAGTATCAGTCTGTGGTTTGCAGTGAACCTGTTGCTCTTTTTACATCAGATGCCCTTCCTGATAATGGCCCATTGCAGTTGGATTATAATTCAGGTTTTTGGAGGTTCAGAACAGACAATGGCGGCTAAAGTCGACAAAAGTATTAAAAATCAGATACTAGTTAATTCTGATACTTGTTACCAAAAATCTCATTATATTCATTTCAGACTAAAACGCTTGCTATATTAAAAAAGTGAAAAATGTTCTTTTAAACTAAACTTTAAATGATACAAACTACAGCTGCAGCCTTGACAGTGAATGTTGCTCTGTGTCTAAGAGATAAACTGTAGAAATTCCAGGATTTTTCCAGGGTGACTATCAGCTAAAGGATCAAAATTATAATAAGTCTGTGATTTTCCTGGACCTATATACCACCTAAAAAGGTACTTTTATAATTAGGCTTTACACAAGGCTTTGTTAGACAGAAGAAAACCTCAGTTATAGGCAGATGTTCTATTCTGACTCTATTTTTTGCACCTGTCTGTTTTGCACTGATCATTACTGCACTGTTATATTCTGTACATTTTTGTGTTATATTATAGTTTATTGTTTTCTACTTTATTTTATTCTATTTTTTTTGTTGCATGTTTAGTGTTTATCTACATTAAGATAAGTACGAAGTAGGAATTTGCTGCGGTACTTGGAGCGGAGTATGGGAATAAAAAACCTCTTCTTCTTCTTCTTCTTCTTCTGCTTCTTCTTCTTCTGCTTCTTCTTCTGTTGTTGTTCTTCTTGTTCTTTTTGTTGTTGTTCTTTTTGTTCTTGTTGTTGTGGTTGTTGTTCTTGTTGTTCTTCTTCTTCTGGCAATAAAAAACCCTTCTTCTGCTTCTTCTTCTTCTGCTTCTTCTACTTCTGTTGTTGTTCTTCTTGTTCTTTTTGTTGTTGTTCTTCTTATGGCAATAAAAAACCCTTCTTCTTCTTCTTCTTCTGCTTGTTTGTTGTTGTTGTTCTTCTTTTTGTTCTTGTTCTTCTGCTTCTTGTTCTTCTTGTTCTTCTTGTTGTTGTTGTTCTTTTTGTTCGTCTTCTTCTTTTTGTTCTTGTTCTTGTTCTTCTGCTTCTTCTTGTTGTTGTTGTTCTTTTTGTTCTTGTTCTTGTTCTTGTTCTGCTTCTTCTTCTGCTTCTTTTTGTTCGTCTTCTTCTTTTTGTTCTTGTTCTTGTTCTTCTGCTTCTTCTTGTTGTTGTTGTTCTTTTTGTTCTTGTTCTTGTTCTTGTTCTGCTTCTTCTTCTGCTTCTTCTTCTTGTTCTTGTTCTTCTTTTTGTTCGTCTTCTTGTTGTTCTTGTTCTTTTTGTTCTTGTTCTTTTTGTTCTTGTTCTTCTTCTTCTGCTTCTTCTTTTTGTTCTTGTTCTTCTTCTTCGTTATCATCGTGTTATAGGACTCTGTATTAAGTATCGAGTCTATTCCTCAGTATCAAAATTGAGTGGAACATTTTTATTGCGATAATGTACTTAACTGGCAGCCTTAACAAATGCAGCAGATCTCAGACTGAAGGAAGCTTGACGTTTCACTAATTTGACAGAGTTTTAATTGTTTCATTTCTATCACCTACATATGCTAAAAAAAACCATCTGCCAGTTTTGGACCTTATGACATCTCCAGGTTTTATCTCTTGAAATGATAGCGACAGATATATACAGAGGGAGGCAAAATGAGGCTTTCCGTTAGCTGACAGAATAGTCTTAATTAGTGAACTCCATAAATCCTGCCTACGCAAAAAGCTGACATCTTGTAAATATATTTTTGTAACTACATCGTCAATCTAATTTGGATATACTGTTTAAAACGTTTGTCTTATGTTCCTCCCAAACAACTCCTGTAAGTGTTGACTTTTTTGACAGGCATCACAATAAAAAAAAAAGTAAAATTAAAGGAAGATTTCAGCCACTACAACCCAACCCACAAATATGTTAAAATGTAATATTCCTTTAGTGCTTATTTTAATAATATAGTTAGAAATATTTAATGTTGAACCGTTATATATCATGTAACTTAATGTATATAGCCTGGTGGGAAGTAACAAAGCATAAAAGTACAACACTTAAGTACAAATTTTAGGTATCTGTAATTTACTTAAGCAAATCTTACAGTGGAGTTGAGACCTGCTGAAATGGAGACAAGCACATTTAGCACATTTTGAGTTAACGTTCCAACTTTGAGCAAACCAAATACACGAAAACAGCTCGAAAAATGAAGACTTAAAATGAGTTAAATTATTTTTCGAAATCACCACATTTCATCCTTTTGATGGCTTTAAAAAGCTTTGCAAAATACTTTTACTTTTTACTATTAAAGTACATTTTTAAACCGTACTTAAGTGGATTTTTTCATCTACTTTTACGTAACTTTTTACCTTTAATCTTTGACTTTTTATCTGTACTTTTACTTATGCAACATCCACCACTGACAGCCTGTATATAATGTAATGTGTATAGCCTTTTATATTAATTATGCTACTATTAAATCAAATATTTCTTCTAAATCAACATAAAATATTCAAATAAAAAAGTCAAATAACCTCACAGATGGCAGCTTTAAAAGTGTATTTTTTTGTATAAGCTGCGTGTTGTCTGCATCTAATGACAAAGACGCTTTTTTGTTTGCGAAACAGGAAAAAATGGTGCGCTATTAGCCTGCTAGCTGTCGCGTGCATTACTTTGATCTAACCCGACTGACTGTAGGGATGCATTATGTATTTCTCGGACTCTCTCTGGTGTTATTTCTTGAGAGTTATTTCCCGGTGTCACCCTGGTGTGTTGTGTGGTGCTGCAGTGTGCGTGGCCGGCGTTGTAGTAGTTTTGCTTCGACAGCTGCGTGTTTGATCTGAGGCGCGGTTCATGTTTTTTGGTGTCAGGATCAGAGCTTTTGCGAGACTGTTTGGAGGAGTTTGAACACATTTGTCTGTGCAACTCCAGTGTGTTTAGATGTTTTCCTGATATCTGCGCTCAAGATGACAATTTTTTATCATCGTTTCAAGCCCTATATTACGCAAAATTGACACATGTGAGCTTTAAGCCATGTTCAAATGTTGTTATCTCCTCAAAAACAGACCTGGAGTTGTGTTTTATTTCATTTGCACATGAGTTTGAGTCACTCTTTATTATTATTCTGTTTACATCTCCAAAAGTTGCACCTTGTAGTGGTAGTTTTTAAGTTAACAGCGACCTTTCAACTCTAGTTTAGTTGGGATTTGGGAATTCCAGGGCTGAAATTATCCGAATGATTTTTGTGAAGATGTATGGAGTTTAAAAACACAGTGGAGCAAATCCTGTGAACATCATGACAGCACAAGGTGGAATGTGGACGTGAAGAACTCAGCCTAAATGTGCAACATTTGAGAGTTAAACATGTGTGAATGAAACGAAACACAACTCCAGGTCTGTTTTTGATGAGGAAATAACATAACAGATCAGAAAATAGCGTAATATTGGCCCTTTAAAGTCACAGTGTGGATTAAACAGTTTAAAACAGATTTAAAAAGCATGTTTTTAATGACTGTAGTTTATTGCACTGAAAAACACACTTCCTACTGCATCTCCACAGACCTGACGCTTATTGGGCCTCGAGGAAGCCTTGTTTCCATAGAAATGTTGCTCTTTTGACTATAGTTTTCCACAGTAAAGCATAAAACTTTCTGTGGAGAATATTGCAAAGTATGTTTTTAACTTTCAGGTACAGAAAGTTATGTTCTGTTCCCGTAAATATGTAAGTCGCTCAGAGCAAAATGAAGAGACACTGGATCCTTTCATCAAAGTTTTTGCAAAATGTAAAAGTCTTATTAACTTTTCATAGATTTGCTGCTTTTTAATCTGCGGGCTACAGCCATGAATAAATTACACAACAGACAATTATAATAGAAAGCTTTAAATATTTGACAGATCGGTGACAATAAAGTACAATGTGAGAAAGATATATAAGCTAATATACTTTTCACTTTTTATATCTTAGGACTTTATTATATTATGCTATTTTCCTGTCTAAAATTATTATTGTTTTTACATCAGGCGGTGTGGTTGTATAGTAAAATGCCACCTGTTGCCATGGGGACAGAAAGGGCAGGTGAATGGACAGGTGGGCTGGAAAGGAAGGGGCGGAGTCTGGAAACAGGAAGTGGGCCCCAACAAACTCAAACAAACCCCAAACCTGGTCCTCAGCTGCTGCGAAAATGTGGTTCTGCAGAGTAAGTCTTAATCTACACAAATGTCCTGGCTGGTGTCGCTAAAATTGTAATTTGTTGTCGTGTTATGCTAACTTCTAGGCTAGCTGGTTTGCTTGAAGTTACATACAATACATACAATACAGGTTTAATGTCAGGTCTAGGGGTGATTTGTTTGGAGTTTTTGAAGGATAAATGTATGGAGACTTTCCATTTTATTTGAAGTTATTTTGTTAAGACTTTACAATTGAGGGATGGTGTTAAATCAGGCTAAATATGCTAGTTTTGACCATGCTAAGCTAACTAGCTAGCCTGCTCTCTTGACTGTTGAGTTTATTGTTAGCAGAAGTGTGTTGGCTAACAGGGTGTTTGCTACATTTAATATGTTAACTACCTCCAGCTACAACACTGCAAAAATACTCCTTAAAATGAGAAAAATACACTTGTTTTAAGTTAAAATGCACTGGAAACAAGTGAGATGATCGGCCAGTGCAGTGAGTGAAATTTACTTATCAAGAAATCTTAAAATAAGAAAATATATCCAGGCCTTCATTAATCTCAAAATAGGATAAAATCACTTATTCTAAGCAATAATCGAAGTTTAAAGTGATCTAAAATAAAGCTTAAAACACTGCTTCTAAGAATAAATTATGGTGACAGTTCTTAAAACTAAATATAAAGCTTGTTATTGACTGTTTTCTTGATTTTAGTTAACGAATCTTAATGGAATTCTTTATTTCCTTTATTTTAAGACTAATTACCACTTGATAACATATTGCAGCACTCTACTAAAACTTTTTAATCTTTCCATCTGACAACAAACAGAAGGTACAGAGATGATACTGGACAATTTCAGTGCAAGATCGACTGATTTACATCCATAAAAAATGTCTTAAACACTTATTTTGCTTGTTTTGTGTCCATTCTAACTAGTTTATAGATATAAAAACTACATAAGAAAAAAAAGAAATATTTTCTTGAAATAAGATTATAATCTAACATATTTAGCAGTCATTTAGTACATATCCTTTGAAACAAGATAAATATGATTTTTTGTCTAGTTTCAAGAGAATAAATCTTGATAAGTTTTATTAAATTTGCAGTGTAGAGAAGGAATGCTGATACAAACATATTTTATGGCAGGTTTTTGAGTATTTCTGCTGAGATTGCATATAAAATTTCACTTTCTGCTGAATAATACGATTGGAGAATTCTTCTTCTATGATTTCCATCCATCTTCTCAGTATAGGCTATAACCAGATACATGTGATGTCATGTTGTAATACTTGACTCATTTGGATAATTTGAGCACAGGGATTGTTAATCTCTACTGAACTGAAGGTAAAAAGTAGCTGTTAACTTAAACTGCCACTTCATGACATCACAAGGTGGAACAGAGCATTTTGAGCTTTGGAGATGTGGACAGACTAATAATAAAGAGTGACTCAAACATGTGTGAATGAAACAAAACACAACTCCATGTAGTTTTTGAGGAGGCAACATTCGAACAGGACTTACAGCTCACCATTCACTCCATATTTTTCTTATGTAGCCTTTTCCAATGTCCCCAACCCCAAGTTTCTAATGTTAGAACAGTATTAAAGAACATGGAGTGACCTGCCGGTGTGTTATGAATCAGCCTGGAAAAGGGCTTGCCCCAGTGCAGAGTCTGGGGAACAGTGAATGGGCCCAGAATGCCAATGTTCACTGTTATATTACAACTTTATTAAAATGCTAACATTTTCCAATAAATTATTCATTTTTATATCTTATAATAGCCTTCTCTTTAACTCTCGAAGACCTACGATAACGAGGAATATGTTTTATATAACCATGCATAACTTTCTAACTGTAAAAGATAGAAACTTACTTTTTTCCCCTCTGAAAGCACAGACATAGCAGTTTCACACTCACGCTGTGTGATGACGTGCGCAAAACAAGTGTCCAATAGGAACTTTGTTTTCCCCAAACGCATGCGCTTCAATTAATTTTGATCGACCCAAACTTTGCCAAAGAGTGAAGTGAGTCAAGATGGTCGACTCCTCTGACTGTGTGTGTTTATAACGAGTGAAAAAGTCGCTCTAAGTGGAGTTAATTCTCATATACATGGGAAATTACGCATCTTGGTGTGTGTAATTGTGCATCCCTTTGCTATTTTTATTTGAAAGGTTTATTTCACTCAAAATGAACAAATACAAATGTAATTAAAGCCGCTCGCGGCAATGATGGCCCTCGCCCCGGTGCGCACGCCCCTCCCAGGCAACCGCTGAGGTCTTGTGACCGCCCTGGCACGACTCTCTCCTCCCGACAGCTCGTCCACCAGAAAAATTACATAGGGCACCTTTAATATTTGAAAATGGGAACGATCTAGAGCCAAATTATAGAAACTAGGCCACAGGTCACATGACTTTTATAATCAAGAGCACTGTCAGACTGTGCATAAAAACAGACCCTCCAACAGAAAAGTTACATAGTGCGCCTTTAAACATATTTTGGGGGGGAGTATTTGCGCCCTTTGTGGCCAACCATGGAAAATACCCCATATCCATATTGTATTTTTTTGGTCGTAGACACGCATAGAATTTAATACCTATATTTGGTACAAATCTGATAATGTTGATGTTTCATGTCTGGATAGGGGGCGCTATAGAGTTCACTTTTCATATACTTTGTAGTGTATTATATTCAGTCCATGTTCAAGCTTTAGTGATTCAGATTTCAGCACAATCAGAGAAAGTCTGTGCGTGTAGTAATTTTTGAACTATTTATTGGGGGAGTCTTTGCGCCCCTGCTGGCCAACCGTGTGAAATACCCCATATCCATAATATATTTTTTTGCTTGCTTTGATACAGAGAATTGAATACCCAAATTTGGTACAAATCCGATAATGTTGACATTTCTTGTAGAGGCTAGGTGGCGCTATAGAGTAACTTTTCATATGCTTTATAGTTTATTATAATCAAGCCCTACTCAGGTATTAGTGATTCAAATTTCAGCATGATCAGACAAAGCCTGTGTGTGTAGGCATTTTTTTACTATTTTTTTATTGAGTCTTTGCGCCCCTGGTGGCGAACAATGAAAATTGCACCATTTCCATAATATAAGATTTTGCTTAAAATCATGCATAGAATTTAATCCCCAAATTTGGTCCAAATCCGATAATGTTGACGATTCACGTATACACTAGGTGGCGCTACAGAGTTCACTTTTATTATATTTCATATTTCATCACATTCAGGCCGGGATCACACAATAGTGATGCGAGTTTGAGCTCTGTAGGCCAAAGCCTGTGGCCGTGAGAGGGCATCAAAGAAACAGGAAACAAAGGTGTTATTCGCCGGCGTGCTACGGACAAACCGTGAAAAACTGCGCTGAGAAAAATGATGGCGTTTGTGGAGCCACATCTGTAGATGTGACGTGTCAAATCTGAGCTCGTTTGGACCAAAACCAAGACACTTGAAGACTTTGGCGTACACGCAGTCAAAACGGCGGTGAATTTTTGATCCAATATGGCCGACTTCCTGTTGGTCATAGAGACGTGCTCCAATTCATCTTTTGGCTTGTCTCATGGTTCTCTGTCACTGTCCCGAATTTCGTTTCCCTGCGACAAACTTTGCTTGTCCCCTCTCCCATAGGGGTCCAATTCTAGGGGGCGCCGTTGAGTGGGGTCACTTTGGTCATTGTTGCGATCTCCGTTTTATCGAATTTTTCGCCGGGCCGGTCGATTCTATACCCCCATGTGAGACTTTTCGTCGACGTTCAGGGGGTCAAAAATGCGATCATTTTGGCGGAAGAGGAATAATAATAAAGAAACCGGGCAAGAACAATAGCCCTCGCCACTTCGTTAGGCGAGGGCCAATAAACACCCTGGAAATGCATTACAAGTGCTGTGGCTCTGGTCCTGGACCTGACAGGAGCTGTTTCCAGTGGCACCAGAAAAGTAATGGAGCGATTACACTTTTTTTTTTGTTTTTAAGGCAATAAGAATATTTTTAATGTACTTACAGATTTGATATTTTTGCATTTTTGTAGCTAAGGCCCTAAATTAAGCATTTTTTATGTCCAAAAAGTTGTTTCTACATGTTTGCTGTGTGTTTTGTATAAAAGAGTGTGAATTTTATTTTCTGTTTTTTTTTTTTTTCATCTCTATTTCTGGTCCTGTAGCTTTTATCACAGCCTCATGACACAACTACAGCAGCAGATTGTGAAATAACTGGTTGTGCTGAAAAGAAGGATGAAGAACACTTCATTATAGGATAAAAGGGGCAGTTTTAAAAGCAAAATTAAGAAAAAAATCCAGGCGAGGAGAAATGTACTAAAATTGCCCTTAGATCTTCAGGGGTTAAGACTGAGCTGCTGGCATGCCGTGGGGAGGGTTCATAGGTACATTTCTAGCTGACAATTGCTGGTGGTGAAAGAAGTTCTCAATTTTGGAAAAAGATCTAATAAAGCTTCAGATGTAGTGATTCTTAATTTTAGATTTTTTTCTAGCTGTTTTCTTTTTTTTTGTATAGTTGTGTTTGCTCAGACTATGAATTTGTTAAAAATAAACCCAACAACCTTTTCAGCAGGTTTCAAACTATAATTAAAAAATACTTTTACTTTTCAGTCCACTTAAAAGTGTAGTGGAGTAGAAAGTACAGGCACTTTTTCTCAAATGTAGTGATGAAAAAATAAAAAGTACACACATGTACTCAAGGAAAGTACAGATACCTACAAATTTCTTTAAAGGTGCACTGTGTAACTTTTTGGTTGGGGGTCCGTCACCTGCTTGTTTCTATGGAGATGTCATTGCTCTGCCTGAAATGTTCCACGATATGAGATTAAACGGCTCTACTTTATATTTATTCAATTACAGGTGGTTTTATAGCTCAAGAATACCTAGAAAAACTGGCCTATTCTAACTGTGACTGGGGTCGCCTCTCCACAGATCTGACATGTAATTTGGGCCCCATCCACACTAGTATTTGAGTCGTTTTCATTGCGGATGCAGTGTTCATCATCCGTCATCACTAATCCGATGAAAAATGTCTCCAGAGACGGAACAATCTGGTGCCACCAGCTTCCACAAATTCTTCCAAGTACAGATCTGATACGTGTGGACGCCTGAAAATGGTGATTCGCTCTAATTGCCGCCCTTATTGGACCAAGTAGTGCTGCTGCGATTATTCGACGTTGTCGACGTAATCGAATGTGAAAATGAGTCGAATACAATTTTTTTGGCCGAATATTCGCCTTTAGTTATTTTTGGTCTCAAACGGCTCATCCAGAGACCTTTTGCTTGCCTGAGATCAGGTATTTCCCCTCCACACCACTAGTAGTACTACACTCGAGGCGGACACCGGCGCGGCGGGCAGCGGCTGCGCCCGAGGCGGACACCGGCGCGGCTAACAGCGGCTACACCCGAGGCGGACACCGGTGCCGCGGGCAGCGGCTGCGCCCGAGGCGGACACCGGCGCGGCGGGCAGCGGCTGCGCCCCAGGCGGACACCGGTGCTGCTGACAGCGGCTACATCCGGGGTTGACGCCGAGGTGGCTAACCTCGGCTTCACCAAAGGCTAACAGCAGTGGTAAATAATGGCACCGCCAAAGAAAACAAACTTGAGGAAGTATTTGCCGTGCGCACTCTGCTGGCTGGTCTCTCTCTTTCTCTCTTCCCCCTTCCCCCGATTTGAGCATTTGAAAACGGTATGAAAATGGCAGCGGCCGGTGGGTCAGAGTCGGATCCAAGAACAGTGGCGACTTCTTCTAGACCAAGACCTAAAGCCCTCGAAAGTCTGGGAATACTTTGGGACAGATGGTGATAGAGTGGTTTGTACACTCTGTAAGACTTCTTTGGCTTATCACGGGAGCACGACCACAATGCATGAGGTATTGAGAATACCGTTGCAATATGCTGCTCATGCATACTCGTTAAATTGTGTGTGCATATCGTTGTTCAACATTGTCGAATGAGCACACACAACAGACATAACAGCAATAACCTTTGCAACTCGCACACACAAGGTAACCTCCCGGGAAAATCCAACACACACACTTGTGTGTGTTAGAACCGCTTGTTTTTTTTTTTTTAATTAGTCATTTAGATTAGTCGACTAATCGAAAAATTAGTCGAGAGATTAATCGTTAGAAAATTAGTCGTTAGTGGCAGCACTAGGACCAAGTCAGTGTGAGTTGTGCCTTCCTTATTTGCTGATTAGTGACATCGTCATGTGACGCTAGTTTGGAAAACCGTTTAAACAAACCATAGACAAACTTGGAAACAGCGTAGCTAGAAACTGAACGTCGTCGTCGGCCCACGAAAAGACTGTTTTCACACTTGCCATCTTCCTCGGCTCGAAATCGGCTGCTGCAGCTTCAGACCTGGTGCTCCACTTCCTTGTTTTTACCGCCCACGTGATGTTGTGACGATGTGACGGTTTCGCGGACACAGAAACGACGTGTCTGGATGCAAATAATTTCCGATACGGTGATTCGTTTCAGTGTAAACATAACCTTGGTCTGGTTTGATCTCCATGAAGATAGAAAGGTTTAATACCATACTAACTGGATGGGTGACCGCTCAGAGAATCAGGTGCCACAGTGGGGGCACCAGTAGCAAAATACAGCCGTTGTCTCCTTAGGCAAGACACTTCACCCCCATTGCCTAGTATGAAAGTGGTGAGTGTTTGTGTGAGTGATGGCGGAGGTCGGAGGGGCCGACGGTGCAGATCGACAGCCTCGCTTCTGTCAGTCTGTCAGAGTGTGGAGAGAATGAATAAAGCTCTGAGTGAATAAAGCGTGAGTGCCCAAAAAAGTGCTATCCAAAACTGATCCGTTATTATTATTACTGTGAAACATTCCAGACAAAAGCTGTAAAATCTCCATGGAGAAAAGTATCTGACAGACCCTCCACCAGAAAAGTTACACAGTACACCTTTTAAGTACAGTACTTTACAACATTTACTTCGTCATTTTCCGCCTCTGACTATTGCCGCAACTCTGAAATGGCGTCCCAACTTTAAAAAGTGCCATAACCTGATGGGACCTGCGGACGCCGACTCCCCCAGGACAGATTGTAACTGAATTCTCTGACACTGCTGCAGGGCAAGAGCTATGGCTGGACTCTTAACAAGCATCTGTGCTGGAAGTCCTGAACCATGGCTTCTCCTCTAGCACTGTTTACACCATTTTACTCTTTTTTATGATCTCGTCTGAGCATTTTGTTTTTTGTAATGAGTTTGAGGCACTGTTTAAAGGGCCCTCATTACGCTGTTCTCTGATCTATGTTATATTTCCTCTTCACAAACATTCCTGGAGTTGTGGTTCGTTTCATTCACACATTTTAACACACTAACCTTGCCCGTGTTCTTCTCTCAATGGGAAAAAGCTATGTTCCACTTTGCAATATCATGTGGTTATACAGGAAGTGCTCCACTGTGTTTTTAAACTCCCAGGCACCTTCATTTGGATGATTTCAGACCTGGAATTGCCCATCTCTACTGACCAAAAGGTAAAATGTGGCTGTTAACTTGAAAACTTCTGCTTGATAACATCGCAAGGTGGAACAGAGCATTTTGAGCTTTGGAGATGGATGTAGACAGACGAATAATAAAGAGTTACTTAAACATGTGTGAATGAAACAAAACACAACTCCGGGTATGTTTTTGAGGTATCAACATAACACCGCTAGGCTCACAAGAGTCATTTTTGTGTAATAAATTAGTTAAATTAGTTATGTGCATTATTTTCTTAGTGATAATCAGGAACAGATTTTAAAATGGTTGATGTGATATTTTACTTGAGTAATTCACTTTATAAACAGCCTTAGCATTAGCTTGTTGATTTCACACTGCGCATTGCGAAAGTCCCAAAGACTCGACTGCCGACTCCAGCGGCGGCGAGAGGCTCGAGCCGCCAGAAGCAACAAGTGAGAATCGACTACTGACAGTGAAGAAGAAGAGAAACTGAAAGTTTTTGAAAGAAAATCGTTCGGGAATGTATTTTTTTTAGCGTTTTCAAAAAACATAATTCACTCGTAAATAAATGGGATTAGAAGCGACATCGGCGATCGACTCTTTTGGGCTTTCGCATGCGCAGTGGGAAATCAACACGCTAATGCTAAGGCTGCTTATAAAGTTGTTTTCTAACGTTTCCAGACAATAATGAGTGAGCCAGGCAGAGCGTTTTGTTGATTAGACTCGTGGCTGTTGTCAGATGGGTTAGAAAGTGGTATTAAGCTTCTTCAGTGCAAATTGGCGTTTTACGTGGAAGCTAAGAACTTGCCCTCATCACTACTCTAGCTTGTTGCCTTGACAGACTCACTGCCACAGCGAGATCTCCTCCTAGAAAACTCTGATCTGTGCTGTTTTTTGGCTTCTGACAGAATTCGACCACCTCTAGCAACGGACTTTAGCTTCAAACGTGCCGGAGTTCAACTTTAAAGGTGCAGGTGGGGTATATGTCACCATTTTGTCACCCATAATGATGCTATTGTTTGGAATCTTCCTCATTTTTGCACTGAACTCATTTAGCTTCATGGCGACACTCAATTAACACCACCAAGCTAAGTTACAGGTCAGATCTGTAGAGAAGCAAACTCTTATTTTCCAGTAAAACACCTGTAATTGAGTAAATGCCGTGGAACATGCAGGCAAAGCATCTTCAGAGAGAACCTTTAAATAAGAATTAGTCTTGTGTTTGAAGATTATGACCAAAACACACAGTTTAGCTAAAACTTAGGCAATTGAATGAACTTCTCATTCTAATCGTCCCTCTTTAGTAGTCGTGCCACGCGTGTAGTCGATCTTTTTACTGTATTTGTCCTTCTCATCTGCTGTGATTACTGAAACGGCCGTAGGTTGACTTTTAAAGGGGACATTTGGATAGGTCCCTGTAGGATGCCCTGGTGGTGCACGAGAGACACTCCAGACCAATTAACCTTTTACTGATCCCAACCCTCATAAAAACCCTCTCCACTGACACACAACTGACCAAGACTGACCGCACATGACCTCGTGTGAAGGGGGTATGATGAATCAACGTTTTTGAGCTTGAAAAACAGAAGAGCGTTTTAAAATCTAAATCATCGTTAAAGGACACACATTATGCTAAATGTACTTTTTTGAGCTTCTAACCATGTTGTTGATACTTCGCGGCTGATGTCATCAACATTCCCTGGAGGTGTGATGCTAACTAGAGGCTCTGCTCTGTTTGAGGCTCTGCTAGATTTTAATTTGATCTCTATTTTAATCTAGTCTGACCAGGAAGAGCTGACTTAGTTGGAACAGTTGAGCTGATTGTCTGTCTCACACATGAAATTACAGTCACAAAATAGCTAGCATTGGCCAACAGTTTTTCAGTTGGTCACTATTTTTGTTGAAAACAGGACCATGAATGCTCATGATGACCACAAACTTCTGAAAATGTGCTGTTTAAATCCAGTTTTCAGACTTTCCTAATCTGTGCATTGTATCTCTAGGGTAACTTTTAATCATTTCACCTTATGCTGCATTCAGACTGCAGCATTAAAAAACTCCCTGGATGCCTCTATTTGGACCCCTTTGCATTCGAATTCAGACGCATGCAGGGTGTCCACTGTAGTCTGCGAGTGCCTTATTTTGCCGGTCAAGAGAGTGTCTTTGGTATATTTATTACATAAAACACATCAGCTGAGGCCGGCAGGTCCGAGCCTCCAAACTCTGAGCTCCAGTTCTTGGATCGTTCTCTTTCATCTCCTTCTTCTGGATAATAACATCGCTACGTCACTGGATAGTCATCCCTGATTGGTTGGCGCAGCACATCCAAAGTTTAGCTTTTTCTTCTGACGCCGACACCCGAATGCTTCAGACGCGCTGCATCAACGCCAGATTTGCGCCGCGCTGACGCCTGAAGATGAGCCGCAAACATGCAGGACGCCCTAGATGTGCGTCCGCATAGACATTGCATATGTAAACTGAACGCCTTGACGCTGCAGTCTGAATGGGCCATTAGAGATACATGTAGAACACCCCCACCGTGATATCACTCCAACGTATCAATATTGGTGATTTTCAGATTCTGATGATGACTTCCAGATGGGGCACATTAGATAGTTTTTCCCAATTGATTATGCAGAACTTTGCCATAAAAACGTAAATTCACAAATGCTTAATCTGATTATTTCTATTGGTGACTAAATACACAAACTCACTGTATTAAAAAAAAAAATCTGGATTTTAGGAATATTATTTTTAGCTGCCCTCCACCTTTATAAATATGATTGGCCTAATGTTGTGATGTCATATGAATCCCCACAATTGTTGTCCCCTCATCAAAAACACGGTCTTCTCTAAGCACTTGAAAATGCTGTTTACATTTTGCCTAAATTGTTGCGTCAGAGGTAAAAATCCAAACTTCTCCTATGCAGTTTTAAAGCCCATAAACCATCACAGGACTCATTCTGTGGTCCAAAGGTGGCACCATCGCTTTGAAGATACAGTAGATACTGATGCCATATTGTAAAACATATAGGCAAAGCAATAACATCTCCATGAAAACATTCATATCGGAAGACTTACATAGTGCACCTGTATATACAAAAGCCCGAATAATGAAAATAACCTTTAATTCAATCATGCAAAACACAACACGCTGCATTAACTGTTCCTGTGCAGGGTGAAATCCATTAACATCTTCTCCTCTATTAATTTGTATTGTATGGACTTTATGGAGTCTAATTACTGCAAAGTAACCCTGGCCTCCATAAGTCGCTGTGTATGTATGTCTATGGGTCTGATTCAGGTCTAATTATGCTGCTCGGAGAGGTTCAGTGGCTTTGTGAATGAAGATTGGCATGTTGATGGATGGAGAGGTGCAGGCCGGGTGAGGACAGAGTCAGGCGAGCAGTAGTCACGATTCTCACGCACACGCACTCACAGACGCACATATTGGGTTTCCAGGCTTTGCAGAGACATTACATTAACTCGGAGTGCACACACTTAGACCTTTGACTGAGACACAAAGACGACAAAGAGAGTAGTGTGAAAGTCGCCAAACTTGAATTTCCCTTGGGATCAGTGAAGTACCTCTGTCTCTCTATCTCTCTCTTTCCCTTTTTGATTCAAATACCTTCATTTCCCGTAGACTTAAACTCTTAAAGGGCATATGACTAGCCAGAATACACCTTTCATTAAAGTTAGCATAATTATATTTAAGATTTTGTTGAAACTCTTGCCTAGTTTTCCCATTTTTATCAAGTTTATAAATCCACTTCCTGACTGGACACGTTTCCAGCATCCATACTATAAACATTAGCTTCCAAAAATCAAATAAACTTACAGATGGCATCTTTAAACGATTTTATTGACTTATTATATGTTCACTTCCTCGTTGTGCATGTTTCCTAGCAACCATACTGTAAACAATGGCCCCCAAAAATCAGATAAACGTACGGACGGCAGCTTTAAACTGTGTTATTGACTTATTATATGTTCACTTCCTGGTTGGACATGTTTCCTAGCAACCGTACTGTAAACATCGACCCCCAAAAATCAAATAAACTTATGGATGGCAGCGTTTAACCATATTATTGATTTATTTTAGCTTCACTTCCTGGTTGGACATGTTTCCTAGCAAGCGCACCGTAAACAATGACCCAAAGAAATAAAATAAATTTATCGGTGGCAGCTGTTATTGATTTAAAATGAAAGTATTTTCGACATGAAGTCCCAATTTCTCTCCCCGTAAGAGCGGCAGGTCACCGAGAAGTGAATGTGTTTACAGATGGTCGTCTCCACACTGTGATAAATACCCGTCCACACGTTGGGTTTCCATTCTTCTTGGGGACACAACGTTGATGCAGATTAATTCCCCGGAGGCCGATATTTAGTCACTACTGGCCGAACAACCTACACCAAACATTATTCACAGATATCAGCCTCAGCAAGGTGAGAAATATCTGTCTCACATTTATACACAAAAACACATGTATACACACGCATAAACACACACACGCACATGCACGCACTCACACACACATAAACACACACACAAAAACACATACAAACAAAAAACATGCGCAAACACACACATACAAACAAACAAAAAACACACACAAACAAAAAACATGCACAAATACAAACACATACAAAGAAAAAACATGCACACAAAAACACATACAAAAACACAAACAAAAAACATGCGCAAACACACACACATACAAACAAAAACATGCACAAATACAAACACATACAAAGAAAAAACATGCACACAAAAACACAAACAAAAAACATGCGCAAACACACACACACATACAAACAAAAACATGCACACCCACAAAAACACAAACATAAAACATGCACACACACATACAAACAAAAACATGGACACACACACACAAACAAAAACCATGCACACACAAAAACACATGCAAAAAACATACACAAACAAAAAACATGCGCAAACACACACACATACAAACAAAAACATGCACATACAAAAACACACACAAACAAAAAACATGCACACACACATACAAACAAAAACATGGACACACACAAACACAAAAAACATGCACACCCACAAAAACACACACAAAAAACACAAACAAAAAAATATGCACAAACACACATACAAACAAAAACATGGACACACACACACACACATACAAACAAAAACATGAACACAAACAAAAAACATGAACACAAACAAAAACACATACAAAAAACATACACAAACAAAAACATACACACACACACACATACAAACAAAAACATGCACACACACAAACACATACAAACAAAAAACATGCACACGCACAAAAAACACACAAACAAAAAACATGCACACACACAAAAACACATACAAACAAAAACATGCACACACATACACACTCAAACACACAGACACACAAACAGACATACGTGCACACGCATACCCGCAAACAAACAAACATGCGCACACAAAAGCCCACAGACCCAAACACACACACAACCACGCACGGACACACACACAAGCACACATATATAAACAAAAAACACGCGCACACACATGCACACACACACACATGCACACACACACATGCACACACACAGCGATAGGTGCTTATGGCTAATAGAGGTATAATGGCGAAGGCCAGTGCAGCGCTAACTGGCAGCGGTAATTCATTTGTTTGCTGGTGAAGGCTGCAGAGGTGTTATTATTATAGTGCCCTGGGCGTTGTGTGAAGCACAGACTGAGGCCGCAGCCAGAATCAATCTTACTGTATGAGACACCCAGACAACAGAGCG